>JAVGVS010000002.1:11741415-12113953 GCA_032718565.1 Distichodus sexfasciatus | reverse complement strand
ATATATATATATATGTGTGTGTATATGTGTATAAAAATATAACATAGTGGTACAGGTACTGTATATATATATACACACACAGTTTAATGAAACTAATTGTCTATAATCATCTAAGGATCTAAATGTATGCATAAAAGGCATTTTAAATTAGTCAAGAATATGTTTGTATTCATGTTTAAGTACTTAAAGTTAAGAGTACAAAATCTGTTAGTGATTACTGCAACTAGCACTCAAAGTACACTCAAAACTATTGATTTTCTGCTTCAGAAATTCAGGTTTGATTTGGGTTTAATCATGACATTAAATTACAACTTTAATAATTCTTTCAGTAATATATTGCAGTTAGATTTTAATTATTCATTAAAGTTTATCAATGTAAGCCGAACTGGAAAAATGAGTATATGCTATGTTGTATAGTTAATTTGTCTTTCATTGTGTTATCTCTGATCAGGAGGAGCTGATGGTTCTGCAGCGGGAGCTGGAGCTGAGGAGCCTGAGGGAGCAGAGTGGACCTGAGGACATGACCTCTGATGCAGTCCACAGTAGAGAGAAAGGTAACCGCTCACCTTTGCACTCATCCTTTTGGAAACAGAGTCTCTTCTGTAAATGAGTCTGTTTCACCCTCCCTAGACTTTTTAACCTTTTTAAATAGCCAGTTTCTTGGCCGTACTTTCACTTGGCTCTCAGCATGTTTGGCCCACGGTGTAGCTGGGCAGAGCTACAAATTCAGTCGATGTTGACACGTGTGTCCTGTGTCTCTGAACCCTTCGTATCAAGCAAGTCTAGACAAGAGTCGGAATTGGCAAGATTTTTGGACCATTGACATCACTGCATGATGACTTTGCTTTTTTATTTATTACACACCAAGATAAAGACCAAACCAAACCAAGATAAAGATGAGGTTTATCTTAGTCCTAATCCTAACTCTGAGATTTCTGTGCTTTTAACAGGTTGAGTAAATGTACAACTATACTCCTTATTTATTACTTCTCTTTTAGAGTGAAAACCTGTGAGGGTACTTTAAAAGTTGTTGCTGTCATGATCATAAATCATTTTCCCACTCTTGTTATGGTTCTTTCAAAAACACTAAACCTGAACTGCCCAATAAAACATGTCTTTCAAAAAAGATAATTGTCAGGTTGCTGTTCATATGCTCTGTTCAATAACATGTATTTTGGAACTTGATGTAGTTAACTCTATCAAATTTCCCACAGTCATAGTGTGACTCAAGTTACTTCATCACAATCACAATAAACCAGTTATCATGTTGATGTTTGACTTTTGTTTGGGTTCCGTCTGCTTCTCTTCAGATTTGGAAGTGCAGAGACTGAAACAGGCAGTTGAGTCTTTAATGGTGTCTAATCATGAAAAGGTAATTGCCGACTTTTATCCCACACGTCACCAACTAACTGTGTCTTACATGCTACAGCCACATGCTGCTTAGTCTGTTAGAAGTCCTAATAGTAGTCCATAGGTATAAATCATCATTAACAAAATGATACTCTGTTATTAGTAAATCTTCACTACTTCTTTAGTACATGTATCTGTAGAGAGTGGGTTTCTGTGCTTACGTTTTGGCTGTTTCCTTCAGGATTGTAAAATTGAGGAGTTGCAGCAGTCGCTGATGCGCTACAGGAAAGTGCAGGACATGGTGATGTCAGTGCAGAAAGGTCAGAACTTACAAGTCAAATATTTGCCATTGGACATATTGAACACACTATGGATTGTAACAAAGTTTTATCAACAGTTTTCAAGATGGTTAAATGTTGCTTTGCACAAAATCCTGTATTTTGGGATATATTGTTCTTTTATGTACGTTTTTGCTAGCACCTCATAAATTGGAGTCAGAACATAATTAAGCCATTTTTTAATGTAAATTTATCTTAACGTCTGTCATTTTCTTAAGATGTGATGCATGTATAAGTAGACAGGAAACCCAAGTTCAGATTATTTCTTTGTTTTTTATAATTGTAATACATTTTTTAAAGCCTTTATTTTTGACATTTTTATAAAGTATGGTCAGCATTTACTCTTAGCCGTAATTATCATTTTAAGGAATTCCAGGAATTTTTGCCCTGATTTCCTGTGTCTGATGTTCAGTACATTACATTTAGGGAAGAAATGCATTTTAATATTTGTCATATCCTGGTAATGTATGTCTAAACTGTCTAAACCCCGCTCTCAGACCGAGCTAAGGAAGAGGACACTAGGGTGGGGCTGGGTGAAGGTTCAACCACAGTCTCTGAAGCGTCGAATGCTGAGAATGTTTCCCTTGGCGGCACTGAGGAGACTGATGAGGTACGACACACACACACACATACACAACCTACACAGGATGTTCTTCAGACTTCCTGTAGGATATTGCCGTTCAGCTCTTTTGTCTTTGACTTAAGAGAGTGCTTCTTATTGTTGTGAACTGACATGGGAATTGAAGGAAAGTTTTGCACCTTGTTGGTTTAAAGTAGCCACTTTATTATTTATTATAATAAAATTATCATTAATTAAAGGGTATTTTCTTTATTTTATAGCATTTATTTCCAGTGTCATAACTGGATAATGTTAAGATTTTTTTTTTTACCCCTCTGGAATATTTACACTCAACTTTGCCTTGCTCTTTGTTTATTGTACATACTGAGGTCTTGTGATTGAGATCAAGTTTTTCACACTTTCCCTTTCTCTCTCTCCTTCTAACTCTCTAACCCTCCTTTGCAGCCTCAGGTGATTCCATGTGCTGAGCTTGCACCAGAGTTTGAGCTTCCCGACACATCTCAATCTAAACCCATCGACGAGCTGCAGCCAATCTTGGTTACACATGGGTCAGGCCACTGTCTCAACTTCCTATAAACTTAAAACTAACCCTTCTAATATTTTATTCCTTATTTCAAAGCATATTTTGTCTTCTTAGTAAAGACTGAAATATTCATGTTATAACTATAGTTTATTCCATCAGTCTTTTTCCATCTCTTTACATATTTTATTTGTGATTTTTCTTTTTTTCTCCCCTGTTGATGCAGTTCCCAGGTGGAGGGGCCCAGGTCAGAAGTCTCTGCCCCTCCTATCAGCAGAGATGAGGTACTGGCTCTAAATATACCTTTCTTTTTTGAAAAAATAGAACTTTCTGAGAAGAAGCAAGTAAATACAATCAGGCATTTAGGTTTTTAGTGCCCCCTATTGTTCATAAGTGGATCTGCATGCATGAAAATCCGCCCACCTTCTGCTCTAATGCACTTCAACACTAAATGAACAACCTATAAATACCATTTTAATAACATTCCTAGACTGACAGGGATTACATTCCTTATTTGTGTCTGATATCCAGGCTGAGACTGAAGACAAAGTTGGTAAACAGAGCAGCTCTCCTGCAGTCTCCCCTTCTCAAGTCAGCCCAGGGGGGAACGAGAGCTTTGGCACCAGGAAAAGTCGATCTTCCTTTGGTCGTGGATTCTTTAAGATCCGCAGTGGGAAGAGAACAGCCAGTGCCCCTGACCTGGGTAAGAGACTGACAGGCATGTGTTTGAGGAGCAAAAGAAATAGAACACATTAGCCAGGATGTATGCTAATACTTGAAATGACTCTTTCTAGTTTATTTTACATCAGTCCAGGGTGTGGGTTGTGTTTTTAATAAAACTACATTAATTCCGTAGGTTCTGTTTAGAGTATGAATCAATCGTAAGGCTGGACAATATTTTTACACTTGGTCATCATGTGGATTTTGGAAAGGATGGGGTTTATTATATCCGAAAGCATTGCCAGCCTAGACCTGCTCCTCAGGGTCCCCCAGATTGCAGAACCTAGGTTTAATCTATTTAAGCACACCTAAATCTAACATTCAGTCTTGATTAAAGTCGTACAGTTTCACAAGGTAACTGATTAAATTTATAGACTATGTGGATAGAGTTAATTTGCTTGTAACATGAGGGATCAGGTCTGGGGGATGTTTATTGACTAATCTTCTAACAGCTGAGTCTGAACGGAAGAGGACTGAGCACTTGGATCTGGCAGAAGCTCCTCGTCCCAGACCAAAGGAAGGAGACTTGAGTTCACCTGAGACCAAGAAGAAAGCGAAGGGCATCAGAAGGTTTTTGGGGATGTGAGTTTTTTTGGGGGTTTTTTGGTCATCAGTTTATGCAGAGACTTCAATGTTGTGTAATGTTAATTCAGTGACTCTTTGAAGCACTTATTGACCATCATCCTGTTCCCCAGGATGAAGAGGAGTCAGTCAACCTCCTTCAATCTGGAAGAAGCTGAATCAGAGTTCAAAAGAGGTGGAGTGAGAGCCACAGCGGGGCCCAGACTGGGCTGGTCACGCGACATGCAGCAGAGCAACAACAAGTTAGTGGAACTACTGAAACATGTTTAGATATAAAAAATGCTTGTGAAGTTGAGCTTATGTTTCTAAGGTTCACTCTTTTCTTTTTCTGCCACTTCCCCAGTGAGCTGATCACTCCGTTTGCCCACTGGAGTAAAGAGCAGGTGTTTGCGTGGCTACAGGAGCAGGGTTTGGGTCTGTACATCAGTCAGGCTCAGCACTGGATTCGCTCAGGACAGACGCTGCTTAATGCCTCACAACATGAGCTGGAGAAGGTGAGACACAAGGCCTTGAAACTGTATATTATGCAATCATTTGAGAGCTAAGGTATGTAACAAGAATGCACTGGCGTGTGTGTACCTGTGTTTTTGCTCCAGGAGCTGGGCATCAGGCATCCACTACACAGAAAGAAACTGCATCTAGCTATTCAAGCTCTGGGCACGGAGGAGGATGCCAAGGGCAAACTGGACTTTAACTGGGTTACCCGTAAGTTACTATGGGAAGCCAAGTGCTATATTTATCATATAATATAATATACATATTATACATAATATACACATTATATTTTTGCTGGTTTACACTGTGACATTCAACCCAATTTTACCCTGATTCTCTGTCCATGTTAATGGTTCGTAGTCCAACTGAAAATAGTTTTAAATAGAAAATGAGGGATGTAAAAATATGCATGGTGTGTTAGAAAAATAAAAACTTTTTGCAGGGGATTTTGTACATACTTGCTATTATATACTATACTATATAGTCACTGTCGGGCGGAAACTTTTATGTCCAAAACTGTTAGTTTTCAATAAATTGAAAAAATGTGTATTCTAAATAGATAAACATTGTGTTGTCAAAATTGGTAGAACATCTTAAGATATGGTCATATATTATCTTGCCAGTATTTTTCCAAAATCTGTCTTACATTGGGTCAGTATTTACATTGCGACCACATCAGAAGGTCACAGGTTCGAATCCAGGAATGGTAAAGTTACTGAGGTACTTATGAGTAGGGCTGGGTTCGATTCACCGATCAATATCGATTCTCGTTCGAAAAATACGATATCGATTCAAAAATTTGCGGATCGATCTTTTCCTGCGGCTATGCACTACTTCTCGCGACCGCGCAAGGAGAGCTATAAAAATGTGAGACCAGCGAAACCGAAACCAAATATAGCCATGGCTGAAGCTGCTCCGCTCAAATCACCGTCTGGCCTAATTTTATAACCAAGCAAAACTAGTATTGACGCAAAGAAATCTCTAAATAAATCAATATCGAATCGAATCGAGAATTGAATCGGATCATGACCTTGTGAATCAGAATCGAATCAATTCAGGAAATCAGCAACGATACCCAGCCCTACTTATGAGCAAGGTACTGTCCCCGAGCACCAGTCCCCGGGCTGCCCTTTGTTAGCCTACTGCTTCTTCACGGATGGGTCAAATGAAGAGGTCACATTTCGTTGTGGTGTGCTGTGGTGTGTTCACAATGACAATCGCTCACAAGGGTTTTGACCTGCAAATATGGAGTTGAGGGCTGTAGTCTCAAACACTTTTCATTGGTTAAAAAAAAAATAAAAATGACCAAAAATGGATGCGAGGTTTCTGCCTGATACCGACGATATACTTCATATACTTGCTTAAGAAATAATAAATAAAAACATTAAATCTTAGTTTTACATTTTTTTAAATATATTATGAGTGCATCAAACTGTAAGCCCTAAACTGTCGAACCAATTGAGTTGACGGTCTTCATTATACTTCAGGACATGGTCTGCTAGACTTACGTATGTAGCATAAACCCTGTATAAGCACAGTAGAGTCATTATTATTATCTAATTAAGGATGGCTGGATGACATCGGACTGCCTCAGTACAAATCCCAGTTTGATGATGGTCGGGTGGATGGACGAATGCTTCACTACATGACTGTGGTAAGTCTTTTTTATTTTTGTTACCTTTACAAAAACTTTAACTTGGAACGTGTCTGAATCTGAGTCAAATGCTTTCATTTCCACACCAACTGTCAATGTCTCAGGATGATTTACTGAGTCTGAAGGTTGGCAGTGTGCTTCACCATCTCAGCATCAAGAGGGCCATCCAGGTGCTCAGGATCAACCATTACGAGCCCAGTTGCCTCCGCCGCAGACCTTCTGACGAGGTTCTAGTTCTCCTTCCCCACCCTGCCCTTCATATGTATTAATTTCTCTGTTTATGGATTGCTAATGCTTTATCCTTCCTTATATACAGAATAATATGGCGCCAATAGAGATCTGTCAGTGGACCAATCACAGAGTGATGGAGTGGCTGCGTTCAGTGGATCTGGCCGAATATGCACCCAACCTCAGGGGAAGTGGAGTGCATGGTGGCCTGATGGTGAGAGGAATCTTAACACTGTGGAGACACAAATTAATCACAAAGTGACTGTCATGTTTGTTGCTGCCAGAATGGGAGATCTGAGGTTCATTTCCCAAAGGTATAGTTGCACCCCATATGTAGAAAATGTGGCGTTAATGATACAAAAAACGTATTTTAATTGTGAAAAAGTATTACCATTAGTTGGGCGGCACGGAGGCACAGTGGTTACCGCTGCTGCCTCACGGCGAGAAGACTGGGTTTTTTCCCCGGCTCGACCGTAGGTCCTTTTTGTGTGGAGTTTGCACTCCCTGTGTTCGCATGGGTTCCCTCCGTGTGCTCCGGTTTCCTCCCACAGTCCAAAAGCATGCACTGTAGGTTAATTGGCAACTCCCAATTGCCCGCTAAGGTGTAAGTGAGAGTGTGGTTGTGTGAGTGTGTGTGCCCTGCGGTGTGTTGGCCCATAGCTCCTGGGATAGGCCCCGGTCCCACCACGAGCCCGGTTGGGATTAAGCAGTACGGATAATGAATGAATGAATTACCATTCATAACTTTCATTGTTTAGTGGCCTGTTGATGAGGATTCACCATTTCTTAAGGGAGAACCAATTGCCTTGGGCACTTGGTGAGAGAAGAGATGTCAGATGGGTTAGGGTAAAGAAGGAAGAAAATATATAAAATAATAAGTTATTTTCAATATTATTATGGATGAATCAAAAGGAGCGTTGTGTGTGGAAGCTCACTGTCATATTTGTGCTTCCAAAGGTGCTGGAGCCACGGTTTAATGTGGAGACTATGGCCCTCCTGCTGAACATCCCGCCAAACAAGTCACTGCTGAGACGCCACTTGGCCACACACTTCCATCTGCTGATTGGTGCAGAAGCGCAGAGACTCAAGCAAGAGTGTTTGGAGAATCCAGACTACTCACCGCTCACAGCCACAGCCAGAGTGAAGGTGGGACCAGACGATGACTTGCTTTCTGAGATGTAGAAGAAGGCAAATTCCATGCACTGGCATAGGGTGGAATTATAATAGACAGTTAATGAAGAAAATATATTTTTGCTTTGTCTCTGAACGAGACAGAAATTGGTTGATCTAATGGTGTTTGTCAACATATTTCAACATTATTACATTACTATGAATCTTTTTTAAATCAAATACCAACTAAGAATGCAGGCCCAGAGAAACCTGCATCAGCCTTTGTCTTTGAATGAAGTAAAGAGATAAGGGTGAGTTGTGATTCAGGTTTGTGTGGTGTTAAAGAATAGAACAAGTCTCTTTCCGCATTTTCAGACATGTATAGAGTCAGAAAGGTTGGGGGAGGCTACAGTCACGTGGGGTTATGTGCTTTGGCCTTCACCTCTTTAGCAAACCTAAACTTATTTTATATACTATATATGTGACCCGATCTGCCATAATGAGTCGGAAGTCAGCGTTCTGTATATTTAGATACGGGCCGATTATGTTGAAAAACATCAAAAATATCGATTTTTCTTTTTTGGGGACCAAATTAATTTTGAAGACCTTTTCTTTCATATAAGACCAAAAAAGAAAAATCGATATTTTTGATGTTTGTCAACATAATCGGCCCGTATCTAAATAAATAGAACGCCGACTTCCGACTCATTACTGCAGATCGGGTCACATATACAGTATATAAGCAGTACACATCTTTAACATTCAGCTTTAAAATTGAATGTGTAATTAATAACAGTAATGGTATTAATTTACACCAAGCAATCATGTAGAAGTTGCATAAGTGGGCAAAAAGGAAGGGAAAAATAAATGAATAGTGGTGTGTAATTAGTAATTTATTATTTTGATCTTTCTATTTATTTGATCAATTATCTGCAGCAGTAGATTGGAGTGAAAAATATAGATAAATAGAATAAATATATACATCTGTACATAAATAGAGAATGTATGCACAGATGTAACATTTTTTGGGCATGTACTTTCTTGTCAGCAGAATGCATAGAATGCAAGTGTTATGTAAGGTGGAGAAGTACATAGTGGAGATCAGTACAGGTCACTTGTGTGAGAGTTAGGGTTTGATAGTTTGGTGGGAGATCTATTATAGTTAACTATAATATGGTTTTAAAATAAGTAGTTTGTTAATCTTAATAAGTAGTACATTTGTTTGTCTATTTGTTTGACTTTTAAATACTATATTTTACCACTGTAGAGCTGAACAAAACCCAATAAGCTATACTGTATTTGCATACAGTATTCATAGATTCTATCTTGCCTTGAAACAAATCTTGAATTAAAAGCAATGTTGCACGTCAGAATCTTAATGAAAACAGTGCCGGTATGCTTTAAGAACACATTTCTTCTCAAGAACAGTTAGCGAATGAGGCTGATTGTTATTTATGTATGTTTACAAATGGAATAAATAAAAATAAATTTCCTGCCTTTTCAACGGTCCAGCCAAGACGTCTATCGTTCGGGGGATTCGGGACGCTGCGGCGGAAGCGTCAGGAGGAGAGTGAGGAGTTTGTGTGCCCCATGGATGTGCAGATGCCCCAGAGCAGGAGCTTCCACGGGGGTCTCCGCATCTACGGGGACAATCTAGAACAGCTGGATCAGGTAAGAATTTAAAACTACTTCAAACACCAGCACCACATGAACCTGGGGGTCAGAGTTTAGATCAGATTGTCAAACATCAGTTTCCGGAGAGCCACAGCACTGCAGAGTTTAGCTTTCTGCTTTATTTACCTCATCTGATTCATCTCATCAGATCATTCTCAAGACCTTCCTGACGTGAGTCTTGAGTATTTTTGTGAGAACCTGTGGCTCCCCAGTGCCCAGGTTTTAAACCCCTGGTTTAGAGCTTGTCTATATTAATATCTGTGTTTGGTTGTGGATGCAAAATGGTTTCTTCCCCCTGACTTGTGTAATGTCTGTGCTTGCAGATGGATGACTCTGAGGGCACGGTGAGGCAGATAGGAGTTTTCTCAGAGGGAATCAACAACCTCACTGTGAGATACTGTCTTATCATGCGCACACACCATGTTATTTTGATTAATAAAGATTTCACACATGCATAAACCTGCTGTTGCTATTCTGAGACCAGAAAAAATAAGCAGAATGTGTTCTGTTGTAAGTAACAGCCTGAGTGTGTTTTTGTTGTAATCTGATTTTCCAAATTGTATTTGCCCAAACTGTGCAAAAGGGTATTCCGTTTTTTGGTTTTTTTTGGTCACATTGAACAAAGATGCCTTTTAACTTGTTAATTACAGCCATGTGCAATTTTCTCTTAACTGTCTTGAGCAAGTCAAATCTTTGCAAAGTAACGGGAAGGAAGCTAAATTTGCCAAACTGCCCAAATTGCCTCTAAGCTGAGCAAACGTCGTATTGACGTTACTCAGGTCTACACTGTTTCTGTGTGCATTCTGCACATCTTATTTTTTGCTGTCTCACTCTCCTGCTTTTGATGTGTTTTCTAGAGTATGCTGAAAGAGGATGAGTTCTTCAAGGAGGTATCTTCTTGCTCACATGACGCCGGCACTGCAGAAAACGAGTCCAGCGCATGAGGAACAGGCTTATATGTGGCTGCAGCTCATCCTGCCATTATTGGCCCTCACTGTGGAAGCTCCAACATCCCAATCTGCTCCAGAGCCAAGTACTGTGAAAAGATGCAGAGCACCACCTGTGGGTAGAGTTACAGACTTGCATTTCTTTAGGAATGCCGTGATGCTGTAACTTCCCAATATCTACATACCAATCAGAGCATTTTAGAGAAACTGAATGTATTTATTTCTTTTTACCACATGCAGTATATGCAATATTTCAGTATTTATGAGACTGTGCCAAATAAACCAAAGACTGCAAATGAAGATGACCAAAAGACATTTTAAGATACTTTTAATCATGCAATGTATTAGAACAGCCATATTTTTTTTAAATTTTGTATTTTTACATGCGTTGACTCCTGCATATTGTTGCATGTGTTACTTTGAACTGAATCTGAACATGTAATGTTTAGAATCTTTTGGGAAGACAATTTGTATCACATTGGGAGTATTTAGCCTTCAACAATACATGCCGTACTTATATCAGTAAATGCCCCAGTTCTGTTATGAATTTATGAAGTCAATAAAATGTTCTTAAAGTTTACTTCCTTTCCCTTTCATATTCATTACTTCATTCACTGTAAGAGTTTAAATCTAGTCACAAATACTCAGTTACCACCTCCAAACACCCTAATTTTCCTTTACAAAAACGTCATAGTGAGACATACCGTACAACAAATACTGTACATACGTTTGTATGAGTATGTTTACAGTGAAATGTGATCATAGAACTTTTTAAAAATAATTTTTTTGCTAGAATTCATGGTGAATGCAGTGACTTTCAAAGCATATTTTATTTGTTAACAACAACGCAGTGCTGGAACATAGAATAGAATGTCTGGCAAGTGAGACCTTTAAGGTTTGCAAACATTTTGCACACAAAAAAAACAATGATTATAAAATAGATGTAATGACCTTCACTGTTGATGTTCTTTCATGTGACCCACAATTTTTCTTTTTAAAGTTCACATAAGACAAATATAAACAACAAAACATGTCACCGTCTCGTTCTGCATTAAGGTTATAAGGCACTTGAAAGTAAGCGTTTGAACTCTGAATAATTCTCAAAAACCATAAATCAAAAATATATCCGTTACTGAATAGCTATTTGTAAATAATAAAAATACAAGGACTGTGCATAATCATACAATACAGGTATACTGTATGTACACACCAGCGCTTTATGTTGTATGAAAGCTGCAAATACATATAAAAAAAGATTTGTACGGCGAACAAATAGAACACAAATTATACTGTTATACAATAACCAGCTTAGGTGCAAACACCAGCATTTTCAAATTTGCAAAAATTCTCTACTTCCAAATGATCAGTCACTTGAGTTCTATATTTCATTTATTCTCTCCTTTCTACTTGATTCCAACATTTCTTTGACTAAAAACGCATAATATTGATGCGGGTAGTAACTGTGATGGCTTTGGGCAAAGCTGAACGTTACTATTAGCAAAACTCTTGACTGATACTCAGGGTTACTGTGATTTCTAAAAGATGAAGCGTCTGCTGGCAGAATGGCCCACTTTGTCCAGGTTTGGGTTGCAGGCGAACTGGATCATGGGAGGAGGGCCGCACATGAGGATGAGTGTGTCATCGCCGAGGGGAGGAAGGTGATCGCGCACCATGTGCTCGCTGATGAATCCCTCACTGTACTCCCAGTCTATCGTGCCAATGAGAGAGACGATGATTCAAGTTTTACCAGATCCGGTTTTAAGAGCCATTTTATATTTGCAAAATGTAAAAGCAAAATGTACAACAGATCTGGAGGTCCCACTTACTGTCAGGAGCCTTGTCAACGGTGTACCACAGTTTAAACCTGTCTGGGTGATTGGCCTGAATCTCCTCCAGCTCCGGGCGCAGAAGAATGTCCTTTTCAGACTGTACGAAAGAATAAAATAAAGGGTTTAGTGGGAATTATTAAACTCAAACTGGAATAGTTATAATGTGGTAGAGTTGTCAGACTGGTTCAGTATTTACAACACAAACTTATGTTCAGGTGTTTTGTGTCTTTGCAACTTTATCAATACAGACTTTATCACAGCAAAAAATTTTAACTGTTGTTGGATTTAATTAGGAGTAGAGCAGTATAAGCTATAAACAAATAATTTAATTAAAAGTCAAAGAAATAGAAAGAATGTTTTGTGTTTAATTTGGCTTTTTGAACTCCAAAAAGACGTAGCCAGCTAGAACAACATTACCCTGTGATAACAGTCCCATTAATCTCACTCATGTGCTGTGTTGGTTTAGTCAAACAATGGCTGTAGCATGCAAAACTAACTATGTTTAACTGAAATTTATGTCCATGTGTATGTATATGAGCTGCTCTCATAATTATAAAAACAATGGCAGTGGCCCACCTGATTAGCAAACAGCAAGTAACAGATTGTCTGGTCCTTTGAATCTTTCATTATTGCCTGAATGATCTGGAGCATGGGAGTAATACCTGGGGAAAAAAAACCAGAAAAACGCAGATGAGCCAAAAGACACATTTCTACACATTACAAGTGATTATAATTAGGGATGTACTGATCCAACTTTTACAGTTACGATGCCAATACTTGGGCTTTTTTGGCTGGTCCTGAGTAGGAAACCAATACCAGTTTATAATGAATAAGTTGTGCATTTCTGTCAGATGAGACTGAGATTATTCTATTATGCTTAAGGAAATAGAAATTACACACCTATATGTATATTTAGTACTAAAATAACATCTCAAAAATTATTATGTGATGGTTCCTAATCCTGCAGCGCTAAAATGCTCAGGAACACAGAGACTGCGAGCAAGGGCCAGTGTTGTTAAGAAAATTAAACAGTAAAATTGCATGATTTGCTTTTGGTGTTGGAGTGTGTTGCATTGCCTGTTCTGCTCATTGTCATATCAATATGTACAAATTAGTGCAAATGGCGAACAATAAACCAGCTTTACTGCAGTGCAACTTCAGATGCATAACGGACGCATGCACAAACATAGAAAAACTTACAATTTAATTGAACAGATCAGCTCTATAGAACGGCCCAATGCCTCCCAAGACCTGATCCAGCTATGTGAGTCGTTATCAGACCGATATCCAAATCATATATATGATGGGTGCATCCCTAATTATAATCTATACATTTTCAGTATTGTGCATATTGCAGACAAACCCAATTTCATACATTTTGGAAAAAGTTTCACACTCTCAATTGGTCAAAAATGTACATAAGAAAGGAACAAAAAGAAGGCTGATTCAATTACCTGTCCCTCCTGCAATCATCCCAAGATGTTTTGCAGTCTTAATCACTGGAGGAGACTTTTTGTCAGGTCTGATAGCAAATTCCCCTGAAACAAACAACAAAACAGACCCATGTACAGACTGCACAATCAAAAAATTCCACTTTTGAAATCAAGCAACCTGTAAATAATAATACAATAAAATTTTATGACTTCACACAGCAAACAGTAAATGTGTTCTATATACACAACTTTTTTTTTTAAACAAAGGGTTCTGCATGGTGAACATATTCAACACCAAATGCTAAACTAAACTAGTTTACTACAAATCTGCTTTCCTCACTAACTGTCCTCTGTTAAATAACTTATACTCTCTTCTTTCCAAAATCATACTGAGACTCTGCTCAGAGTTCAAGAGTGCTGTGTAACTTATTCACCTTTGCCATTGTAAACCAAGAGGCCACTTGGACCTCTAAAATCAATTGTGTCACCAATCCGGAGGCTCTCCAAGTACTGAGACATCTTTCCACCGTCAGGGAACTTTGGATTCGTATTTTTGTAGTATATCTATACAACAACAGAAAGGTACAGAGCATTGCGTAAGTCATGTAAATTCATCAGTCAGTAAAACCACCTAATATGTAATGTTCTTATGTGATTTAAGGCTTGTTGTTTAAATATTATATTCCAACAATCATCACCTTTAATATTAAATCTGCCTCATTAAATTTTAGCTTTCTGAGCTTATATAACGGAGGTGAACTGCAAAAATACTTTAGGTCAGCAACTGCTGTGTTTAAGCAATTTACAACTTTGTTGCACATTAATCATCACCAAATCATCAATATCCATGAACTATTTAAAGAACACCTACTTTAATCACAAGGTCCACAAATCCTTTATCATCATCGCTGGATACTGGAGTGTAAGGCCTCACCACAAGGTTACCATCTATTTTTGCAGACAGGTATATATGCTGACCTGTACACACAACAGATGGAGTTATGAGCACAGACAGACACCTTTACTCTCTGAATGATCTGTCAACTGCAGTCAAACAGTAACTTACCAACAGGAAGCCCCAATACATGATCTGGAGACTTCAGAGCAAAGCGGAACTTCCTTGTGTCATGACTAATAATCTAAAAATGTAAGAAAATAAATAAAAACAAAACTTCAATTGTCGAAAATCAAATTTTGTAGTACTGAACTGGAAATAGCAACTGTATTCATGCCCCAGGCCCACAACTCACCTCTTTATCTACGAGGCGCAGAGCATATTTGACACTAGGATCTTCAAGGGTAATGGCAGGTTTCCTCTTGCAGCCGAAGAGCCTACAGAGTAGACTGAAGATGCTCTTCCAACCACTGTGGATGATCTGTAGATATGAGGATAATGTCAGCCTGACAAAGTGGTGGTGTGCGATGGAAGACTAAAATCCATTTAGTAATTGGGGTGGTTCAAGTCCCATGTGAATGATGGAGCTAGCAAAGTAACAGTGCCTCCATCTTTTATCCCCTTAGCAAAATTCCTTTTCTCAAGTTGATCTGGGTAGAATATCTCTTTTATTAGGAAAACCTCACAGATAAGAACAAGTTGTAAATGCAAAAATGAAGTTTGGTTTACACTCTGAAACCTTTAGCCCAATTTTACCCCAACTCCCTGTTGGAGTGAGTCAGATTTTCTGCTTAGTCTGATTTTGTAGAGACAGATAAACTGAGCAGAAAATGGTGGTGTTACAAGAGTCACTGCCTCTTTTGGCCTCAAGGTTCAATTTTGGCCCTGACTGGAATCAGGTTAAATAAACTTCCAAAACATAAACAAAAAGCAACATCTGCACAAATGAGTGTGTAGATGTTAAATTCTACAGTATGTTCAAGCTCTTTATGATTTTAATAGCTGTGTAATGCAAACCCTGCTGTTAAAGAGAAACTGTTGAAACTTTAAATGGGCTGCAAATGTCATGCTACAACTCTTGCTGAAGCTTGACAAAAAAGAAAGCTCGCCTGGTTCTCATTTTCCATGACTAATCATCAAAAGTCTAATATAACTTGATTAAAGATTACAGATTACAGTTGGAGTAGTGATGCTGCAAAGTCTTCAAAATAAAAAGAATTTCTATGTTCAATGCAGAGGCACATTCTCCCAAACACTCTAGATTGAGTCATTCTGTCCATAATAAGCTACTCAAGTTGTCTGGTTTACAAACTACAGGATTTTTACATCGCAGAAAACATATTGCAGTGCTATTTTTATACCGCAGCCCAATATATCTGCATCTGTCTCACTCGCTTGCAAATTGCATTGCAATAAAATGGAATGTGGCAGCCTTCTTATGCAAGGGCAGACATTAGGAACAAAATGTCAACAAAAGTCAAGGAATTGGATAAAAACAGGCAGAAATAAAGTACTGCAGTAGCTACAGAAAGACACGCTCCTAAATGAGTGCAACTTATTTTACAATGCACGAATAGTTTAGCACGGTTTATTTAGCTCGAGTTAACTTGTGTATAGAAGAAGCAGGGTGGAGACCATTAACCCGCTGTGCCAGAGGTTTACATACAGCACGTCGCCCACATCCACTCTAACAGAGCACGATACGTTTAGAAAAATCGCCTTTTAATCTGTTCACTTTTACTACAGCAAATTCTTAAGTCAATACCTACACCAAAAATGTAGGACAACATCTCGTCTCGCCGTAGTGCAGCCAAGTTAATCTTCCGCACTCGCCAACTGTCAACGCGCAGCTAGCGTGCTAAACGGCTAACTGGCTAACTCCTACTCCACCCTCCAAGTTGCTTCCGCGTTCGTCTATTAAGCCACACCCTTTACTCCGCCCTCGTGAGGAACTTAGCCAATTGCATCGCCGGACGTGAGTCGTGGGCGGGTCTTTGTGGGGAAGTTACATTTTCTCGACTCCCATTGGCCCACAAATACTGTAAATAAAACGGATTGACAGGTCGAAAAACTTCCAGGATATATGAAGTGAATTGACCACGGGTGTAACGTTACACTACAAGACTAAGGAAGATCAACTTTTAATTATGGCTAAAGGGTAAGACGCTTATCACTGTTTATGTCTAACGTTAGTACATTTTATTCCGAAATACTTGATTTTCTGGTTTCCTTCATATATTCGATAAGATTTTCTTACAAATGTGACGTCTCTTGTTTAGAGTAAGCACAAGTCACTCGTGTAGCAGCAAAACGTTAATCATGGTTTAGAATAAGTTTTAAGATGCTGTGCTGATTTTGCTACTAAATTCTTCCGTAAAACAAGTTCAGTGCATGTTGCGGATTTTATTATCAGTTGTATATAACAGTCATAAAGTGTATCCATCTGTTTAACTGACAGATATAGACTTACTTCAGATTCTTTAAACTTTTACACATTTTGATTTTAAATGGATCAAAGGCTTTGTGCTCAAGGTCTGCAAATATTTAATTGTAAGATGATTTGGACTCTTTTGACGTAAGTGGAGGTAAACTTTTGTGTTCAACTTCATTAGGTTTCATGTTACCCAACAATGGGGAGGGTCACATGGGCAGGAAAAGAAAGAAAATGTGGTTTTGAGAGAGATCGTTATGGTTTGGGTTGGCATAGCGACTGCATAAATAAACCAAATCTCAAAAGATATCACCATGTCCTGAAAATAACTGGGACCTGTTCATATCAGCATCTGTAATCCGTCAAATGTATTACATGCTGTATAGCACCATTTTAATAGTAGGTAATGTGTTGTCTGTAATTTTCAGTTATTTTGAGATGTCCAATAACATTCATCCAGCGTACAAAAACAGTCGTAGTGTTTGTTGCAACAACGGCATGCAAATATCAGAGGACATAAGGTGGATAAGTACATTTACTACTTGTGACAGTTATCTTTCAAAAATCTATGTTGGATTGCTTCATTCAACTGTCTATCTTCATCCGCCCCCCTTGTAACCAATGACTTCCACACCCATAAAGTATTCAGAGTTGTGGTAAGACCAGCGTTAATAGCCATTTTAGATTATGATACATGTCTTTACCTGCACCATCAGCTAATAAGACTGAGCCTGTTAACGGAGAGGTGTTTGTCTGAATAAGAACTCAGTTGGGATCAGATTTTCTGTGAAGATCAGTAGAAAAGGACAAACCCATCACACTATAATCCCAGTCCATGTGATACATTGTGTTTTTCTGATGACCTAATGACTGTGGTTCTCACAGCATTATCTGTTTTAAGAACCCAAGATAAAGAGCTGATGTACTCATCAGGGTGGGTAAATAAGAGAAATCAATCAATTACACTGTAGTAAGGGCCAGTACCTGGGACTGGACATGAATTCTGTTTACAGTTTGGATTAATGCTGTAAATGAAATTCTTTAAAGAGTAAGTTAAATGTAACGTTATATTTATTTTATTTTTAGTCCCGTTGTTAATCAGGAACTCTCCTCGATCTTGAACGAGCTGTGGAAGCAGGATGTAAACCGTCTAAAGCCTGGGAAAGACTACATCATTAATCTGCAGGTAAAACTGATTGCAGCAATTCAAGCAATTAAGCAAAATTGGCAATATTACAGTAATATTATTAGATTCTAACAGATTTTTTGATATTGGAGTCCCTTAATTGTTTTAGCAAAGAATCTGTACATTTTATCTTAATTTGTAGTTTGTTTTTTGAGAAAAGTCCTTTTTCTTCAGGGCAAAGCTGATTTTGTAGCCCAGGGCAGTAATTCTGCCAAAGACAAAGCCAAATCGCCCCTGTTCACTTATGTCAATGAGGACATGCTTAAAAGCATCAGTAGTTATGCATGTAAGTATTGTCGGTCTTCAGTCCCTAACTTTACAAATGACCATGATATAAATGGATTTGCTTGATTTGTAGTGATTTTCTTGTATTACTGTCTTTATTGTCAGAAGCTGGTTATTCATTTTCATCGCTTTGCATTTTACTGTTTTTTCACTTTGTCTTTCTGAAGGCTTCATAAAGCTTCTGGACAATTATGAGATGTCCACAGGTGTGGCTGAGAAGGTGACGAGTGAAGAGGAGCAGGAGAATCACCTCTTTCTGGATGCCATTCTGAAGACAGAGGTCATGAAGGTACATATGTTACTTTCTTATTGACATGCCTGAATGCTCTGTTTTTCTGTGCAACAATACAGTATTAATATTTGTCAAATGCTTGACCCTGTTTTTTTGTTTCAGCGTGCCCATAAGTATTTAGTCAGCAAAGGAAAATCTCCCGCAGACATAGCCCAGTTTAAAAAGCAGCTCTATGACATCTGGTTCAAGCTCTATCACAGAGACAGAAGTGGAGGGTGAGTCACATAACACATCACACACTGTGCCAAATTTACTCATTAGTGTTCCGAGTTACACAGACGTGTTCTATTATAAACAATGTCCACTAGATGGCAGTGGAGTGCAAACTCATATTTACAACAAGGTTCGGCCTCTGTTAATGTTAGTTGATATCTGTGCACACAAATATATAATAATAAATAGTTGGTGTTTAATTTTAAGATATTTGTTCAAGAGTTGGCCAACTGTGTTTTTTTCCCCTCTGATTTAGTGAAGACTCCTGTGGGTTTGAACATGTCTTCGTTGGAGAGACCAAGCATGGTAAAGAGATTATGGGCCTTCATAACTGGGTCCAGTTTTACCTGCAGGAGAAGCTGAACTTTGTGGACTACAAAGGATACAAGGCCAGAGTCAAAGACACGGTATGTTAGGATTTTTTTAAAAATGCAAATTTCGAAGTTTGGCCCAAATTTCCATGGGTTCCTGTCTGACTGAAGCCTGGTTTATGCTTGACATGGTTATACAGGCATTATCATAACGACAAAGTAGCCTTTTCACTGCGTCTGTGTAGTTTTGGGACATACAGGCAGAGGCTTGCGTCATTACAAACCAACTTTGAGTTATTGAAAGGTGGTTGGTGAGGAGAATTTCCCAGGTGTACTGAATGGCAAGTTTTGTTTTTAAAACTGCAGATGGAATTTAAGATAAATTTGTGTACACATACTGTAGTGACAAACTTTTCACATCAGATGTTACTGTGTTTGTGCTATATGTGGTTGTCTGTCAATGAAGTCCATGGATGTCATGGGCAACCGCAAATTAAAAACTAAGCTGCTTTCCTAACTATTCCTTAACATGCATTTCTTTATACCAGTGTTACACATTTGTTTGTTTAAGCTAGGTTAAAAAAACAAGTATTTTAAGTTTGTGTAAGTTTTTGGTAACATTCAGCCCATCAGGTGCTACCCGGATATTTCAGTATGCTCTTGGTTTCAGATTGTTTGGCTAGATCAGCTTGGCAAATAAACTTTAAATAATACACTATCGCCCTGTGTTCCTGTGCTTGCTTTAGCCTGATGAAGATGATCACGTCCTGAACCTGCAGTTCAGCTGGAAGGGGCTGGTAAAACCAGTGGGAAGCTCCTTCATCGGCGTCAGTCCTGAGTTTGAGTTTGCACTCTTCACCATCATCTTCCTTTTGGATAATGGACGTGTTACCAACACGGTGGTGAAGGTGGATGAGTACCTGCTGGAGATTGTGGTGTGCCGTCATGGGCACTCTATTGGAACGTCCTATCCCAAAATGCTCAGCAGCAACAACAGAGATTAGTAGATCCCTGAGCAGGGCAATGGAAACAGAAAAGCTCAGAGGGATAAAGTTTACTTGTTTGACCTTAAAAATCCTAGCAAAACATTACTCAAGCAAGTTGTTTTTAGTTAAAAGTATTTGTTCATGACATTTTAGTTGGATGTTTTACACAACAATTACTGACCAATATTCATGTTTCTCTTTTACTTTCTAATTGAGCATTTTAATCGTCAGTCCATGCTTCTCTTTCTTTCTGGTAAACAAACCTTGCTTGTTTTACTGTTACAAAAGTTCATAATGTGTAAATGTTTAACCTGGTGTGTCTTCTTGGTTGTAGACTAGAAACTAAAGTCAAATAATAATCATGATTTATTTGTGTATGGCGGTATCAAGTAACAAAATGAACTCCACTTCAAGAAGGACAGAGAATGTTTTCTGAATGTTGCTCATTCTGACTTAAAATACGGAATTGCCGTTCTTAAACATGGATTTATGTACACGATCTTTTTTATTTTCTCATTATGAAGACTAAAAAGATTTCTTTAAAAATAAATAAAAATTTTAATTGAAATTATTTTTCTGGGGGTTTTTTTAACAAAAAGCTGCACGTGATCAACCTTTATTACATTTTTATTAGAGTTTAGTTCTTGACAAAGGCATTTCTCAAAGTGGTCCTATCTTAAACTTATCAGCATTCCAAGTGAGCTGTGGAGTTTGAAGTGTTGAGGGTGTCCATATAAGTACATCTTACATCCCCACAAGAAACACAAGGCAAATGAAATGTTGAGTGGATAATTGTTCTAATGACTTTTGATTAACACTGCATATTCGTAAAAGAACATGAACACATGAAACAAAAACACAAAATTGCACATGATACAAAGAAAACATTTTAAAATGCTTTAACAAGGGAGACAAACTTAAATCTTTACCAAATGAACAGATTTTTCTGAATCTTGGCTAAACATTGGCAACTAGCATTCTAGGAACAGTTTTATGATGACAGAGAGTCTGTTCTTCTGAGACAAACCGATTTCAATGAAATCAAAATGTTAAAATGTAATTGAAACTGTATGCCACCAACATTACATATCCTACTTCTGAACATAACCCGTTTACTTCCAGGACTTCCTGCTGGTCTTGGTTGTCTTGGAGTATCTCTGATGGTCGTTGACACGGTTGTGCAGCACGTTGATATCATACTTCTGCCTCTTGAGTTGCTCACCCAGGTCGAACTTCTCAGCGTGGAGCTGCTGCAGCCACTGCCAGAGGTCGCGAGCCTTCTCTGCCAGCTTGTCCTGGTTGAGGTGGTCGATGTTAAGTGGCTTGCGGCGCTCCATGAGAACCTTGGTCTTCTTTTCCCTCTCCGTCAACTTCTTTCCTTTCTTCTGGTCCACTTTCTGCAGGTAGCCGCCATAGGACTTGTTGTTGAGGAGCTTCTTTTTCTTGGCGTCCTCCTCGGCACGCAGTTTGGCAGCCTCCTCCTCACGTCGTGCCTTCTCCTCGGCCAGCCGGGCTTGCCTCTCCCGCTCATGCTCAGCCCGTATCCGCTGCTGCTCAGCCCGGTCGGCACGGCGACGCTCGATGCGGGTCTTCAGGGCCACCAAATCGTCCTCCTCCTTCTGCCTGTTGGAGAAATGCAGCTGAATGAGGCTCTGCAGCTCGTTGTAGTCCTTCTCCAGCCGCTTGCGGTGAAGGTCATCGAAGTCCACCCTCTCGCCATCGGGCAGCTTTGGGGGAGCGATGTTCGGGACAAACAGTTTGGGTTTGGGCTTAGAGTCTTCCTCTTCTGCCTCTTCGGCCTCTTCTTCCTCAACCTCCTGTGTCTGCTCTTCTTCTTCTTCTTTTGCTTCCACTAGAGGAGCCTCCTCCACCTCCTCCTCTGCCTCATCCACTTCTTCCTCCTCGTACTCCTCCACGATCTCCTCAGTGTCCGACATGGTGCTAGAGTATTGTGTGCTGACTTGAAATGTGAGAAAGAAATGAGAGGTTGAGGAGCTGCCTGACTTCACCACTCACAGGCCAGCTGGAGATGAGGAGAAAGAAGGGTGTGAGGTATTGTAAGTGGATGCCGGGCGTTTTTATAGTCTCCTCTCGGCCCATGTGACCTCCACTGAGTGAGAAGCTGCTCAGTTCTTGTTCTGTGGAAGGAGGTTTTCAAACAGATGCACAGTGATCTATTTTCTTCCCCGGGGCTCTAGCACAGAGACCCTGACCTCCGGAACCTCCTCCCTTAAGTGTGTGTAGGGATTCCATGAGTGCCAGACACAAAACAGATGAACTCCCCTTGTATCTTAGGTCCTTATTTAAGCATGTTTAAATCAGGCAAGCTCTAATTGTGGAGGACTACACTTATCTACTACTATGAGTAGTTCATTCATTTTGGATGCCATTTATTGTAATCATTTTAAACATTGAAACGTTATAGCACAATAATCAAATAACTTAATTTGTTAAGTAAATTGTTTGTTAGTAGAAGATTGCCTTGCTATTTAAAAATAAGTTAGGCTAGAATTTATTTATCTGGTAATTAGTAAGTTGACTTATTTAGTGATTTACGTATGTGGGCTGAAGTTAAAACATTCCTGTCGTCTCTGATAAAACTATATTAGACTGATTACTTAAGTGAGCGAGTTCCATTGAGGGCTACTCGAACATACAGTACTGTGCTTATCAGACTTGTACTTACAGGACAGTCCCATGAACGCAACACAAACGCAAAAGACTATAAATAACCAACCCTTGGGATTTCATGAGAATTAAACCTTAGTGTTAGGACTGCAGACTGAGATAAGAACGGACACTGACAGAAAGTGGCAGGTGTGTCTTTCTGCATCTGACCAAGTTGTTGTTTGGTGCTAAAAATTCTCATTAGGTTTTCAGCTGTTTGCCAGCAGGATGTTTCCATAATAGTGTATCATATTTGAAGAATCTTGTACAGAAGAATAATTGAAGCTGTTGTGGCTCGATGGAAGCTCATAGACATGAGCATGTCAAATATGTTCGACCTCCACTCAAACCTTTTAATGAGCTGTAGAAAGGAAATGTCTGGAGTGAGGACAGTCAGATGGTCCATGAAGTTCATTGTAAGAATGCATTTGCTTGTAGGAAGACACCATGAAGCCTACACTAGGATAGTTTGCTCTGTGGCTGAAATTCTGTATGAACTCATTCTTGTATTAATCTACTTGCTGTATCACAGTGAGAAATTATGTCAATAATGATAACTGCAACTGGCTATAATATTTATGACGGACTTTTAACTGTATTTAACTGGAATATAATGTCAGGCACCCTATTGTTACAGAATATCTTTTTAGTAGCTAAGTTCACAAATAGCCTCTTCTTATCTTAGAATGTCCCCTCACACTCACTCTGTGCTGCTTAGTAGTGTGATGGCAGCTGGTAGCTGTTTTTAAATCAGGCCTCTGATTGGACACAAGCAGCAAGAGACAGCTGCATCTATCAATAGGAACACAGAGGTACTGTGGTGTGACAGGAGCCAGAATGATCCACTCCCAGATCCTGCAGTAAAATTCTTCAAAATCTCCAATTTCAACCAAAAAACATTTAAAGAGATAACGATAATGAACAAATTACTCTTATCCATAGCTTGTTTGTACTTTTGCTATTACGTGTGTGACATTTTGATAACTCTGATAATTTAAAAGATTTATTAAGTATTTATTCCATTAATTGCAGTAAATTCCACACAATCCACAGTCAATATCTTATACAGTTTATACTGCAGTAATATGTCTTGTTATCAAATGTAAACCATCACAACCAATAAAGCAATATAGTTTCGAAAAATAATTTCATTTTGATCAGAATGAAATGTGTAAGGGTCAAGCTAAATTTTAAAAAAAAGTAAAGATATATCTACAGACAGTTTGGTTTCTGTAGAGCTCATAGTTACGGTAATTTATCAAACACTTATATCCACATGAACGGTCAGTCTACCCAGAGAAATTTGGCCTCAGTGGTGGTAGTGCTTGAGGTAGGATAGAACCAGGCTTGAACCCAGGAGCCGCTAGGTCCAGAGCCAAGTATCCTACCCCTAGGTCACTACCACCACCATTAACTTCAAACTCTGACTACAAACACATTGTGAGCACAGAGAAATAACATTTAAGAAATCTTTTGTGTTTGGGATTAAGGAGTTACATGTGGAATAAAGACATAATTAAACCCGCTATGTTCCCAGTCGACCCTCTAGCAATGGCTCATAATAGCAGCTGGGATAACTGCTATTAAAGCTGCTGATTTGTTGAATCGAGACCTTTGCATTCACCCACACCTATACCACACGAATAGCTTCATCTCCCTTCATATTGATCTAAGTTTGTCCTTTGAAATATTCATCCGAACCACTTAATCCCAACTGGGGTCGCGGGGGGACCGGAGCCTGTCCCAGGAGCTGTCGGGCGCAAGGCAGGGACCAACCCTGGGCAGGTGCCAACATACCGCAGGGCACACACTCACACACAGTCACACCTTACAGGGCCAATTTAGAGTCACTAAATTGGCATAGCAATTAACCTGTCGTGCATGCCTTTGGACTGTGGGAGGAAACCGGAGTGCCCGGAGCAAACCCACACAAACACAGGGAGAGCGTGCAAACTCCGCACAGAAAGGCCCTATGCCCGTCCCCAGGGTTCGAACCCAGGACCTTCTCGCTGTGAGGCGGCAGCACTAACCACTGCGCCACCGTGCCGCCCTCCCTTGAAATATAACATAGGTAAAAAATTATTTCTCATTTGAAGTCTGTGCTGATATGACATTCTCCTCACTGTCCCTTCTAAGTAAGAGGTGGACAATTAATTTTATTTCACGCTGTCCTCAGGCATGCCGAACAGACAAAGGGCTGGACGTGGTCTGCGGTCTATAGTATTCTGCATCATGGAACTCATCATCAATTGCTGCTTCTCTATCAAACTTTTCCTGGGAGTGAATGTACTGCCACATTTCTTTTGTTTGAGTATCAGTCTGGGTCTGCACGTGGTGTACTGTAAATGGAAAAAATGGTACACTTTGAACAAATTACAAATCCTACTAATCCTAAAATATGTTATTTTAATGTATTATAATTTGACATAATAATAATAATAATAATAATAATGATGTCTTACCTTTGTAGCACCTGGAAAACAAGGATATACTTAAGACGGCCAAAATAACCAAAACTCCCACCGCACATACAATTATAAGCCTGGTCCCTGTGCTGGAAACCTCATGTCCAAGTTTTTTATCAACAGTCTTTTTGTCTAATGTCTTGCCATCTATAAATAGAGAAACAACTTTCAGAATTTAAAAAATGCACTGCGAACTCTGTTATATGAAACAATTCATTTTCTAATGACTAATCTTAAGAATTTAAGATATATATTTTAATTACATGTCATAGAGACCAAACAGATTTTTAACTAAGATGATGGTGCCTACCCCATCCAACAGAGACATGCACATTATTTGCATCCACCACACAGTGATAGCGGTTTGGCTCTGTGATGCTGGTCTCTGTCTCAAGTCTTACTTGAACTGAGCCATCCATATTGGGAACCGGGCCTGTGACTTTATGATATTGATATGTTTCCACTCCATCTAAAGTCAGCTGTATCCAAACTCCTGGCAAATAATTATGACTGACATGGCATTGCAGATTAATTTTGTCGCCCTTTTGTAAATATTTTGCAAACATTTGCACACGAGGACCTGAAAGTAAACAAAAAAACTTTAATGATAGCAGAAATCAAAATCAAAATAAATTTTCTGCATTAGAAAATCTCCTGCTGTCATTTAAGGAACAATTCAAAACAATGGGACTGTTGGTGGCGTAACGGCAGGGTGTTCGCCCTGTGATCAGAAGATTGCAAGTTCGAATCTAGGACCCATAAAGTTACCACTGAGGTACTCATGAGCAAGGTACCGTCCCCAAATACTGCTCCCTGGGTGCTGCCCTTGTTAGCTGCCCACTGTTCCTTCACGGATGGGTCAAATGCAGAGGTCACATTTCATTGTGACAAAATAAAATGACAAATAAATACTCACTTTCACTTAATTCATTTAAAACTGTATTTGTGGCCCTAATAAAAAAAACCTTTAAAAGACTTACGCAAATTATGTTTCAGATACTCTGCTTTACTCTGCTTCATTTTCATCAAAGATGGTTTGCACTGCTTCAGGTCAAAGTACTTCAGTGACTGGACCATTGACTCCTGCTGGTTCCATTCTGATTTTGTCTCATCTGCCAGTGAGCTGTTAGAATGCCATTTAAGTGTTTTTGGGTTTAAACTAAGAAAATCTTCACCCTTCACACCCCACCTGTCAGTCATGTAGACTGTGGAGTCATCTTCAGTACAACTTCTCAGTCTTTGGACAACACCTGGATAAATTTAAATAATACCAGTAATGAAGGTGCTTCCAACTAATGAAGATTAGTGTGTGTGTTAACAGACAGAAAACATTTAATTTAACTCTAACTCTAATAAAATGTTTACTTCTGTTGGAGAGGATAACATTTTAATATGAAATGTTTACATGGTGATTTTATATGATGCATGTGGTGTTTATTTCAGCTTATGTATCAGTACTTCTTAAATATTGAAATGCATTTTAATTATATCTTGGTAACACTTGCAACCATTAAAACCTGGGCATTATGGCTATAATATTTCATAGAAATTTTATACAGTTGTGCATGATGCAGTTGCAGCACGTACATTTTGATTACAATGAGACAAAAGTGACTTGACTTTTTAAAAAGCTATATTCTCTTTATATCATTTTTTATTAAAACAAACAAGTATGCATGAATAAAATTGGGCATTTTAGACCTTACCATTTGTGATGTTGCCAATATGTTGAATCTTCTCCCTAAAGGGCTTGTGGAAGTAGTATTCACCCTCACAGAATTTGTCTTTACTTGTCCATTCCTCTTCAGTAAATGCTTGATTGACCCAGTCTTGTCTGGGCATCTCTTTTAAACTGGGACTCTCACAGTGAGAGATGATGAGACCATCAAACACTGTTGTTAGTTCAAACTCTGGTTCATGCTGATGTTCTGAGCGCAGTATATACAGATACTGAAGCGTGTGATGCTCTGTGGATAGTGATATTGTAACAGTAACCAAAAAAAGTCATGATGAAGAACTTTGCTTTATGCAGTAGCACCACACTGATAGCCATATAATTTGTGTCAAACAAAAAGATAGCTGACGAAAAACTTAAGCAAACAAATTATTCTTAGAGTAAAGGCTTCATTAATGACAACAGTGCTTTTTAGAATTGCCCTTTTAGAATAGTAGAATAAGAATGTAAATGTCTGCTTTTGGTTTTCAACATAAACTTTTTATCATATTTATATAAATATCTCCTAAAATTAATACTAAATCACCAAGTGATAATGCACCTTTTTCCAGTGAGAGTAAAATGAATCTTGTTGTCTTATGTAGTTTTTCATTAAACAGCTAAATTGAATTCCTCCAGTAGGAGAAGCAAATAAAAGTTATTATAAACAATGATACATTTAAAAAATCCCTTACCTCCTCTTATTGTAACTACAGTCCAAAAGGTAAAAAAGAAGGCAAAGAACATGGCGAAAATCTGTACATCTTCTAAAAGAATAACAATAAAATTCTTCTGTTTAATGCATGAAACTCCTGAACTCTGAAGCGCAGCAGGTGAGATGTGACAAGTTAAACAAATGTAGTTCCGCTTAAGTCAGTGGTTAGGCTCGTTGAACTGGTCTTACCTTTGCTGTTACTTTTTGTTTGTTTCTACAGAAGGAAAAAAGTATTTTAAATGAACAAAGAGACAATATATGTTGATATGTTATTAATTAAGCAAACCCAACATGAGTGTGTACAAGAAGAATAAGGTGTATTAATTAATACAACATTGTGTAAACATTGATTTTGTTCACAGTGAGAAGTCCTCAAATGAAAAATGAAAATGAACAGAGAAGGGGCTTTCATTTGGAACAGATATGAATCTAGAGCTCTAGAGAGATGCACACACACATGCACTCACACAGCCTTATCACACACTGGAAAAAACCCAACAAACATGCATACAGCGTATTCAGAGAAACATTAGATATATTATTTGCAACAAAACTACAATGATTAACACCACTACAAAAAGTATAGTAAACAAAACTTAAGGAAAGCTTGTTCCCATTTATATTATACATTTTTAAGTTGCTCAGATGGCATAGAAACATTAAAAGTCAGGGTGGCCCAAAGATTAATTTATGGTGGCCTTGACCACCATTGGCCACCCCGTGATCCGCCCCTGGACACAGGCATTTGCATGAAACCTTCCTGACCTGCAACAAGAAGTCATGCCATTTGATTACTGCATGCAAATGCCTGGCTTATCTTCACAAACCTGTCGGATAACAACAACTAAATGAGAAGCGGTTGGACCAGACGTAACAGGTTCAGTAAAATAACAGCTGCTGTTAGATCTGCTTTATGCAGTACGCGTGTGATTAAACAACTGGACTCATTTTGCACCATGGGCTTAGTCCAGTGCATACACTTGATTATTTTACAATGTGTTTGTGAGAACAGGAATTTAATAACAAGAACAGTTTAACTGTAAATAATTAACATCAGCTCTGTATCTCTAAATGAAAACTAACAGTGCATATATGGCAACGTACATTTTTAAATCTTGTCTCAAAACACACTTTTATTCATTCATTCATTCATTAACTGAACCTCTTAATCCCTGTTGGGGTCGCAGGGACTGGAGCTTATACGGGGACTATGGGCACAAGACGGAGGACCAACCCTGAACGGGTGCCATCCACAGTCATACCTTATGGGGCCAATTTAGATTAAGCAATTAACCTAGAGCAGATGCTTTTGGACTGTGGGAGAAAACTGGAACAACCGAAGAAAAACCACACGAACACAGGAAGAGCATGCAAACTCCACACAGAAAGGCCGTACTTCTGACCCAGGACCTTCTTGCTGTGAGGCAACAGCGCTAACCACAGGGTTACAGTGCCGCCCCAAAATGTGCTTTATTCTGTACAGCAAATTGTTCTTGTTTGGAATGTGATTTAGAAATACATTTGATTTAATATCTGAGAAGGAAGAAAATTATTGATCAATATATCACATTTCAAATCAGAGGCTTAATTTAGCTTTGGATCTACGTCCTAAAAAGAATGTAATTCGTCTGTATTTGTACTTTTGTGTATAATAATCTACCATATATAGCCAAGCATATGTAAACCCCGAAGCAACACAACTATGTGAGCTTCTTACACATCCCATTGCTAAACATTTTTCACTATTATGGAACTGGCTGTCACTATGCAACTTATAAAGGCTACCATTCTTCTCCAGAGGACATCCACATGAATTTGCATTTAAGGAACTTTTGAATGCTCAAGTGAATATTTGTCACTGGTGACGGTACCTTGTTTATGAGTACCTCAGTGGTATTTACATTTACTGGTCTGGGATTCAAATCTGTGACCTTCCCATCACGGGCCGAACACCCTAACCGTTATGCAACTAACTGTCCTCAACCAAAGACTATTTGTAACGTCAGGTAGTGGCATAATAGCTGCTGACTCACAATCTGCATTTACATTACAATCCATTCTAAAGGTGTTCAGTAGGGATGTTGTTGGGATTCAAATTTGTCTTTGTGTATGTCTTTACTGACCTGGTTTTGTGCACAGACACAAAACCTGCAACTGAAAATGACCTTCCCTAAATGTTAATGTCCAGAGTTTTGGAATGAGATGTTCAAATAATTTTGGTCATTTACTGCATCGTAATTTATCACCCATGTCTTGTCCAGGAAACACCCGCCCCTTTGAATGTGTTCTATACATTTACCACTAGGAACAGACTAAGGCAGCTCTTTTTTATTTACTATGTAATTCTCACCAGAAGCAGGACCATGAAAACCCTAGCAAAGCATCCGAAACATCCTGCAAAGAACCAAATCACAGTGACTGTTGTTCTAATGAGTTTCACAGTAATAACATAGACAATGAAGCCATTTTAATATATGGCACTAACAGAATTTTGAGCACTAACTGAGCAGGTTCTGAGACATCCAGGACATTGTAGTCTTGAGAGCTTGAATCAAAGTCAACTGAATTGTATATACTATTATGTTAAACACACACACCATGCAGGAGAGAGAGAGAGAGAGAGAGAGAGAGAGATGCATCGCTTTACATTGTGGGATCTTCTGCTATGGATCTGGTGAAAGAGGACATGAAGTTAGTTGGGGTGAGGGTAGAGGACGCAGAGGATAGGACTTAATGGAGACAGATGATTCGCTGTGGCGAGCCCTGAAGGGGAAAGCCGAAAGAAGAAGAAGAAGAAGAAGAAGAAGAAGGAGAAGAAGGAGAAGAGGATCTTCTGCTATGGGAATATCGCGGCACCTACTGGTTGAAAAATAGAAGTACATTTCATATTCACTTGGATCATCAAAACTCTGGCACTGAATCAGTTGCTAGGCTGCATTACTTTGAATAGACTAATCAAGTAATAAACTGACCATACAGCTTATTGTAATAACCAAATCAACTAGTACACTGGTCTTCAACCCGGGGTCCATAGAAGTACTGCAGCAGTTCGCCAAATTATTTAATTTGAAGCCTTTTTTTTTTTTAAAGAAAACATAAGTTTACAAAAACATAAAAAGAATTTTGAAACAACCACTTCCCCATAAATCTTTAAGCAATCATGTAAAAACCCACCATGGGAACCTGCACCGCTATCCTCCACCAAAAGAAGGTACCTGTAATGAGTAAAAATATGAAATCTGTAATTTCTCAGAACAAAAAGTCTACGTCAGAACCAACTAATGGTGGTCCAGATCCACCTGCAGACAATACCACACCTTCCAGTAGCCACAAGCACTCCTGTTACTTCCATTCATTCATTCATTCATTATCTGAACTGTTTAATCCCAGCTGGGGTCGTGGGAGGACAGGAGCAAGGCGGGGAACAACCCTGGACAGGCCAGTTAACCTATATTGCATGCCTTTGAACTGTGGGAGAAAACCCATGCAAACACGGGGAGAGCATGCAAACTCCACACAGAAAGGCCGTACGTCTGACCCAGGACCTGTTCTGAGCCAAGGGGTCCTTGAACTGAAGAAAGGCTGAAGACTCCTGTACTAGCATCATTCTGTAGAATATCTGCATCAGTATTTGTAATTGCTTTCTTTCCATTAATAATAGTTATTTCACTGTAATATTTGATTACTGGGGATAAAATAACTACCCATACACATTATTCAAAAACTTTAAAAATGCCTATTACAAAAACTAACTTAATATACTTATTAAGACTTCATCTGACCATTTCTAAAATGTCTCAGTGGAAGAAATAATATTCAATCATGTCAGCAAATCACCTACCATATCATATCTACCAAGCAGAATGTAAATAAGATGATAAAGCTTGTGTTAAAAATCTGTACAAGTTATTGAGAATAAATATTTATAATAAAAGAACTTTAGAAAGTTCTTTAATGAAAGCTGAAAAATATTCACCATCACAAACCTCAAGAACTATGGAGTTGCTGCTGATCTCCAAAGCCCTGGTTTGTAAGGGGTCATAATGTTAAGAACTGAGATGTTATTACAAAGAAAGGCAAAGGTTTAATTGACAAAATGCACATCATTGAATTCAGGACTAAGACAACTTTCTGTGAGACTTTATTATTTTTTTAAACAAGCACAACATGAGTGTACAAGAAGCACAAATGATGGAGAACACCCTGATTTAGTTTACAATGAGAACATGTATATGCAGAGACAGCCGAGGAAATGAAAGAGAATTGAGGGCACTTTCAGAAGGGAGCAGAAAGCAGTCTTCGAGACAGAGATCAGAGACAAGAGATGATTAGAGAGAGACAGGAGACTGGAATTTAGATATTACAGTCAAGTGACACACTAAAAATATGAAACCTCAGACCAAAGTAAAAAAAACATGGTGTATTTTATGTGGCAACAGCTTTGTTTATTTCCCAATGTGTTTCTCTGAAAAAGTCCAAAAGGTCAAGACGTTGTTGTGCTCTGGTCTAAGGTTTCAGGTTGATCAGGGTAGACTGGGGTGGATGAGTGAGTAAATAGTAGATCAAGAGAAGCATCACCATGTACTGTCTGGCCTGTCTACAAATGCTCTTTAATGTTGTCATTTTTTAAAAAGAACAGATGACAGTCAATCCACAATGATTATTTATATCAAAAATATATCAATGGGTCTATGACTACATGAAATAAAGAGAGCACATACAATATCAAATATGTACAGGTCGTATGCGAGTATTCAACAAATTCATATATATACAGAAATAGAAAGGAATCCTAACACTCATTTAACATTGATTGTTGGTTAGGATGCTGGTATGCTTTTGGGCAGAGTCCAAGTAGCAATTATGTACAGTCCAAAATGTGTAGAAACATGTGGATGTGCTTACAGAGAGGATCATGCACTCCTAATAATAATAATAATAATAATAATAGTAATAATAATAATAATAACTGTAACAGGTGAACAGAGCTCCAAATCACTGCTCGCTGTGTCTGCATTTGATAACTGATGAGAACTGTTCCTGGTTTCTGTGACAGCACTGAGAACACACAAACACACAACAAAACAGTAATAAGTATTTATCATTTGTAAGGACTCAACTATAATGGAGAGCAAAAAATAATTAAAAAAGAGATTTTATAAAAGAAAATAAACCTTTTTAAGGACTGCACTGTCTCTGGACTTTTGAGACTGTGCTGGCTCCAGATTCTTCACTGTGACGTTTTCCAGAAGTTTGTATTGAGCTTGAATGCAGCCCCCGGCCTGGAAAACACACACATACATTTTGGGCACCGTTTTCTAAATTTTCAGTTGAGAAACCAGACACAGGTAACAGCATCTTTGCTTTATGTTTCATATGCTATTTGTATAATCTTTTCCAATGCAAACAGAAGTCACACAATGTATGGTAACAACCCAAAACAAAGTTAAAACTGAGCAGCGTTACATTCTGTGTGTTGTGTACCTTGCTGCAGCACAGAGCCTGGAGTGGGCTGAGCTTCTTGTCTGTAACTCATCATGCTGCTAGTGCTGCCTGGATAACCTGCACACAATCAGCATAATGTACAAGACATGATCATTACATATACACGAGATTTTATTTATTCATACTGTCTCCCATACACAAACATACACACACCTTGTGCGTTGTTGCTGGCTTGTGTGTTTCCTTGCGGATACACCATCATCCCACTATGCCACTCACCTTGAGGGTTAGCGGCCATCTGGTACCCTGCAGTAACAACGTTTTATTAATGCAAATATCAAGCCTGAGAACCAACAGTAATCGTTACGTGTTGCAGATGAACTCAGAATGCTACAAAAACAGCCAAGTCAGAACAAACGCTACTTTAACCCAGCTGCTTTAAGCAGATGAGACCCATTGATAAGTGTGGTTTGTCAAATGGTCGTTTTTTCACCACATAAACATTATCCACAGGTTAGGCACTAAGCATAACTCTTTAGTGCTTGTTACGGTTATGTGACAATTGTTTATTGCCAAATGTAGCGAATTGCTTCCCCAACATTAGATATTTATCAGCCTAAACATGAATGTGTTAAGCAAGCTTCTTTTAATCACTATTGGCTTTCTAACTTCATCTTAGTCAAAATGACGACGTAAAAATTACCATGTTATTTATTTTGAGATAAATCACCTCTTCGGGGAGAGCTGCAGTATTCAGGCCATGAGCTAGGACTGTATGACCAACACTATCAAAAAGCTAAATATTACAATTGAAATAATGTGCGTAAGGTGTTTTTAAAGGTGCATGAATTAATTTGCCAGGATTTCTTGTGAAGAGCTGTTTTTCTACTTGCAGATTTTGAGGTCAAAAGCAGACAGGTGTCCATTACCACCTGAATACATTGGTCTCTAGTTCCCTACAGGTCCAGTCTGTGAGACATTACCTGAGGATCCAGCAGTCTCTGGGGTTGTCTCAGCAGGTGGGAGCCCCATCATGCTGGAGGAGTTCTCCCCATTTCCATTAGGATTGGATGGCACCGTCGCCAGCAGTCCTGAAATGGGTTCGGCCTCAGTTAGGACTAAGTGCCTATACTATGAATATTGTAATACAATACAGCCTTTTAGGTTTTGTTGTGTGCAAACATTTACAGTACAGTAAGTCTTGCTGACTTGTAACCACAAGACAAAGAATGTGTCTAATGTCTGACACAAAACAACAAATATTTACTCACATTATCATCAAAACAGTCAGATACCAAGGAAATGAGAGAAACAGTCAGAGCAGACGTACCCAGACCCCGGTAACAGGACAGCTGCTGGTAGATCTGCTTCATGCGCTCAATGTTGAGACGACTGGCCTCAGCATGGTGCACCATAGGCTTGGGGTAGTGAACACCAATCACACACTTGGCCGCTTTCTGCACGCTTTCTGGGGCGTTCCAGGGGTCGTAGATGTACTTGGCATGAAACCCCCTCAGGACAGGAAGGTAGCGCCTTAAACAAAAAGAGGAGTCAAAGTGTAAACTTTACATCAACTAAACATCTCAGAACACTGGCAAGTTTCATCTCCACAACATGCAAAGACTGAAGAGTGAAGAGCATTATAGATAAGTATTGTCAATATAGAACACTAATACTATAAATGAATACAGTACTATTTATGTTACTCATTCATTCATTCATTATCAGAACCGCTTAATCCCAACTGTGGTTGCGGGTATTCATGCTACTCAATATACTGTTAGTTATTAATACTTCAGTGGTGCCACTGTAAACGCTGGATCTCACCGTATGTAGTCACCATTGGGGTCAGTACGGCGGCCGAAGCCCACAGGGCAGTAACAGTGGAAGAACTGCTGGAAGAATGAGCTGCAGGAGAGCCACATCCAGCTTCCTGCATTCACACTCCAGTCTGCATCCAGCAACAGCTCCTCAAACACCTGGTTACAGAACACACACAATTTTATTCAATGCTGCAGAATAATTTATTCCATCTCCTGTTATTGGAGGCTAGAGACACCTTCTGGCAGAAGTATGAAAGTGCATCTTATATTTATTTGTAGCATGCGCCAGATCTGAAATGTCTGTGAAAGTGAGGAAGTGTAAAAAAGAAATCAATATTGATTGTGTGCATCTTATGCATTAATATAATAATGCACTAGTGTTAAATGTTCAAATATTAGTTCTGATGAACCTTTAGCGCTGGTTTCTTGAACATGGATTAAACCTAGTCTTGGCCTAAATTTCACTACCAATGGAGATCTACAACTAAAACTCATCATAGTCAGGGAAACTAGCAGCTTAATGTATTAGGGTATACTGTACAGTTATATAATATTACTACTCTAAAGTGCACGAAAGTGTTTCATCTGGACATTACTGTCACTATTTCTTCATACCACTACTATTACATGCAGCTACAAATTCACATGCAGACCTAATACTTAATAATCTTGACACGTGTGGTAGGAGGCAGTGGTACCTTCATGCCCTCCTCCCAGCTGATCCACAGGTCACCGCGGGTGAGGAAGCAGGCCACGGCGTGCCGTGCCAGGTGATGTATCCAGCCCTCTTGTCTGAGCTGGGTCATGATGGCGTCGATCCAGGGGAAGCCTGTCCTGCCCTCTGCCCACTTGGCCAGTGCCTCCGGGTTGCGGTCCCAGGGGATCTGCACGCAGATGGGGTTGCCCTCCATCTTGTCGAAACGCGGGTTGTTGGTGGCTGCCGTGTAGAAGAACTCTCTCCACAGCAGCTGGCCGTAAAGCGAGAGAGGGGGCGAGCTGTTCTTCTTCACCTGAGGAACGGTGGAGAGAGAAAGCCTGGTGACTATTTTGTGTGTGTTTTTCTGGCACTGAAGAGAGAGTTTGTTATAACCTAATGAGGGCTGGACATTAAAATTGGCTTCACACTAACTCTGGTCCATCAAATATATTCATATTGAACATGGTCCTTGATTAAAATGATAGAGGAAAATAATTAATTAAAAATAAGGGATTTTTGCAGCTTTGGGGGCCACCACGCTTGAATACACACAAACCTACAAACTGCATTAAGGATAAAACCACAAACTCTTGCAGTAAAAATGTGACATCTTCCCAGAGTAAAAATTCTCCTGAAACCTCTAAACTATGAATCATATTTTATGAATTTCTGAACTCCAGAATAATTCATATTTGTAATCCATGTCTTGTAATCTAGTAATCCAAGATGCTTTTGGGAATTTTTTCAGACTCTTTGCTTTCAGAAAAAGTTGGTCAAGACTTGTTTGCTTTGCAGTTCAGCAATATACACTTTTACACAATTAAGAAACTCTCTTGGAAGTTATTTGCTAATAATCCTATATTTAACCATCTTCATATGGGGTCCACCCGTGCCATTGAGTTAAAGTAAATGTGTGTATGACACAATGAGGTCCGTACCTTCCTGTACAGGTCGGTGAGTTTGAAGTAGAAGAGCCGACATGAGAGGCAGCCAAACCTTAAGTAGGGACTGAGGCCAGTGGGGCTGGCCAGCAGGGAGTTGGCATTCATTCGGGGACGCTCAAAGTTTGCCACCCATGCCTGGGGAGAACAATTGTGGATTAGTGACTGTTGGGACATCTAGAGATTTTGCATCATCATACTGAAGTTTAATGTGTTTCTGCTAAAATAGTTCATACACTAAAGCAGTCTAACCTTCCTCTCTAGGTGCCTCTCGAGGCGTGTGAGGGCCTCCGTCTCTCCTCCTGGCCACACAGCTGAGGACAGACCCTCTGTGTCAAAACCTGGACAATTGGGAAAACAAACAAGAATCCCAAATTGGATTTGATCACAAAAATATGCATCTAAATAACCAACATGGGCAAGACATCATGGGTTAGAGATTCTTAATGTTGGTTTTGACAGATTTTTTAAATTAAAACATTTTGCGCATTAATGTCTAAAAAGCATGTAAATGTGTAACAAAACTACTGTTCAGAGCCAAAACAGTAACCACACACTCACTGTATGAATCCGAATAGTAAGACTGCATATAGGTTAGGACTATCTGCAAGTGTAACTCTAACCACTAAACCCTAGTCCCACCCTGTTAAAAATAACTCACCCAGCTCCTCCAGCGAGGGGACGCCAAACTTTTCATCATGGTCATCCGAAAGTGGCGTGCTGCAGGAGCCCATGTCCTCAGCTGTGATGGTCTCGGCTGGAGTCTCCACCGGCTCCATCTTGCTGATGAGCGTCTGGAAGCGCTTGTAGGTGAGTGGAGACTGGCCCCCATTGAGCTCTATGATCCTGGGATAAGCAAAGGAAGGAAGGACACAGTGGGGAAGCGGCAGAAAAATGATCACATTAATCTGAAAACATATAGCAGAAAAGAAAATGAACAACGATACAAACTGATGGCCAAAAATTGGATGGTAAATTTTGCACAAAAAGACACCAATAACTAGCCAAGCAGCAAGCTCTTATGCTACAAATTAAGAGCTTCCAATTGAAGGTTGTACATACTTGTCCAGGTCGTAGAGCGTGTGGGAGATGCGTACTGTCACCTCCACCTCGGCCTCGCTGGCCAGCTTCTTAATGGCCGCATCTCGCTCCTTCCCAAACGGCTCCGAGTCGTACTCATAAGACAGACGAGTGATGTTCCACTCCTGAAAGAGCACATTTGCAGCACATTTATGGCATGATTTTTAGTAAAATCTAAAGATATCTTTTTTTCTATTAACCATAGACAACCTAAAACAAGATCCAGACAGTTAGGACAGACTTTTTTTTGCTGATCTTAACATTTTACTGGTAAAAGAATTCAATCTAATTAAGACTGTTGTGTTTTATCCGGTCACATTATTCTTCTCTTTTCATGTTTAAGCAATCTGGCTATTTCATTTCCTTTGTTTTTTTACAGTTTTTATTTTTTTTTATTTTAAGTCAGTCCACACAAAAATTCTACTCCTTCCTCACATTATAACCTGCACAGGCAAAAGAAATCCTGCTGCGTGAACCCAACATCAGATATTGCTTAGGTGTGTTCTTCTTTGGCAGTGAAAAATCAATCATGTAGTGTGAGATGTGAAGCAATCTTCTGAAGTCATAACACTGCACTGAGACTGCCCCATGAAAACACTTCACATATTTCACAAAAAGAAAAAGAAAAGCTAAATGCATGCTATATCATATCAGGTGAAGTTAAAATCAAGTCAAATAACACCTCATTACTATAATTAACGCAGCACAGTGGTGCTGTAATTAGTGCTGCCGCCTCACAGCAAGAAGGTCCTGGGTCGGCCGCAGGGCCTTTCTGTGTGGAGTTTGCATGCTCTCCCTGTGTTTGTGTGGGTTTTCTCTGTGTGCTCCGGTCTAAAAGCATGTGCTAAATTAGGTAAATTGGTTAATCTGTAACTGGCCCCATACAAGTGTGTTTGTCTGAGTGTGTGTGCCCTGCGATGTGTTAGCGCCCACCCTGGGTTGGTCTCCACCTCATGCCCCAAGTCCCAGGAATGGGCTGCAGTCCCCATGACCCCAAAAATTAATAAGCAGTTCAGATAATGAATGAATTAATGAATGAATGAATACTATAATTATATAAATATATTAATTTTCTATATATTTCATACTTCAACTTTAAACCTGCTAATAGTACCTTGAAGAGTCTGGGGAAGACATCAGTGGGCTGGCCCCGGATTACAAACAAGCGGGAGTTGAGTTTGCGAAGGCTGGCGTCCAAGTCTTCCAGACACTGCAGTAAGAACCTGTGCAACACAAAGTGGACGATAACCTTTAGAGATGTATTTTTTCATGCAAGGTTATGTAACTTCTCACTTTCAGAGACCTACCAAGGTTAAAGAGGAAAGTATAAAGCTTATTATTTGCATTATATGGCAAGTCCTTAAAAACAAGTGGGGCTGAACGTAATGCAAAGGTGTGATTTAATGGATTTACAGGTGCAAGTAATAATATATCAGCGTCTCAGAAAGCAACAGAATCAGCGTAGTGCCAAATACTCTTAATTACATTATGACTCGTAACTGGACACAGCAGTGATTTAATTGATGGTAGGCTTCAGTAACACAACAATGTGCTGGATTTGTATCACCATTAGCACGTCTCTCCAGTAAAAGCTGGGCTTATTACGCTGAAAGGATTTTTTTTTGTTCTCAGGGACAAGATGTTCAATATCTGTGGAAAGGTACTTCAGTTCTACCAGGTCATTACACCTGAGCATCATAAAAAAGCTTTAACTGCATTTATTATAAAGGGGGAAGCAATACATGTGAACCCTTAGATGCTGGATGAAAGATGGTGATCGGTGATCGGCCGATCACTCACACGTATTGCCGATTTCAAACCGATCTTGCGCATGCGCATTACTTGCAGCACAGCCACGCGTGCATTCAGGCAGCGTTCACATGTACGCTCAAAGGAGGCGTTTCTCATTCACTTTGAATGGGGTGACATCGTGCGGTGACGAAATGAATTTGGGGTGCGTGAGTATGGCGTCACATCAATGCCAAAACTAGAGCACGCAAAATGGCTTGCCGCAAAAAATTCGCGGGCGTAAATTTCAAAGTCGCGGGTGCAAATGTGAAACTCGAGAGCACAAAATAAAGAATCGAGTGCGCGGTTGTGATAATATTGCGCTTACATGTTTATTAAGCACGCAATCAATGGCTCCCCTCGCCCACTTCTCTGTCCCCAATTCAACGTAAACACAGATGCACAAGTCAATCACAAGACGATCACTAGATGATCAGCCGTTTTCCATAGTTGAGGATACAGGCTTCAGAAATCTGATAAATCACCTCTGCCCAAAATACACAATGCCAAGTAGGCGTTACTTTTCGGACGTCGAGTTACCGGAGTTGTTACATTTTACGAGTTGCATTATATTTATTTAAATTTGTAAAGAAAATTTGTTATGAAAATAAAGCATTATATTAAAGAAAATTTGATTTTTGTTTGTATTTGCTGTAGAGCTGCCACTATTATATGTCACTATTATAAAAGTAACTAGTAAACAGGGAAAGTAACTACTGCATTACATTAAGAAAGTTGAAACATTTTTTTCTGTCAATGTCATCGACTACTCGCAGCAGCTCTAATTTTCTGTTATCTGGGAAAAAAATCGGTATCGGAAAAATCGGTATCGGCCGATCACACTTACCAAAAAATTTGGTAATTGGAATCGGCCAAGAAAACTGCAATCGGTGCATCCCCAGCTACAGGTATCAATATACATGCTGTTGACCGTAGGCATTGTTACCTATTTACCAACTACCTTGTTTATCTTTGGAAAAGAATGTCTAATTCTTATTCTGTATGTTTTTAGTGAAATCTTTTTAGTGCAAATATGGTTAAATAGGTTTTAGTTTAAATTTCTCTCTTTAAAACAGGTCAGCATGACCTACGTATAGAAACATAAAGGCTCAACACTGGTCTACGGACCATGACGATACACTTATGCTGATCTATTTCAAGACTGTGTGTGGTATTAGGACTGATTATGGGGTAGGAGTTGGGTTTCTATGAATGTGCAGAAAAATGGCATATTCTAATTTCATGGTGCACCAAAACTATAAGTAACAAAATATTAAAATTCCATAAATCATGAACATTATGGCTGGTATAATACATTCAAATTACATTCTTCTGATGTGACAAATGTTTATCCACAAAACTGCTTTTACCAACAATCTGGCCTGCATTAGTAGATCTACTCATTTGGAAAGCCTTTAACAGGTGCTAAAACATGATCATATTACACCCGTTCTTTACTCACTGCACTGGCTCCCAGTCTCAGCGAGGACTGAATACAAGATCTGCCTTCTCACCCATCAGTGCATGTATGGAACTGCTCCCTCCTACCCGAAAGAGCTACTTACACCCTTAACCTCAACATGATCCCTCCGTTCTACCAACTCCAACCGCCTCCTTCCCACCAGGACTAAACTCAGCACCATGGGTGATTGGGCCTTCTGTGCTGCTGCCCCTCGTCTATGGAATGCTCTCCCTGACCATCTGAGAGCTCCGCAGTCTTCTGAGCATTTTAAAAAAGGACTTAAAACATTTCTTTCTAGTAGAATTCATACAGACTTTTAAATGTTTTTATGCTGTGGCACTTTGAGATTTGTTTTAAATGTAAAGTGCATTACAAATAAAATGTATTATTATTATTTTTATTATTATTATTATTATTATTATTATTATACTGAAATATTTTTTCCCTCTTCTTAAAACTAAAAGATACTGGGAACACGTACAAAATATTATTACTGGCAAATTAAAGCCTGCAGTCTGCCACATTACATAAGCATCATCAACGTATGAGCAGCTGCACTCAACTGCAACCTCTGCCTAACCTCTAATCAGCCTCCAGACAATCACAGGCCAAATGCTGCTGGACATTTACTCTTTAGTAAACATAATCAACCTCCAGAAGAGTCTCACATTATCAGAATAATGAAGAAGAAGAAGAAGAAGATGAAGAAGAAGAAGAAATTATGTAAGGCTCCACTGCTTGTTTGCCACTACAGTCCCAGCTGTCAGCCTAGAACTGATTTATATTTAAACTTCATTAGTTGCTTGCTCTTTGAAATGTAATGTGACCTCATTTAAAGAACTAATTGACCAGGAGTTCTAACCAGAACTGCTAAAAATAGATGTTGAAGATGCACCCTGTATTACCCTGTACGGTGATCAAAGTAAGAAGAGATTTTCATGTTTGCCCCTAAATCTCTGCAATCAGTATCACTGGCCATTTGTACTTTACCTAACCTATGAGGCTTCATTAAAGATAATCCTTAATTCAAGTGGTAACTCATCCTTGGTTTGAAATAAACACAGCATAATTTTGAATTTTTGATTTTTTCAAACTCATGTGGAATCCCAATACAAATGACAAAACATCACTGTAGATGTGATTACACCTAAGCTCTAAAATCAAATCAACAGGGTTACTTATAATCAGAGTTTACTTCAGTTAGTCATATATAAGGTATAAAGGACGCACACCCCCGCAGACACTAACCATATGGTGGAGTTTACATTTTTGACACACTGACCCACTGCTGCACCTCATACAACACGGACTAACTAAGCAACTGTGTGCTGTCTCATCGGTACCTATGAAACAATTAAAGCTGACACGAACAATGTCACTGTGCATGCAGACACAAAATCAAACATATTTTGCACCGCAAGTTGTTAAGATTGTTTACAAGTGTTACAATTGTTAACATTTACTTTCCTAAAGTAGTTATGGTATCAATCTGCAGTATTAAATCAACGGAAGTGCAAGGCACATCTTTGGGCAACTGCTTATAGTTGCTATAATTGCAGAAAAAAAGAAGGTCAAGCTTACAACTTTCTATCTTTCACATTCATCTGCGGGTTTTAAAAACAGAATGCAACAAACGCCATGTCAAACTGCAGGGTTCAATTCTGAACTTTCTAGAAGATGGTAAATCTGTTGTAAAAGGGTGAATCCAGCATGTAATAACACGACAGCTTGTCTAGGGGGTGTGGAAAAGGGAAGAGGATGGTGTCATGTAAACAATGTGGAGTTGCCATGCAATTGTCTGAATTACATAACGCAGCAGTGGAACTCCCCAAAGAGAAACGAAACGAGTACTCCCACATTACACAGCATACGCCGGCAGTTAAACTACAAAAAACACAGTGAGGTCCCAAAACCCAGGTTTATCATAATCTTAAGAAAAGGTCACTAACCGACTAAACTTTTATCAGCTTGTGGACTACAAACCCATTAATTCTGTACTTCTCCCAGCAAAGAACACAATAATTTCAGCTGTACAGAGCTTACCACTGAGATCTGTACACAATACATAATGCTTTACATAATTTATTATAAATAATAATTATTATAAAGTTAGGGTAGTTATTTGTCACAAGTTAGCATTTAAATGTCTTTAAAATGTAACTGAAAAACAATTTGGACTACAATTAATACAGAAGTTTTATAACAAGCTATCTCTTTATGTTCTCTTGTGCATTCTCACAAGAGACCTTTAATCGTCTCATTCATCCGACTAAAGCCAGAAAGAGAAGCAGAAAGGTCAAGTTCAAAAATCATTACAATCGCTAAACCACCATTTCACTTTTAAATCGGATTCCACTGAGTACAACAAGCTCATGCATTTAAAACAAGGCCATTCTGTGTCACAGATGCAAAGGATCACTCCTACATAACATCCCTGGTGTAACGTTACTGTCAGTGTTCATTTTCACATCCTCCCTCGAGGACACTTTTGGGGTACACCCAGAGCGGTGGAGAAGTGAAGCAGTGATGTCTGACCTATGCAATAATGCGAGCTAAAGAAAGCACCAACACAAATTTTGTGTTTTTAATTATAAGCATACATAACCCCTGCCCAATTCACTATGTACAGTAAATGTACATTTGTGAGTAAATAATGTGACCTAAAGATGGCTTCTAACTACAGGATCCAAGTTACATTGCAGTTAAAATCCATCAGGATCAACTATGAATGCAAAGATCTTTATTTGATCTTTTTTAGCCAAAATCCACAATAAAATTCACCAAATTATGAAGTTTCAACAACTGTCCGCAACATTTATTAAGAAAGAAACACAGGTCTGTTCTTACTATTGAAGTGATGGAAACTTTAACCTCACACATTCAGATCATTATGTAAAAATGCACTGAGAATGTGTGTGTGTGTGTGTGTGTGTGTGTGTGGTAGGGCGACTCAAAATATAGCCTAGTTTACGCATGATCTTAGGGATGTGCAACATCAAGTAAGTCAAATAAGAGCAAAGATGTCATGCTAGAACTTTTTGCTACTTAATACAAAACATCTCAGTTTCCATGACTAAACATACATTTCGAAACTTGTAATATTTTACTCCAATGTAAGGTGTCTCGTAAGTCCAAGAAAGGATGTTTAAAAAGACTTTTTTTCCCCTTATTTTCACTTTTTCTATGCAGATGAACTCAAACACCCCAATTATTCTACATGATTTAAGGCACCCTGGTCATTTGGTAAAACCATAATTGGAATATCATTTTGATGAAAAAAAAACCCAACATATTTTGCTGTAATTTTTGTATTCAAGGCAAATATACTTCTCCAATTTTGTGATGACTAATCGTTTTCCTCCTCCTTTGTTCACAGTATTTCTTTAAACTAAAAATACTGAAATGCCCAGTGCAGCCTCAGTGTGTAGTGCTTTACGAAAACAATTTTGTGCAGCCAGAGGCAGGCATTTTTAACACATTTTCTTACCTCCACCTGTTGATACCAACATTGGACGATCCTGCAAACCAGGGGTCAAGGATGTAGACACAACGCACCGAATCCGCTCCCTGGATGGATTCTTTAAGGGAAGGATTGTCGTGGAGCCGCAAGCCCTTCCTGAACCAGTGGATCGTATTTACGACCATTACTCCACTGGACAAGTCCCTTTAGAATGTAACGCTCTGGAGAACTTAAGTGACAAAAGATCCTCTTCAGCACCTTTCTATATAGATACCCTAAATTCAAGAGAAACCTCCTCAGAAAATAAAAAGTCTCAGTCCAGTAGTGCAGAAAAACGCTACGAAATACGAAAATTGGATTTCTGACAAACACAATTAGCCTTGTTCTAACAAAACGCTTTCCATCGTGTTAGAGGTTTTGAAAAACGGCCACAATTGAACCATTTGGCCACGTGAAGGTTACCGCGCGCCACCAGAGCCGAATACACGACGGGGTTTAGGACCGGGTTTCAGCTGGGCTTCCCTGTTGTATAACTTGTTTTCCTGAATGGGGACAAAAAGCGAAAAAATTAAACAGGAGTGAAATAAATGTAAAGGATCTTTGCTGTGGTCAATCCAACTGACACCAGGGTGTTGTCGTATGCGTTGTCCAGCTACTCAAATCCCAAACCGCCCTGGTTAGCTTTCAGAAAGTCAGCGGCGTGAGTCCTCCAGCACGCGATCGTGAACGGTCGCGATTATGTAAATATTAATATTCACAAAAAACCTTATTGTCAACCTTTCCAACGCCTGTATTAGACCAAAGTCACATTATACGGAAGGTAATCGCTTATTTTACCCGATTTTGTTAATGTTGTTATGTTCTAGCGCTGCGTCAAGTCCTGTACGGTTCGCCACGGCGACACTCGCGTGCACTTTCAGCCATATAACTCGCCCGCTCTCTCGGACACGGAGGCTCCGCCCAGTCAGCGCGCACATGTGAGAGAGCCGCTCTGATTGGCTGTTGTCCGGATTGACGCAAGTCGCCACAGGTCACGTTCCCCTAGTGTGATTACTTCAGCTGCTGTCGTTTATTATGGGCCAACGGCCTTAAACGCCCCCCAAAATACCAAAAAATAGTCCACAAAAGTACATTTTTATAACTCAAATATTAAAAAGCGACCTACACGTAACGTTTAATACTCAAAAATCAAGGACATAATATTTACGGTGAGGCTCGTCCCTGCTTGACGCTCATTGGCTTGAGCTGAAGGACCCGGATGAGCACACGACGTCAGGCATGATCCCAGGCGGGAGACGAGCGGTGCGTGCGAGCCAACAGCGCGCAAGATCCAGCAGAGGGCGCTACGTAGAGGTTCACGAAATATTATTATCGTCACAGTTATACAAGTGCATGTGGTGAAATGCATCTCGACTGGTTCCTAAGAATGTGCAAATGAAAAAAGGAATGAACAAGTTGAGTTATTCAAATATATGGTATATAAAAGTCTGAAATAGATGTTCTAATTATAACTTATTATAAGCTGGGTTGTGTAACACAAAATGCAAATTACAGAGCGAATTTTGTGAAACCCATCCAAATGTGGTGCAATTATACAATTTACAAGTATTGCGTTGCAGCAAATATTTAACCGCTTGTACTTTATAATTATTGTGCCATAATTTATTTAATTTCATTTAATTTACTTTTTCCGCCCTGTTCTTTGACAGACATTTTTTGCGGCATGAATGTTGTACATTGCTTCATATTGCTTCAGACTTTTTGGGCTTCTATTGATGCTGGACGTCTTCTTTTTGACTGTAAATTGCAAACAATGTAATCTCATTAGATTTCAGATCTTCACAAAACATTTTTAAATGTGCGTCTCTATATTACTACATCTAAGTTACGAACACATCATCAATCGCACTTTCAGTAGATCCCATCAATAAAACTTACGTATGTGTGTTTAAACACAACACTGAATAAAATATTAACCAGTTTAATTGTCTGACTGAAGCATTGGAACAAGTATTTCTGTTTCACGACGTTTTCCAAACTCGCCAGATCTTTCCAGAGCGAATGATTAAATACATTAAAAATACTGATGATCCACTGGTAAATTATATATGATACAATGACCTGAACACTAGAGCCACAAATCTCTTTGTTAAATGTATTGACGTCTAACAACAGGTATGAACAAATCCGCATGTGGACACAGACAACCTTGATATACCTTTTTGTATTACCAAATATTTTACATTCAAATTTTCTCATACAAACCATGCGTTTTTAAGAAGTCTTCTGTAATCGTTTACAGGAAAAAAAATAACCAATTACAGTACATGTGTGATCATGTGTGCATCTAGTGGAGTAAATCGAGCCCATCATGAGGAGCCCTGTATCAGCTGCAATACAGAAGCTGACCACTAGATGGCAGTAAGTTCACGGTAATTTTAACGTAATATATAGACAGCATGTTTACTCTCTCCCCTCTGTTGATTCTTATGAGCCAGGGAGGCTTACCTGGACGTATTGTGAAAACTAATAACCCTCAACAGTGTAGGAATGTGGGGTACTAGTACAGGGGTCTTAGTAAGGTTTACTGTACTTGTTAAGACAGTGAAAGCAAAACTGATTCCAGATCTCACCATAACTTTAAAAAATGTGCAATGGTCAATATATGTAGAGTATTGAATTCACCTACATACTAACTACATTCCTGCTTGCCATGAGGACACAAAAGTTATATTTTTTATTTTTAGATAGCATATTGGTTTAAATGTGTGAACAGGAATCAATCTCTCTTAACATTCCCATGACAGCTCATATGTTTTCAGAAGAAACAATGAATTTTCCAAAATGCATTGGAACTGAATGAGAAAGAAGATTTATTTGTGCATCAATATAATGTTATTTGCAGTAATGGTCAGAGACACAGCCTATATACCACAAGACACCTAAACATATCCAGGCAACCAGTGGTCAAGCTAAAACAGGCAGTGAAATTCCATTAAAGGTAGAACTTCAGTACCAAAGCCTGTCCCTGCAGTCTGAGATGTGATGTTATAGTGATATAGAATATTCGTCTAAAATTTGATTGATATATTAATGTCTGCTTAAAGCTTATTTTCCGCTGTTCCACAAAGACATGAATGACACGACCTGAATTTAAATCATGTAGTATATATTTCCCTTATAATAATGCATTTGAGTTGTTTTATTCTTTTTTTTTATTAAACAAACCGATGGCATAGAAATGACTGAAACAAATCATAGATGCAACTTTTTTCATGGAACTGCATTCTCAGATTCTACGCAAGTGTGTGAGATTAAATGAAAAGCCAACTAGATGAGAAGCACGTAAAACCTTTTCATTATAAAGCTACTACGTACTACAGTAATTTGGGAATTTCAGCAGTCAATTATAGGTTGTTCTTTTTATAGGAAATGATCAATTTTGTTTTGATAAATTGCAGATGTTCATCAGGCTTGTCACTGCCCAGAACAAAATGTTTATTATAGTTTAAAGTCTACACACATGGCTGAGTTTGTAGTATAATGCTGATGTGTTTTGCTTGAATACCAATATGACTTTTAATATGCATGCAAGTATAATAATGAACCATGAAAGGTCACATTTTGCAAAACTGCTTAAATTGCTGCACAGCGGATTACACACACATTGTGAGGCTGCAGCAATGCTTATCTAGCCTTTTGTTTTTTATTAATTAGTTGCATCCGCAGTCTTCCATAATTTTAAGTGATTGAAGCTAACTTAGAACAGACCTTGTCTTTATTCTTTATCTCTCCATCTCTCCCTCTCTTCACGTGTGCTTTTTATCTTTCATCTCTAATTACACAGTCACGCTGTTACAGTAAATCTAATTATGAAACGTCTTCCACAATATACATTCCATACTAAAGGACACACTTTCACTTTTCACTTTTCTCTCGTTCTCTCTCACACACACACAAACGTCTGACAGACATCTGACATATGCATCTTTCAACAGGGGCAGTGAACTTTTGAAATCTTCACTCCACAAACCTCTGGTTGCACCTGAAAATCTTGGGAAGATAAAATCATGCCAGACATTTATGACATATTCAAATTGTGCAGCATAAATCACAGATCTGTACATCAAGTTGATTTTTACATGCGTGACTTTCCCTGTATCCAGTGCACTCAGTGTAAAATTACAAACCTGTTTCCAGGTCTCGGTTCGAAGTTACAGTTACAGACGACAAGGATCTCAGGTCTGGCTCTTCAGGTTAAGGGTCTTTGCTCTGACCTTGAGTTTCTCCTGAAAAACATGAATTGAGGAATGTAGGTCGCTCTGGATAATAGTGTGTAATAAATGTAAATGTAAACTATGTAATGATGTGTACATGGCTTATCATTAACCAGATGCTATAATGATAACCAAGCAATGAGGATGATGAGGGAGGGCGCTGTAAGTGTAGCTTCTTACCAAGAACAGCAACATTACCTAGAGGGGGCGCCAAAGGCTGTTTTTCTATCAGAAAAGCCGTTCATTTTTAGCCATATTGGCATGACATACACAAATAAATAAATAAAAAGAACATTACCTCAATTACAACATAGCAAAATAACATTAACTTTAATATAATAATAGCTCTGAGGTTGTTATTATTAGATCTTGTTATGTAACACTGTTTTTATTAGCCCAATATCTTATTAGGCTTTATTAAGGCAATGTGTTGTATAATAATATCATGAGATTTATTGTAATGTTTCACACACTTGACGGTGACCCCGATCATAACCTCGGTAACTAAATATCATTACACTATCACAAGCAATTATAACACCGCTCCTCACATAAAGTAAAATCCCCACAAAGCCCCCAAAAATCTAACAGCATACCGAGGCTGTGAGTACTGCAGGGTGGACGCGCAGGTGGAGGTGAGATGGAGCTGACAAAGCACCACATTAGAAGAATGGTTCGTCGCAACAACTACCGATAGTTTAATCCAGCATACTAAATAAAACATTTTTATTTAAATTTTTAAAACAACACAGTAACAAACAAACGAGTTTAAATAGAGGAAAATTACACACATATAATAAAAACCGTTCCTATAGGTAGGCAGGGAATCGATTTCAAAGATCCAGCATTTCTTTTAAAACTTTTCCTAATCATACACTAAAATGTCCTCACAAAGCAACAAAACACATCATCTGATGTCAAATATCAGCGTTTCCTGTCTTTTAGCGGACAATTAGATTGTCACAACCACCTGAAAACAATCATGTGCGCACACACACACAAAAACACACCCCGCCGATTTACAAAAGATTCTCATCAACCGGAATCGGCGTCGTGTCCGACATGTTTGTAATCGAGCACCACCACCTATTTTCCGCAATACACACTTCTCAAGAAAAAGGCGCAGTGAAGAGACTCCAGCGGTGTTGTGCTTCTGGCGCTGTCAGTCTCCCGGTGTCTCGTCTGCTGATTGGTCGGGAGCTTGCTAATTACCACCAAGCCCCGCCTCCACCTCGCTGTAACCCCGCCCCTTCACGGAGCGGCTTTGCAGCGAACGTTGCAGTGTTTTTAGTGGTGGCTTTTTGTGCGCAAGCTCGGGAAAGTCGGCACGCGAAGTTGGGAGATCTGAGAAGCTCGCGTGGAGGAAACGTGCGCAAAACGCTGGTGCGTAAAAACCCAGTAGCGACTCGCGACAACGTTGTCTCGTGCGAAGAGAAGGTATTTTCTTTATTTTTTTTCTTTCCATCTTTTATTAAGGTGAGGCATAAGCCTTACATTATGAGGTGCAGCCATGGCAGGCAAGAGTAAGACAGCCGTGAGGACGCTGGAGGATTTAACGCTCGATTCCGGTTATGGTGGAGCGGCGGACTCGTTCCGCTCGTCCAGCGTGTCACTTTGCTGCTCCGACACGCATCTGTCGTACGCGCATGGGGGAAACTGCTGGCATCTGACCGAATCCATGCACAGCAGACACAACAGTTTGGACACGGTCAACACCGTCCTGGCGGAAGACACGGAGATCCTGGAGTGCTCGGGCCAGTGCGCCAAGCTGCCCGAGCTGGACGAAGTGCCGTGGAGCCTCGGGGAGGTGGAGGGCGCGCTAAGGAAGGACGACGAGCTTTGCGCGTCCGCCGCGTCCCGGGAAATAGTGGCTAAGCTTTCGGCACTGGTGAGTCGCGCGCTAGTGCGCGTGGCCCGCGAGGCGCAGCGGCTGAGTTTGCGCTACGCCAAATGTACCAAGCACGAGATCCAGAGCGCCGTCAAGGCGGTTCTCTCGTGGACCATCTCGGTCAACTGCATCACGGCGGCGCTCAGCGCGCTCTCGCTCTACAACATGCATAGCACCGGCGACCGCTTCAGCCGCGGCAAGTCGGCGCGCTGCGGCCTCGTCTTCTCCGTGGGCAAGTTCTTCAGGTGGATGGTGGACAGCCGCGTGGCTCTCAGGATCCACGAGCACGCCGCCATTTACCTAACGGCTTGCGTGGAGAGCCTCTTCCGTGAAGTCTTCGGACGCGTGCAGCGGAGCGCGCTGGTCGAGAAGGAGAATGGAGTTCCCAAGTTGACTCTGGAGTCTCTAGAACAAGCCATTAACAGTGACTCGGAGCTCTGGGGCCTTTTGCAGCCCTACCAGCATTTAATTTGCGGCAAAAACGCCAACGGCAAGTATTTGTGCAGCATTTTTTTTTATTGTTGGATAGATTCCTAAATCTAGATTTGCGTTTACACTGATCAGCCATAACATTATGATTAAGTCTACTTACAGAGTGGGTCTTAAGTGTTCAAATTCAGACATTTAAAATGGTTTTATTATTGAAAAATTAAGGTTTGGTACTTAAAATGTTCCAGAGGTTTTGTCAGATCTCGATTTGCGTTTACACTGATTAGATATAACATGACCACTGACAGGTGAAGTAAATAACACTAGGGCTCATTAGCCAACCTTTCTTAAGAAGAAGCTGACAGTCACAGTTGCCCTGAAAGGAATCTCTAGGCTGTGTTGGCTGATAGTTCATGTCAGTGATTACTTGGTCACAATGGCACAGTGAGTGGGATATATTAGACAGCAGGTCAATGTGTTGGGTGCATAAAATGCATTTTATATGAGATTTTTAGCATCTTTGAGAAGCATCTAGATCACTAGGTCAGAGCATCTCCAAAACTGCAGCTTTTGTGAGACGTTCCCAACACGCACTGGTCTTTGATGCAAGTGGGGAGCAAAGACTGGTCAATGTTAACTGATCCATTAGAAGAGCTACTGTAGCTCGGGTTGCTGAAAAAGTTAATGTTCATCCCGATAGTGTCAGAGCACACAGTGCATCATTTTGTTGCATATGGGGTAGGGTGGGTGATCGTAATATTATGGTTTATCTGTGCATTCATCAGACCCTCTTATTATAATAGGGAAATGGGGCCCTGATCTTGGGCTCCTCACCAAGACTCACTGATGTCTACAGTCTAAGGGTTGGAGTTTGGTTCTACCCTACTTCCAGCACTGCCATTGTTCAGCACCTGAGCACACCTTTAGCTCAATGTCCTTCAGGAAGACTGGCCCTTTTATAAGGAAATTTAAGTCACTCTTGATAAGTGAATACATGTTGTAAATAGGGTTGTGCTGGAGGTAGGATTGAGTCAGGCTTCAACACATCACCTTTTGGTCAATAACCATTTCACTCATTTATAGATTTGTTTGATGCCATCCTTGTGATTTATTTACACACTGTGTAGCTCCATTGATTCCAAAATCAGGTTAATTTAAGTTGTCAGTGCTGATGTCTAACTGATTGCCAAAGATCCATGAAGGTCCAATACGCCACTTGCATTATGCAGAAGATTCTTTGCAGAACAGTTTTTTTTCCTTCTGATTAATCAGACTTTGTGAGAAAAGGTGCTTTTAAAAATTATTTAAACTGGTTTGTCTATGGCTTTATTTATTTTGGCATGTTTCTGGCATTTTCATCTCAGAGAAGCATTATTATAGACTGGTATTTATTACATTTTATAAAACTTAAATATGTGGAGCAACCAAACAACAAGCCTTCCAGTGTAATCTATACTCTTTAATCCATGAGTCTTATTCTGCTGTGCATCTGTGACTTTTCCCCTGGGGAAATAAATCCTCACTTGTGTGCTTTTGGTGAAACCCTTGGCTTTCACAGCATGTTGTTTGTTTTGCCCTTTATTCAGTTGGGCAGAGTAACAGGTGCAGGCTCAGCGGTGGGCGAAGCTGCCCTCTGTCCCACACCTGTTGGTAGTGCCATATTTTCAGTGCCTGCAACGTTGTGGCCACATTTCTACATCTCATTTTAAAGCTTTCTGAGCTGTGAGCACTGGTTTGCTATTTATTTAGCCCGGTGTTATTTAAGAGGCTGCAAAAAAGCAATGGTATTTTTTGGGGCAGCCCGGCTCCACTGTGCAGTGAATGTCGAGGGCATTTCGTCATTTTCACATGTGCGAATGCAATTTCTGGTAAACAACTTCTTCTTGTTGAATGTATTGCTTATTCCTGTGAGGATTGTGTGTGTTGACACAATCATCTCATCATTAGTGAGGTTGCGTTTCAGTAATTCTGAAAGGGACATTGCTCTTCCAGAATTATTGAACCATTGCAGGGCTGCTACTACAGCTGAGTATGTGATTTATTCCAATCTCCAGACAGTGAGCTAGAAGGCATTCAGTTGGGTATGTAAATACTGTTGTCTTTTTGTTAGAATTTACTTATTAGCAAACTGATATTGAAATTGAAGGACTGATATTGATTGAAAATGGTCAATTTTATTGAAATTGAACACAGCTTAAATATTAAATATTGTAGGTCACTTTTTCTGGACTCCAGTGATGTATATGTACAGCTCATAACCCAGTAAACTATGATTATGTAATTCTGGTGACATAATAGGAATAACAAGCTCTTAACAGGTGGGCACTGGTGTTACTCCATCTGTGGAGACTCTGCACCCACTCGGCCTTAAAACTATTTTCCATTTACTGAACCTGAAATGTAGACTTGAAATGTGCATGAATTTGATAGCAGAGAGAGAAAGAGAGGGAGAAAGACAGAGTCAGGATTCAAAATTGTATCCATGTACCCCAGTACGGCAAGGAAAATGGCTTTTCTCCATGACCATACGGCAAGACGGCTTTCAATTGATCAGACACGTTTGTAATAGATGTGGATGTTGTATATTTGATAGATAACTGTCTTGTGTAAGAAAGCGGGATGTACAGTCGGGCATGGCTGGCAACAGCAGGGACTGTTCATGCTGTTATTATTTTTGCCTGCCCTGCCCCCTGGAGTACTCACAGATGACTCCAGCAGATTGCCATCTTTCCAGAGCTAAGATGCAAGTGCCATTTCCACCCTGCTGATTTTGATGTATTTTTATATCACCCAGTGAATTTGGAAGGACCAAGGTAAAATTCTCAAGCCATTTCAGTGCTCACAAAGACCAGGTATATGGAACATACTTAGCTCTTGACAACTGGTGGCATGTAGGCCGTTATTGCCCTCACCTCATTGACAAATATGAAGTGGACGGTCGTTGATTTGGATAACATGTATGGACTGTCTCTGTGATGCATCATTATATTAGACCTCCATGTTTATCGCATTTGTACCTCATCAGGGATTGCGACATTTTTCTGAAGGAGAAAGTCTGAAAGGTCCTTAAAGGTAATTTTTTTGCTAATGCAGTTTTTGTTCTGTAATGTCTTGTCAGCAGGAGGGAAATACTGACAAACCTCATTTATATGTTTCATAGATGAATATTTGCTGGTGTGTGTGTGTGTGTGAGAGAGAGAGAGAGAGAGAGAGAGAGAAGGAGAAAATACACAAAATAGGAAGCAGAAGGAAAGGATGTGAGATGAATGACTTGGCTCAACTAAAGAGAGAAGTGAGATGTAGAGATAGGGAATGAGGAGGTTAAGACAGAGGAGAATGTAGGGGCTGGCAGTCACATAAGAGAAAAGGAAGACAGATGAAAAAGGGGAGGGAGAGTTAAAAAGACCTGAATTATTTAACTCAAACGTCCCATGAGCAGCAGTGCATGTTGAATGTGGTTACTGTATATTCACAGTCTGTTCGTAGGCTTTGTTGCCAAATTAATTTGGCAACAAAGTAATTGTATAATTATTATAGTTAATATTTGTGGCCAATGCACATACCAGGTTATGTATTTATAATGGGATAAATCTTTAAAATATTTAAAAGTCCTTGACATCCACATTGTGAGATTTCCTCATTTGAACTTTGTTTGTTGAGATAGCAATGCCTTAAAACTTCTACTGCGATATCTGACATCATTTATTCATAAACACTTAAATAAACCATTCTGTAACATCCAGTCACCCGTAAAAGTTACTTTACCTCAGCTGATGCTTGTCGAAGTTTGTTGTTCAGTGTGTGTGACATATTTAGGGCTGGTGGGGTGGGGGTGTCGGGAGAGACTGAGGCCAAGGCAGCGGGTTTCAATGATTTAAAATCACTGGACCATAAAAGTACAATGTCAGCTTTAGTTGTTGTCCCTGTAGAGCAGACCTAAAGCGGAAAAACACATCAAACACTTTATTAATGTTTATGTTCAGATTTGTAATGTAGTTCACCCGCCGCAGCACTTCAGCTGAATTTCTTACACTTCATCAAAATAGGTATATGTAAAGCTTTGCATGACTGAAGGTTCTCAGTCTTCTGGAAGGCGAGACTTTTAAGGTTCTTGATGACGGTTCACCTCTTATCCAAAAGGCTTCATCAATTCTAAAAATCTGTTAGAGTTCAGATTTAGAGAGGTGTTTATCCTCTAGTGAGGCTGGAACATTGGTTGTTGGCACATAGGCAGTAGGTGTCACAGGAATTCACAGAAATTATTGTTTGTCAACCCCAGTAAAATATAAATCACTGAAAACTTCTGGAACCTTTTGCTTGAGAGGTGAAACATCTTTACGAACCTGTAAAGTGCTCCAGTTGCCTTGGATTTAAACTCCCAAAGCTTTGCATGCTTTTGATGTAACAAATAAATAAAAAATAACTGTGCTGCAGATGAAAATAGTATCACATTCCCATCACTATTCTCGTGGTGTAGGAAGAGTATAGAAACAGGGAACTGAGCAACAGGATGCTCAGAACCTGAAACGGTTTGAGCTTTAAGCGAATCTTTCTTTTCTGTTGAAAGGAGGGCTTTAAGCACAGCTCTGGGATTTGCTGCATCAGAGTGTGTGGTCTGTTGCCCTCATGCCCCGTGGGTGGAGAGGAAGCAGTGCAAGAGCTTCTCCAGCAGGTGGCTGATGAGCGAGAGCCAAGACCACGGCATGCCCACGCCAAGCCCACGCCGGACCCGTGCCCACGGCACATGCATGACGCGACTGTACAAGACCCACACCGGAGACAGCTCACGGTTACAGCGCTGCCTGCCAGCTGTCTCCCACTCCACTCAGCTGTGCTTTGTTAAAGCAGTTGATATGGCACTTGGAATTAGGCTTTAAATAATATATAGACCTACTGCATGTAACTTACACAACACAGTCCTGGGTTCACTTTGCCGCAATTGGAATGAGGGATTTTGTTGGATTGAACCCGAACTGTAATTTTAACCTTTCACAACTTTTCATAGGTTACGTGCAGTTTCACAATAATGAGACTATTTTACATCACATCAGATGCCTTGCATTAAACATGCAGACATTAGAGTCTGTGTGTCAGTGATGTTACCAAAGAGCTAGTTGCTTTAAATTTCGTTAAATGAGTAAACAGAAACAAAATGATAGGTTGTAATAGGGTAATAGGTTGTACTTTCATTCAAAAGACTATTTATGAAAATAAAACAAGCTTATTTTTCATTTGTTATCTTAGAGGGGACTCTTGAATAAGTACAGATAAATATTTGATAAAATCTGTTTAAAAATGAGTATTGACCAATGTCTCAATGTCTCACAAGCAGACTCCCCTATTATTGAAATTGATACCCGTCTTAAAAGTCATATATGTAGTCAGTCCAGCTCTAGTGAACATCATATACAAATTTGAGCAGTAGTTTTGAAAAAAAAAATACAAAAAATGTACTGAGATTATGTGAAAAAGGTGCTTTAAATCCTGGGTTTGATTCAGTATTTCACCCAGTGTAATATTATTTTTCTACAAAACCTTTCAGACTTGTCTGTTCTTTACTGAATTTGAAGGTCATCAGCCCATAAAAACATGCCATACACGTTGCTGTTTTCTATGTGTTCCCCACATCCGTGTTTTAGCCGGTCGGTCTGCGAGTGTTACACGGCAGTAGTTGGTCATAAATCCTTGTTTACATGTAAGATTATTTTTCCAAATCCTATCTACTGAGATTCTCTCACATTTCAAGTTGATTTTCACAGCAGTTTTCCTGTGTCTGCAAAGCAATTCAGTGTGTCCTCAACATTCTCTTGTGTGCTCACTGAATAGGTTTCTGTTCACACTTACATCCTTTTAGTCAAGCATTCGATTTTTACATTCACTCTGCGGCCACTGAAAGTTGTTTCACCATGTTATTTTTCAACTTCTAACAAAACCTGAGTCGATGACCATGCTGTATGTCTTTCAAATTAATCTCCTGGTAATGTTTTGAAGACACTAGTTGCACAATTTATTTTTGTGAAAAAGACTGTGGGTGAATTTTGGCCTTGGCTGCTGGAAGCTCCTCACTTTGAACACCTGAGTGTGATAATATGATACGCAGTGCTGTAGCACATTCTGTGTGTGACTCATCTGGCAGTGCAACACAAAGCCAGGCTGACCATCTTTTTTTCAGAAGTACTATCAAACATAGCCATAGAGATCTTGCTGTAAATTTGTGCAAACTATAAATAATGAGCATGGGTTCAGTCATTATTTATTGGGTCATATTCAATATAAAAATACAAATATCTACTGACTGACTATAGTGTACTTTTGTTCAACTGCTCAGTGAAGCAAATTACTAATCAGGCAATTAAATGTCAGGAACTCATTGTACTGATGTATGTAAACATGGCAAAGATAATCTGCAGAGGATCAAACCAAGCATCAGAACATAGCATGGCTGTTGCTGTCAGAGAGGCTGGTTTGAGTTTTTCAGAAACTGTTGATCTACTGGGATTTTCCTACACAACCATTTCCAGCACTTACAGTGAATGGTCCAAAACAGAAAAATGGAGCAGTGGCTCTATGCTAATGGCAGGGATAAATGGCCAGTCTGGTTTAAGCTAGTAGAGCACAACAGAGACCTCTCATTACAACCAAGGTATGCACGATCACGTCAAGCCTTGAAGCAGATGACTTCTAGAGCAGGTTTTGCTCCTGTTATCTAAGAACAGGAAACCGAGGCTAAAAGTGCACACACTCATCAAAGATGAACAATAGAAAATTGGAAAAACATTGGCTGATCTGACAATTCTCACTTTCTGGGAAACTCGGGAATCCATCCGAATCTAAGCGGGTCTGGTCTTGGCCAGTAGTTGGATGGGAGACCAACTAGTGTAACTGGTTGTTGTTGTTGAGGTGTAGGTGGCGTTGGATTTATGTTAGTATGAATGTAGACTCTAATCAAACAGCCAGCCCTAATCATCGCAGTTCAAGGCAGCTCAGTGAGAGTCCCTATGAATCTGAAGTCATGAGCATGTGTTGGTGCAGTGTGATGGGAATTACTTCCTACCATTTTGACACTAATACTGTCATTTACTTAAGATATTTATTAACTTTAAAAAGAATATATATATATATATATATATATATATATATATATATATATATTATATATATATATATATATATATATATATTCTTTTTTTTGGTTTGAAAAGTGGAACTAACTCTGTTTTCCAGTTTGAGCGTTGGGCGTTCCTTGGCCCATTGTGTAAAGCACAGTTTATCCCTTTATGGCCACAGTACACTTCTTTTTTGATGACCACTACCGGCAGAACAACATGTCTTGTCAAAAAAGCTAATTTCAGACTAGTTTCTGCAGCATGACAATGAGTTCACTGTAGACTGCAGATCTAAATCCAATAGACCACCTTTGGCAGGTGGTAGAATTGGAGATTCACAACAGAAACGCAACTTTTGTGATGTTCTCAGAATCTCTTGTTACAAGCTCGTTGTTGAAGCTATGACACAATGATTTATTATATAATATTTCCAGTCTGGTGCTGGCAACATGGCCAGGGATTTTTATATACTTTATATGCTTCCATCTTAAATGGTTTAGAATAATATAGCATAATATTCTGCCAATTTCCTACTGATAATTTCTGAATGAATTTGATCATTTATCTTCTAAATGAATTCAGCCATCATTGAGCTTGTCAGGTCTTCTAGTGTAATTTTGTCCCCTATATGATGTTGAACTATCGACTGTAGTGACTTTTCAAGGTCAAAAAACTCATTACCTTCAAGTGTGGGCATAATCATTGTACAGAAAACCCCATTAACGATCTTGCAGTCTCTGTGTATTGGTAAAATTTGATTTTGCTAAGCAGAACTTGAAACGCATCTGAAAGTTAATTGGTACTTTTTCTTACAGGTCAAATTGGGAGGTATTTCTTCCCAAATGCTACCATATCCATTTACAAAATATACCATATCCATTGGAAGACCTTTCTGTGTGTGAGGCACAGCAGCATTTTTGAACATTTCACATCATTAACATTGCAAATTTATATACTCTGACATCCACATATACAAGGAATGACAGATTAAGTAAAAGAAGAGTGTTAATTCAAACAGTGCATGACCTGTAGTTTCTACAAGGTAGTGTTTTACTGAAATTAAATGATGCTCTGTGAACTGCAATGGTTATGTATCATTTAAAACACTTCACAGTATTATAAACAATTACAAACAAACTTGCAATTTGAGCTTCTTAATTCATGTAGTGTTTTCCAGTGCTAGTACTAAAGAATAAATAAATAATAAATTCTAATGGCGACCTATTAGCATGATGAGACTTATAGCCACCGTTTTATCCTCTCTTACTCTATAATCCCTCACTTAGATTAGCATTGTATTCTTAATGGCAAATTCACCGCAGTGCTGGTAGAGTGGCATTGTTCAGTGAAGAGCTAATAAATGCTGCAGTAATGTAACATATGTTATCAAAAGTTTTAATGTGAATCTCCTCTCAGTACAAGTGCTACTTTAGAACTACTAGAGCCCTGTGTGTGCAGTTTGTATCACTCTCCTGAATTTTTTCTCCATCTGTGTTTGTAAGTGTGTGTGCTTGTGTGTTTCCGGACTCCTGTTGTCACAGAAGTTTTGGCTAATATGTCCCATTTGTGCATGTGTTGTGATGCGTGGACACTTTTGCTCCCTCCTGGAGGCCAGAGTGACTATGCTGCTGAGAAGCACATCATCACTTTCTCCCCCTGCACATGTCAGGCCACAGGCTTCCGGCAAATAACACGACTTTCCTCATGTCAGGGTCCAGAGCGAGCAAACTCCCGCAGCTCATCACCAGTGAGATGGACTTATATCACCCCGTATTAGACTGACATGAGTTTGTGGATTTGTCTGTCTTAATTCACGTATTTCCGACGTGTCGGATTAAGCACTTCAGGTTGCCACATTGAGTCCTGTCTAGGCGTGAACTGACTTTTCCATTGCAGAGGGTCTAAAAAGCAACGTGACATTGATTAGTAGAGAGCTTTTCCACATTGGTTCCTGCCGGAAAACCAATTAGATTGGGTAGACAGTCAAATTTACCAAATTTTAACAAGGTCACTTGTTTTGTCCTAGACTACTGCAGCCTTGTTGAAAAGCACAATAAATTGGTTATGTTCTGCAAATCCGTTTCTGCTCTATAGCAAGAAGGAAATTAATAATATAAATATCCAAACTGTGTGAAGATGAGAGGAAAATTTGCTACCAAAGTGAATGTAACAGGGGATCAGTAGGTTCTTGCCATCTCCTCTGTTGTTACAAGACGTAAGAATTGTGAAAATAGAATAACGCTGCTATTTTGTCATACGTTGGAACTGTACAGCGTGCATTCTAAAAGAAAAGTCCCGTATCACTTTCTTTTTGTACTGCATTCAGAAATGCTCATTTTTGTCGTATAAGAGCTAGCTTATGTGAGTGCTTTTGAATTTATAATGTTTAGAATATGTTGATATCACAGACTGTCCGGGCAGCAGCCAATAAATTGTGTAAAGATTTATGGCGAGTTATAAAAACTGAGCAATGATGCCTCTGTGAACAGGTCCAAGTGGGCAGTGGCAAATCATTAGTCCAACTTGACAGTCATTTGGAAATTGTTCTTCTTCCTACTCATCAAACAGCATGAGCTCAGGGAGTTGAAAGAAGCAATAAAAGTTGGTGTTCTTCTGGCCATGTACTGTAGTGATTCAGCCCCTGAATCATGCTTTGCTTTGGTCAGTAGTGACTTCATTCTATCGTGATCTAATGCATCACAACTTGAGAACCGTTCACATACTATTGCTATCACTTTCAAAGATAATTTATGCTCAGCAAGTGCAAAATCATAAGAACACGTGCCAACTTGTGTGAAAACTTGCACTTATTGGATTTTGGCTTGGATTTCAAACACTTACAGTGAAATCCAGTGAATTTGCTTGCACATGTTACAGTTACAAAATAAGGGTGAAATTGAATCAGAAATCTTGTGGATATCTTTTTTTTGATGGAGCAGTCTTTTGTCTTGCTCCCTCTGAACTGTCTGCATTTTATTAGGGCGTGAATTCCTAACTGTGGTTCCTAATAAACCTGTGGTAGCCCCGTCTTCATCAAATTGTAATTAACAGTTTTCAGAAGGCCTCCCTAAGGCTTTCTCCTATTCTGAGAGCCCTCCTAATTACTGTTTTGCCAGCAGCCTCAAGGGAGTAAAGTAAAACCCAAAGCAACTGGCAAATTGAAATGTGTCTTTGGCATGACAGATGCTACTGCAAAGTAAACAGGAATTTTCAGTTACTGGTAGAAGATCCAGGTTTAGCCAGAGGACAAAACAGACATGACATATTGAGTCAGTGTCAGGCAAGAAGGCTTTTACAACTCGCTTTTGGCACAGAAAACTGGAAGAATACACACGAGCAGCTCTGACATATAGCCCCCTTTCCCCATTTCTTTACCGTGCAGGTCTCTAAATGAAGCTATTGTAACAAATGGTTTTGCTGGTCATGGCTGAGACAGAGAGTTAATGTATTGTGTCTTATTATCTTATAAAACACTTATATGGTGTAGTATGGCCTTTTCAATGATGCTTTTCGCTCTTACTGCATGTCGTAGGCTGTATGAAATAACACCCTGTACCAGCAGTGGTGTATGGTACTTGAGTAATTGTAGTTCTTTATTGCAATTAAGTGGTATTTTTTGTACTTTGTACTCAGACTGATTATTACCAAGTAAGCAACATTCACTCTCTACTTCATTACAAATAAAGGTATGTGAGCTTCTGTTACAATATGATTTATTTTGTCTGCAGCAACAGCATTATTTTCTGTTGTTAAGAAAGTAAGTTTCCATGGCAACTGAATTATTACTAAGCAATAGCCATCACCTTGATGGCATCATCAAAGTTTTCTGACATTAAAGTATTGCAATCTGTTTAAAATCGATGCAGAAGTAGACAGCAGATACAAATGCCGGGCAATAACGGTTAAGGCATTCACTCCTGTGATCGGAAGGTCGCTAGTTCGAATCCCGGACTGGTAAAGGTACCACTGAGGTACTCGTGAGCAAGGTACCCTCTCCAAGCACTGCTTACTGGGCCCATGTCAGCTGCCACTACTCCTTCATAGATGGTTCAAATGCAGAGGTCAGATTTCGTTGTGGTGCACTGTGTGCTGTGTGTTCACAATGACAAATAATAACTCTCTTTCACTCTGTATCATTATAGATTACGACTGGTCGTGTACATTTTAAAACAAAGAGCTCAAACGGTCTGTTCCTCCAGGATACTAGGAGACACCAGTCAGCTTCTATAGGAGAAGATTGCAGGTGCTGCAGTGTGATGTAGCTGGTTGTGGAATAAAGGCAGCGATTACATTATGCATGCAGGAGCGTAGCTCTTTCATATATTACTTATAAGGTTGTATGTGCAAATTCCGTTTAACATTACTGAATCTCCTCTACACAGCAAAATTCACTTTCACACTGTGTTACCAGGGTCCATTGGACCTTTATATAACATCTGGTGTGAATGTTAAAGTCTTTGCTTTTAAAATGATGGATAAATAAGAAGAGAAAATAGATAGCGCTGATAAACAAACAGGTGAAGCACTCAAGTCTTATAAAAGCATTGCTTTTGTAATGCTTCATTTTTTATTTATCAATGCTATTCATCAGTCTATTTGTCTTCTCCTGTTTAAAAAGTTGGGAATGTTGGATAAATGACAAGATACATAGAACGATAGCATTGATTAACAAATGAACCACTAAATACCTATAAAACTGCTCGCTCATGCTTCCAGTCATACTGTAGTCTAAAACATGCATGGATACACACTGGGCCTGTCAGTGTAGAGTTTCTGTGACATACTATGACGCATATTGCCAGTCCTGCAAACATTTGCAATCCCACAAGAGGAACCTTGGGTGTCAGACCTGACAGATACAACACACTGTCCTTTCACTGTGTATACACAGACACACACAAGGTTGCAATTTTCAGGGAGCATAGTATCCCAATTTATTAACTGTTTGTCATGAATTAATCTGTATAATTTATATAAAGAATGTAATAAATCAAATGAACCAGTCAATCTGAAAGATTTAATAAACCTGTAGGCAATTCCACTCTGTCCAGTTTGATCAAATGTATGCACAGCTTTGGGCAAGGAGGCATTTCAGAGTTCAATAAGAAGAAGAATGAATCCTCATTTACACTGGTTTTTAGCAAGTGAATAGTTTGGAAAATTCTTAAACATTTTATAAGTGCATTTGCATTGCTAAAAGTGCAGCCTCCCTGGAACACTGCAGTGTTATAAAAGATTCATGTATCAAGGTGGGCCAATGAATAACCTGCAGGGGTGTGTCAAAACTATTCTAGAGGGAGGTTCTGAAACGGGAGGAGCATTTTTACACCAGTCACCTCACATATCATCCACATATGCTAGGCAACACATGGAAATTGAACTAAACTGTCCTTTGAAGTTCCTCTACAATCTGGAGAATTCTCAAATTATTCACGTTTGAAATCAGAGCAAATAGGCGTTTGAATAAACAGCGCAAGGATAACAGCTGGACCACAATTCCCACGTGAGGGAGAACGATGGAGTGTGAGGCTTGATGAACGCATCCGTATTGCTGTCATTTGATGCTCCCTGGTGCCTAGAGAAGTTTTCAAGCTCACACACACACGCACACACACACACAAACCTCTGACTACTGCTGACTTCCTCTCCGGTGCTGCAGTGCAATGTGAAAACTTTCAGGTTTATGTTGTTGGAATCACCAAACAGGAAGCAAGAGAGATATCCACAGAGAGAAAGAAGAGAGATTTTGTCCATCGCCTTATGCTTGGACTCTCTCAGTTTTCGAGGTGAAACATTTGATACTGGATGAATGCCAGCACCAGTGCCACCTGCATGGACTTTGGAGTCCATTTGACATTGAGGAGATTTAGTTCTCCCCAGCACTTTTATGGGAGACCAGCAAGAAAAGCTGGTTGTTGTAATTAGAGGTGTTTGTGGGTCCAGCAGGGGCTGCTATCCTATGGTCTGGGTGGATCCCAATGCCCTAGCACAATGAGACATGAAAGTGAGGTCCTGACTGTCTTGAGCTAATAACAGATTCTTAAGCACCTTGAAAAAGAGTAGAGGTGGAACCACAATGTCCTGCTAAATGATCCGCCATCTGGCCTCCTAATTGGGAAATGTAATTTTCATTACATTAATGGACAGATCTACTACTACAATATATACAGTGATACTACAATATTGTTTCAGTTGGTAGAGTAAGGGTTATGGTGCTTGCCTTGTGATTGGAAATTCGTCAGTTTGAATCCCAGGACCTGTAAGGCTACCACTGAGGTATAAGCACTGCACCACGGACTCTGCCCATGTTAGCTGTCCACTGCTTGTTCATGAATGGGTCAAATGCAGAGATCGTTGAGGTGCACTGTGCTGTGGTGTGTTCACAGTAAGAAATAATCACTCACTCACTCAAGTGATCAAAACAATATCATATGCTGATTTAGAATAGTCACATCCTCCTGAGCTCAACCAGACATTTAAATAAAAAACAAACTTCCCTTTTAATAAAATCGACGATCAGTATGATGTCTGATCAATTCAGGGCTGATCCAAGCCTTTATGGGAATCGAAGCAGAATTTCATTAGGGCCCCACAACCATCACCGCAATATTATTTTTTAAATTATTCTTTTTTTTTTTTGTCATGATGTCTTGACTTTTCAAGCGCTCTTGGGGACCCACTCCTGGCATGCTGGCTCCAAGTGGCGGCTTAATTCGCTTATGTCTTGAGCCGGCTCTGGATCAATGTTTTCATTTCAGACCAATGCTAAAGACTCTTTCATCGATATATTGTTACACCTTTACTCCTAATCATCTCCTATTTTTAATTGGCTGGTTTGGTTTACTGTTGACGATTGGCTGCTGTCACATCATCCAGGTGGAGCTGGACCATTAAAATTGTACCACATGCCATCTGCACATATGTAACTTTATGTACCTTAATGTATATAAGATATAGTTTTATTTTTGTCTTATTTCCCTGACCTCCTTATTTAAGTTTGTATTTGTATCTCTATTTTGTTATCTCGAATCTTGAACATTGCTGGAGGTTGAAGTGGCTCAATGTTGTTTCTGTAAATTGCTTTTGGTGCCTAGAAAAGTGCTATGGAAATGTAACATTCATTCATGAATGAATGCAGGTCTGACTAAGGCAACTGAAGTAGTGCAGATATGTTTGGGCTGTCTTTAGGCAAAGCAACACCATAAACCACCAGAGCAATGGGAAAACGTCCAAGCTTTACCTTCCATTTTGAAATATCCTTGTAAGGGTGAAGAACCTGTGACTGAACTGTGAATTTCTCATACACGCCCATGCCAGTTGAAGTCCTCTTGAGAAATGCTCACTCCAAGGCAGGTAAAGGTGTAAAACTGTGGGAGGCAATATTGGGTTATGACAGGCCCCTGAAGAGCACGGTCAGTGAAGGGCAGGTTGGGGGAGGGTTCACATGACATGTTTCTGCAGATCTCACATTAAAGTTTGAAAAACCATGGCAGAATGAACCGTCTTTGATGGACTGCACTCTCCAGCCGCTGGGAAATTAAGAGGGAGAAAATAGAAAGACTCTGTGAGCAGTGGATGACTTGGAAAATGTATGTTTTATTCTACAGGGCAAACGGGTGGCTTATGAAGTGCTATAAGCTGTTATGACAAAGCACATTCCTGTTACTACGGTTAGAAAAGTATTTTCAAATATGTAGCTCTGAAATGTGACCTGCAGCACATCCAACTTGACTTGACTTCCTTTCCTCATATCAGTCTTCAAATCAGGTCTTGACTCGTAGACCCTAAAGGCATAACAGGTGTTGGCTCCTGCACTATGCTGGAGATGTCATTTATTCCCTAGCAGGTTTTACCTGATCTCCTAGAAAAATCTAAAAAAACATTTTATAAAAACCTAGCATTCAGATTACTCAGAATACATTCTTAATTAAGACTAAAGATTTTCCTTACAAGCAAAAAATAACCCCAGCAAAAGTGCAGATTCAAGATTCTTTATTTGTCACGTAAATGGTTATACAGGTAAAACATGCAGTGGAATGTATCCTGAACCACTCTTACTTTAAATGTGCAGCCACAGAAAATGTTTTTTAAAAAGTAAAACAAGGAATACACATTAAAAAGTTAAATTTGAAAAAGACTGAAGAAACATGAAATATATATATTTAAATGTCAAACTATGAAGTTTAATGTTTGAAGTATAATACAGATCTGAACAGATTTACAGATGTACAATTGCAAGTTATAAGTTATAAAGTACATCATTAAAGTGTATTGTGCAATTAGAGAAATGTTACCTATTACAATGCAATTTGAGTAAAAGTACTTCAACACAGTGTCTGATACTAAAATATTTTGCTGGTATTTGTAAAGGTTACAAGAAATAAATACTTTAATAGCTTGAAATGAATGTTGTATGTAATGGAAATACAATTGGTTTATTAGCTTTATTGAAAATCAGGAGACTGTTGCTTCATTAATTGAATAGCATTTTTCTCAGTCTATTTAGATACATGCTTTCAATCTTTATTTTATGTACTTGGCTTTTCATTACAGTATGTAAAATACAAAACTGTATTTTACTTCAAAGGTTAACTAAATTTCTCTGTTGACAGAGTTGGCTTACCTGGGGAATCCCAGAACTTCAAAATCACTGAGAGCTGATGACAAAACATACCCCTCAATCTCAGCTCTAATTTGTATCATTTTTAAAGAGAGGGAGAAATGATGAATTATATGTAATATATTTATTTACATATTAGTACATGTTTGTATATCAGTTTATATGAATTGCCATTGATATTTGACTTCTGAGAGCATATTGGAAATGATTCCTATATATTTTTTAAGTTCAGGTAGTTTTACTACAGCATTGAAAATCTGTTCAGGTTTTTTTTCCTTTTGTTTATGTGTCTAATGGCAGAGGGTAAAACAGGACTGAATCTGCAACAGTTGGATTCATAGTTTAAGAAATGCTAGCTTATAGTCTTGATTTGACTCGTTAAGCGTTGAGTCGTCCTGTCTTGTCTGAGATCTACTTTCTTCGCCTCTCTGTGGCCTTGAAGATGTTTTATGTGCAGGGCAAGAAATCCTCACTTAACGACTCCCGCCCATTTGGCAGTAGCAGGTGGTGCTCTGTGGGCCGTCTCCCAGAGTCAGTTCAGAAATATGGTGGGATACTTCGAGGTCATTCAGCATTTTCCTGAATCAGCACTCATGTTTACATGCCAAATCGTATCAGGCGTGCATATATTACTCTTGCATTTCATAAATGCATCACATTTCTTTCCTGTCTCAAAACAGGCAAGAGTTCTGCTCAAGCTCAAGTGTCGGTCGGGTGTAATTCACCACAGGGCGATGCAGCCTTTTCTCTCCTGCTCTCAGGATATGATGGAATATGCAATTTCTTTGTAACCCCTCTTTGAGGCATTAAATGTCACCTGGGTGAATTGCTTGCATAGTCAATTCATTTAGACTGAGACTGAGTTGCAGGGAGAAGTCAAATGCCGAGGATGTACTGTATCATATCCTCTTTAAAAAGAGCATAAAGCGCACTTATTTCATTTATTGACATGCACAGCACTTTAACTGAGCCATAGAATATAAGCTAGCTTTCACTTTTCCTGGACACACGTAATTTCATATTAGTAGTCACTTCATCTGTGAAATCCCCTTTCCACAAATCAATAGCACAGTTTGACTGTAATGGTCCATTACTTTCACTAAACACTCCAGTGATATTAATTATAGCACATGGTCCTAAAGGGCAACACATTCACTAGTTGCTTTGGAACATTATCTTTATGGATACACTTTGTTGTTATACGATAATGAACTAAATGAAATCCAAATACATTTCTTAACTGTCTAGTGTGTTTTGGCACAGATATCAGGTTTTTGTTCTGCATTCTCACAAACATGTAGGGTTTGGGGTCAAGCAGAAATCAAGATATTCTTAATGTTTCTATAAACCTTGTTCACACAACACAATTTTAAGGTAGTTTTTGAGTCACTGTCAAAAGCCCTCAATCTGGTGCACGTGAGTACAAGTTGATAGTTAACACTACAAAGATGTAATCAAACAAACTCGCAGACTCCGATGAGATTTTTAGCTTGCTAAATATGTCAGTCGGCAGCTTGCTATAGCCAATGAGATAGCAGAAGACGAGTTGACGGAAACAGGCAGAGGACCTCACTTCAGCTCAGCTCAACTCAGCTCATTGGACATCCATTTTGAAAATCCAGATGGTGTAGTTGCTGAGCCACTGTCGCAACTCTGCTCACACTACACTGTCTGACGTGTGATGGGGGGTCTCGAAATGAGGTGTGAACAGTACAGCGATCAAAGACTTTCAAAATCATGTAGCGAGAACAAGCCTTTAGGCAAATAAAAGAACCTCACAAGTAAACCAAGCAGAAACGCAGGGTACAGAATGGAGACACAGTACACCTCCTTTATTGTTATTTCTGTGGATAAGCTCCTTAATGGCAACATTGCTATTTTGACACTTGCTGTAATGTTAGCATTAGTTTTCATTCATCATCAAGCTATTTAATTTCTTTGGGTAAAGTGTTAGAGAACGATAGCAACTTCAGCTAACCATACAAAGTTTGGTGGAGTTTCTTTTAACACGCTTTGTCTGATAAAATGCATATAGACAGAGAAATGACTGACCTGAAGCAGTTTGAGGAGTGGCGTCTTAACAGTCGTTGTAGGTTATTGGGGTGCCAGTCCTATTTAGGCCGTTTGTTTTGGCTGAAAGTAGGCCAAGCTGTGCCTGAGAGCACAAATGCCAAATGATTCAACATGCCCCCATCTGATGCACAGGCTCCGAGGGTCCTTCGGGGGTTTCTGAGAAACGGACTGTCATTAGGGAAAGAAGATTCTAGAATGCTGCTAACGTCTATGAGCAAGCCGCTCGATTACTCACACAGACACGTGAGAGCAGACGTGGGAGTAGCTGAGTAAATATCAGTTTCTACTTGAGCAGGATATTAGAAATTTTGAAAGTATCATTTCCCTCTCAGCTAGAACAAGACCTCAGAAGCGGATCTTGTGGCCCGTTCTGTGACAGCTTATTTAAAAAAATGGACATCTCGTCCCAGATATTCTCCCATCCACAAATAAACATTTGTCTAATAAGTGCCATATTTCTCTCTGGGTAATATTTCTATAGTTACCGCAACAGTGAGTCTCCCATGTTGTCTAGTCTGTCCCTGAGCTCAGAGAGATGAGGCAGAAAAGACAAATACGGACACACATACGCACACCTCTTGAGGAGGAGGTTGGGGAGGAAGGGATGCAGCTTCAGAACCAGGCTAATCAGAGCGACGAAATGAGGCGCATCGCACATGGCACAGCTCCGCCTGCAGGCCCTCCCGTCCATGACAGTTCTGATGGATAGAGCCGTCCGGCCTTCTGGAAAAAAAACAGAGGAAACACCATGCAGGTGTGGCTCCTTAATCAATGTGATTTGGGGGATAGCATCAGCATGGGGAGAGACAGAGGAAAACAAGACCTGCTGGATGAGAAGATGGAAGTCTCACTCCGCTTCCCTTCCTTTTGCCCACAGCAATCATCTTTATCATCTGCTTTAACAGGTTCAAGATCCACTTGTTAGAGGAAGCATGTTCTTTCCGGACATTTTATATCTTCTGGTTTCTAACTTTGTGTTGAACATTTGTGTTGAGTGAATCACACAGTCACAGTGACATGATTACGGAATGTCTGCTGGCATATTGCAAGACTTTTTCAGTCGCGCATGACCACTGCTACCAATCGCATTCTCTCCACTCAATTTCACGCTGAAATTGTAGCAGATCCACGTCATTATGGTCTGTGTGATGGCTCAAATCAAGACTTCATACAATGCTGTAAGAAATTTACAGACTGAGAGTTTGTACTGAAGTGTCTGGTGTGAAAATTTAAATTGGGATAATTTTTTAAAGTTTTATGTGGAAATATGACAATGTACTCCATTCTCACCACTGATTTCCCTAAAGTAAAATGATAAATTAAGGTAAGACAGATACGTTAATGTAAGCAGTAAATATGGCTAAAGACACGTTTCCACTTTATACATAGCATGGGATGTGGTCTTGTGTTAAAATTTTTGCAAGAAAGTATTGTTTATTGAGGTCTGGCGATATCATTCCATATCATGCATTACACGACATAGACTCATACTAATTGAGAAAACACTGCAAACTGTAACGCTTTTTTGCCAATAGCAAAAGTAAAAACAAACGAACTGTGAGAAATATTTCATTAGAATGCAGACCATAGAGGTATTATTCAGTCCCTTTTTTGAGATTGTTGTGGCCTAAAATGCCTCATTTTGTGACGGCTTTTCTGAATAAATGTGATAAATCACTATGTTTTAGTCAAAATTTGCGATTTTGTCCCCCGTTGTAATGATTCTTTAACTATTAATTAAAATGAAGGGAACAAACCCACTATTATTTTTATGAACCATTTCTCATTTAGTTATTTTTTAAGGTAAATGTGAGGTGTTTTTATCACACGTTTCCTGTGTCATCTAAACGTAACAAGGAAGTGAGGTCGCTGACGAATGGCTCAGCGTTTTGCGAGAAATAACAATGACAGTCGAAGATTGTTGAAAAGATGTGGTAATTGGTCAAAATTGCACAGTACTAATACATCTTGCAGGGATTGGCTGAATTTGCGTTAATAGCTGCGATTGCGACATCGTAAAATCCTGGAGGGTCTGATTATTGCAAAGAAACCGGGCAAGCTTTCCAAGCTGGTTATGCTGGAGGCATTCCATGCAGGATTTCTTCATGCCCCCTAAAGTCACCCTTTCCTCCTGGTTTACACACCTCCTCCTTGAGTATTCTTCTATACCCTGCTGTTCCCACTCTAGTTGTTTTGTTTCTTTATCGGCTTGTCATTAGCACCTGTAGCACTCACACCAGCTGTTGGCCCTATTCAAGACCCAGGTTCTACCCTGTTTTTTGCTCAGGCTTTGAGTCTCTAATAGACAGCACTGTGCTCTTACCAGCCATTAGCAGGTTTCTGACTGACAGCCCTTCTCTAGCCTCCTGTTGTGTTTCTTTAGTCTTCTTATTGTGTTTTTTGTCAGTGTTCCCACTGCATTTCTCTTTTTTTCTTGTTATTTCGAGTTTCTGCTCTGTGCCTGGGCATTTGTTATTTTCTCTTAGGTTCAACTTTTTTAGCAACTTACTTTGGATTTCTACACAGAGACACTTCTGTAGCATTGACCAGTCAGTGGTCTATAGGTTGGTACCAGGGCCGTCGCCAGCTGATTTTATCGGGGCTTCAGCACCGGATATTTTGAGTCTAGCCTGGGTAGCCAAAATAATTGTACTGTTGTTTATCTTCTTTTTTCTCATTAACATTCAGGCATCTGGAAATTAAATGATAATTTAGTCTGTGGTCTAATATAACACCTTTCATATACTGTATACAAATTGAAAAATATCCTCAACTTCTCTTTAAATTTACATTCGGTTTGGTTCCTTAAAAGTTGGAAACATCCCTGGCTGGTACAGTGCAGTACGCTTTTTAGTGAGAAAACACAACACCAGTGATCACACTTTTAAGAGTGTGCTATGTACACTGTACTGAACTGTACCACACAATGGAAAAGCTGCAAAATATTCATGTAATTTTTATTGATTACGCACAATTGGCATACTTATTAGTTTATAAAAGTACACTTTTAAGTGGCAGGGTAGTAAACTATGAGTACCTGACTAGTTCATGTCTGGTTATATACTTTAGTAAGTCTTTAACAGTTACGCTATACATATATATATAGTTACACTATATCTATGTCTATATCTATATCTATCTATCTGTCTGTCTATCTATCTATCTATCTATCTATCTATCTATCTATCTATCTATCTATCTATCTATCTATATATATATATATAGAGAGAGAGAGAGAGAGAGAGAGAGAGAGACAGACAGACAGAGAAAAGAGACAGAGAGAGAGATAGGAAGAGAGAGAGAGGGAGGAAGAGAGATAGAGAACGAGAGATAGATATATATAGAGAGAGAGAGAGAGACAGACAGACAGACAGAGAAAAGAGACAGAGAGAGAGATAGGAAGAGAGAGAGAGGGAGGGAGAGAGATAGAGAGCGAGAGATAGATATATATATATATATAGAGAGAGAGAGAGAGAGAGAGAGAGAGACATATACACCTTTTACTAGTTTGTAAAATATATGCTAGGGAACTACATCAAAGGAAATAGGGATGAAGTTAAGCTCATGGGTATTTATAAGTACTAAAACTCTAAATACAGGACTGATAGACTTGTCCGAATGCTTGTTAGTATAAGTCTAGTATATTTAAGTGGAACTATATAAAGTACTTCTCTGTTAAGTACACATAGGGCCAATTTCCCAGTTGAAGAGTAAGCCTAGTTCTAGACTATCTTTGAGTTTGAATGGTAAAATATTGCTACAACTTAGTCCAAGACTAGACTTAATCCATGAGCAAGAAACCAGCCCATAAAGTTAACTGAGAATATGCTTATTTGTTTTAGTAATATGCTTCATATTTTGTGAGGGTTAACATTGGCTTGATGCCTGCAGCTAATCACACAAAGCCATAGCAAGAACACACACACTCACACTTCCCCAGTGACAGTGGTCCGGTTGCAGCAGGACAGGCCTCAGCTCAGTCCTCTCCGGCAGCTGATGTCGTGGGTGTCAGACAAGCAGCTCTGTAGACAGCGTCCCAGACTAGATGGACACTAATTGCATATAACCTCCTTATATCTATGGATTGGACTGGCTCCCGGGATGAGGTAGGCTTTAATGGACTGGCACACGCTTCCACGATTCACAGCCAAGAGAAATAAACAAGACCATAAACAGTTAGCGCTGGGGCTGACTCGCCAGGGAGGTTAGAGCTGCTTTCGCCTGGTTGTGGGTGAGATGTGAAGTAAAATTATTTCACCGCCCATAATCAGGACAATCTCTGACATGACGAGAGCAATTTTGCTGTAGTGGTTTTGTCCATCACACAGAACGGGAGGCGTGTTTGAGTTCCAATATTCACCAATGGATTTCTATGTGGGAGAAAATCTCATACAAGTCATGCGAGCTTATCGTAGGGGCGGCTTTGGAAATCTAAAACTGAGAGTGCCTGGGGGTTTGCAAATTGAAGAAAGCAATATTTTCGGTCTTTAGAGGTTTCTGCAGATAAAGACAAGAGTCATATTGAGTTATACCTTGCAGAAATTTGTTTTTGTAAGACGTTCTGGTTCAGACTTGGGTAACATTACTTGCTGTAGGGTCTCATTATACAGTTGGAATGTTGAAAAGAAAACAACACAGTTTGTCCTGCTCTGACCGATCTGGTAGAATAGATGTCCAAGATCTGCCTGTGTTACTTCTAGGTGGCCTTCAGATTATTCTACTGTTGATAACAGAGATGGCTTGAAAAGACATAGGGGTTTTGTTCACTAGTAAAATGTGAGTGATTTGTCATGTCTAGACATAAGGGAAAAAGTGAAAGAGAAGCTGAAATATATGGATACAGAAATCATTCATTCATTCATTATCTGAATTGCTTAATCCCAACTGAGGTCGTGTGGGTGACGGAGCCTATCCCAGGAACTTACGGGCGCAGTGTGGGGACCAACTCTAGGCAGGAGTCAACACACCGCAGGGCACACACAATCACACTCTCCGTCACACCTTACAGGGCAAATTTGGAGTCGCCAATTAACCTACAGTGCCTGTGAGAGGAAACCGGAGCACCCAGAAGAAACCCACGCAAACACTGGGAAATTTAAATAAGGGTTAGACATCTTCTGTTTACAATGAATTCTATAGAAACCACTCAGGCAACTGGTTAAGTGCATTTTAGTGAGAGGGACATTTTATTTAAATTAGTTTAATTGTGTTGCACAAGCATTAATTAATTAACAATTTTCTGTATGTTTTAAGCAGAGTTTTACTACACCGTGAGAATCACAGCTGTGACAGTTTTAATTATTCATAATTTTGTTGACTTTTATTTATTTACTAGTTGATGCCTGTGGAGTGAGCTGCATTAAATTGGTATTTCCACTGACAACAGCAGGCATGTCTTTAATTATATTTAAGACATCTCTCACTTAGTATTTCTCAATCTGTGTAATAATATTGGGCTATTTTGCATTTTTTTATGTCTTCTGAACTATATATAATTTATATTCAATATATGGAAATTTCTATCTTATTACATTTGAGGCTGAGCTTAGTTGCTAACATCCTTTAATTTCTACATCATATGAGCCAGTGGTTAATGATGATGTACTGAACCAGTTAAATGTTTTCATCCAGAATTAAATGGATGCAATAAATTGATTTTTGACTCGTATGTGTTGATTTTGCATCAAGTATGTTCATGACCAAACCTGTTGATTCAGGTGCTGAGTCCATACTAAACTTGATACTTACTGGTCTGTTTATTAGTAATATGTGCCTCCTCTCACTGACCATTGATTAGATGTTAATGGCCACCCATATGCAACCACTGGCTGGTTTCTGACTGGAGTCCCATTTGACCTGTTATTTCTCTCAAAACAGCAGTGGCACTGACCTGGGGGGGAATGTTTTTGCTAGTAGAATATTAGGAACTGCTTCTGATTTTACACACATGGGTTGAGAGCGGTCCACTACCCCATAATTCTCCAGCCAAGACGCTTTCTGTGGTCAGTTCTGGACCATTAGAGAAAGCGAAGTCAAGGTGTACAGTTCCTAAAAAGAGGCCAGCGAGTGTTTACTTAGATTTAACACACTTTAGGTTTCTTACAGACAGTGCCTGCAGGTTAAAGGAGGACTGGAGGAATAGACTGGAGCGTAATTCTGTATTCAGTGAATGATCAATACTACATGAAGAGTCTTAAATACTGTATGAAGGCGGCCAACACATTACTTGAAATTCCTTTTCTTCTCCTTCATGCTTGAATGTCCTTGCTATTCTTTTTGTTCTGGAATTGTACAGTGTGTCATCTGTATGTCGTGCACCTTTATCAAATCAAACAAAAAAGGCCAGGATAGCTGTTTTTCACAGAAAGGTTTACGGCCTGCTGGTCGATGTCATGCTGCCATGGGACTTGCACTTTGTGTCCTAAAGGACAATATGTTTTAGCCATACGCTGTCACAGATAGATGTACCGCACTGTTTTCTTGTGTCAACAAGGGAAAAAGTATGTTTACAATTGACCACTTTGACAGTAGAGACTTAACATCAAGGTAAGAGGGTGGATGGTCTGAGGGCCTGTTTACACATAGGCAGAATATTTTTTAAAACACATTTTTTAATACGTTTGGGCCTTTCGTTTACTCACGAACAGAGTTTTGGCAACCCCAAACGCGTATTTTTTTAAACGCTCTCCAAAGTGAAGATTTTTCAAAAAACTGGATTCTGTGGATGCGTGTAAACGAGTAAAACACAGTTTTCTTAAAACGATGATGTGTTTAGTTCGATTGTGCGCGTGCCATTAAGGGCTTGTGTCCACCAAGTTCTTGAGTGTGTATATCCCTCCTCTTCCTTGATTTTGATTGGCTACCAAAAGAGAAGTGACACTGATGAGCCCAGCGCTGTTCTAATAGTTGAACGGATTTCAACTCGAAGTGCTCTGAGCGTTGGGTAAAAACAGTCTCCACCGACGTTTTTTTTATTCTTGTGAAGGCTCTTGGTGCTCTGAATGCTGAACCTTGTTGGATTTGTATTAAAAATAGGCGCTGCCAGCGCAAAAAAACTGTTTGTTGGACACAGGCCCAAATACCTTAAATTCCTTATATACCACAAGTGACTATGGTAACCATGAAGAAGGCTACTGTGATCCAATGCTAGGCACATTGCCTGCTATTCGCTGATGGAAAAAAACATGATGCAGACAAGTGGTAAGCATAGGAGTTTGTAATCATTTTGTGTTCAAACTCGTCCATCCATCTTCACCCTTCCCACCAAAGCAACATTTTGCGTAATGTCCTTCCCTTTTGTCTGATGAAGGCAGATCTGTAAATGCTACGCAACAATGCAACAACAGCCTTCCATCTCCAAGCACCGGGAAATTCGATACGCACATGGCGATGTCCTCACGACCCCTCGGGTTGATAAGGAGAGGCAGAAAACACGGGAGGAGGGCAGAGGAACTGGCCAGCAGGTCACTGGAGAGATTATCTCACGTTTGTGCAGTTTCCCTTTCACCGCTCACAGGATTATTTTATCTCTGGCCAGATGAGCACACAAAGGAACACTCGTGGCTTATCTGTGGAGACCAGTCCCCTGGGCTTCAACACAACAACAGTGTGCTCAAGTGGACAGATACATGACAGCCGTAATTAATATTTAAGTCATCTAAAATTGCGTCAGTGGACTGATAGTGTCCGTATTCACATGGCAGTGTCCTAAGTGTGTCTTTTAAAAAGTGTGTTGTCTTAATGTCACCTCATCCTGTGGAACCAGCTGGAACTTTTTCGGACTCTATGGACTTCAGCCGAATTACCAATTTAATATTGAACTAATTTTAGCTTAATGCTTAGTGGATCTTAGCAAGCGTCCCCAGCAACGACTCGAGATTCAAAAGTGTCCCTCAGACTATTTTATCTTCACTTCTTTAAAAATGATTAACTAACAATTAATCTTGAACTGCTGTTTACTTGTGTATTAAATGTTCATGCACCTCAGTCGCACAGAGGAGGATGGGGTCCTCTTCCAAGTCTTGGTTCCTCTCACGGTTTATTCCTGCTAGAGGGAGTTTTTCCTTGCCACTGTCGCCTCAGGTTTGCTTGTTGGGGGTTTGGGCCGGTTAAACGTAAATCGCTTTGTGACAATAACTGTTGTTAAGAGCGCTATATAGATAAAATTGAATTGAATAGATAAACTGAATAAAAAGAAACAGAATAATGTGAGGTTATAAAAAGGTTAAAGTACTATGTGAGGATAATGTCTTATACTGAGGTGTAAGGGTAAGCCAAGGTTAAAACTAAAAGACAAAAAGCTTTTCGGGATTGCTGAAAAGAAAGAGAGAGAGAGAGACCCAGAGTGAAGATGAAAGGGGGAGATTAAGGGCTAAATCAGAGGAGGCCGTCGTCCCTCGGGTTATTGACTTGGCCCAGGGCAGATGCACATTTTCGAACTGATGGAAGCTGGGGATTGAGCATAAAGCCACAAATATTAGAAAAAACCTTCACCTGATGGTATGTCATCAGCACCCCATCACAAGTGTAGATCTGTGAAAATTCCACATAATTAACACATGCTCATGACAGAAGCTGTCTCCGGATTTTATACTCCGGTCTCTTACATCTAAAACAGCTGACATGCTGTAACATACTCAAATCAAACCACTCTTTTTCTCCTCAGGCTTTGATATGGTGATAGAAGACGTCTTTAAAACGTCAGAACCATGAATGAGTTACGACCACATTCTGTTCATTTACATGCATGGCAACTGGGCCTGAGGGCCAGTGGTAGCAGCACTGTTACATTTCTTCTGATCACCACTGCAGGGTTTCAGCCATGATGCCTAAAAAAAAAAAAAAAAAAAAAAGACCTATTCACTCACTTGTTCTGATGTTTATAATTACATTCTGAACTATTATTTACAAAGGAATGACAAACTGCTTTATTCACAGGAGTCATGTGAAGAATAAACATTTTTATTAGAGCAGGTTAACATTTGAAATGTATGAAACAACAGGGTGGAGACAGGATGGGAGAAGGAGAGATAGATAGAGAGAGAGAGAGGGTGCTAAGAATGGCTGAGCCCCCGTAGAGTTCCTGCAGTTCTACATAATGATCCTGTCATGGGAGAACCATTCGGCTTCTTAATATCCTAATGAAAAGAATAGCATAATGGAGGATAAATATGGATGTGTGTTAGCCTGCTGTTAACTAAGTCATGGATGATTTTGTTGATTAGCCCCTTTGACGGCTAACCATGTGACGGTCACCTCTGTCAGAAAACATTTGGACAGGACGTTCAATTGCACTTTAAATGTAATTAAATTAAACCCCTCATTTACAGAAGCAGGTGTTGTGAATGGGCTTTCCGGTGTATTGAGGTCGCTATTCACTGCTCCTTTTTCTGACAAAATACCATTAAAAAAAAAAGATACTGACATTTGGCATTGCTTTTCCTCTTTCAAGTTCTCACCCTGTTGACATGTAGCACTATGTTTACCAACTGCAATTTTGGAGTGTTTGTTTTCAGATTCTTATTAGGTTATCCCTTTCTTTTTACCATTTTTTGATCCCATGTTTTTGCAAGTATTGACCCAGTACCAGTGGTGAGTTTTTAGTTTTTATTAGTTTTTTTATATCAGCTTTGAGTGTGTTGATAGAGGAATTTTCCAGAACTCCCCCAATACCAAACCGAACACCAAAAACCACAAAAACCCAGCACCAAACAAACATTAAACAGGCCATGACCTTTGCAAATCATCTTAAATGCTATACTTATCTATGCTAATCTGTGTTTTTCATTAGGGCCATAGAATGTTGGAACAGAGTTTTCCTCTAAATCTTGCACATGTTCATGTAGCAGCTCTCGGGGTCTGCAGGGCGGGTGGCAGCGGCCTCCATTTTTCCCACCGATCTCTGATGACTTTTATCTCCGCTCGGCAAGCAACTCCATCCATCATGGCGGCTTTTAGTTCCCGTAACGATCCCTCATGTCCCAGCCAGTCTGCGATCTAATGAAGAGGAACGCAGATGGATTGGAAGTGGGATGCTGTCGGCAGCTCGGGGCCGAAACCCCTCATGACCGTCCCACTCGTTTGTGGAAATTGGTAGATGCCCAGCAGTGGTTGGCCTTTGCTGTTGGTTTTGTTCTCATTTTTTTCTGGTGCTTGTTTGTGGCTGTGAAATGTCACCTTTCAGGTTTCATGACTCTGGTGGTAGATTTCTGGGTCCAGTTTGGCTTTTTCCCATAGAGGAATATTTCATAGTCATAGATGAAGTCATTGATGATCCAGACTTGCTAATTTTACAGCAAACAGATTGGGGTCAGCAACCCATTAACAAAGCTTTACACGTTTGTAGACTGTTTTGCTCAATTTGATTTTTTGCCCTTTGCCAGACTGGTGAGCTGTGATATGACAGATAACACAAACAAGGGCAGAATTTCACTGTTGCGAAGTCTGTCATAGCCTGGTCTGATGTCTAGTGTCAGTCTGATGAACAGATAACGGACTGATAGTAATGTGACCTACACATGCCTGAAGGATTCAAAGAGGGATAAAGCTTTCCATCTACATAGTGAGTAAGAAACTATTTTACTATGTAGGCCAAACATTATGGTAGCATTTGAGGAAGTATTCAGCCTTTTGTCTCTTGCATCTAATCTACAGTTCAAATACATTCCATTTCAAAGCTTTCTTCCAGCACTCAGCAAGACTCCGATCTGAACAGTCCACTGTCATCCTCAGAAATAATCTTGTTTATGAGATTGCAATCACCTGAGAACTGATTATGTTTCTGTAGATCTTAATACTTGGGAAAGTACTGCCAGTGATTCCGTACTTACACACTAAGTGTTCTTTTAGATTGTCCGCTGTTTGCCGTTTATTCTCTTGTCTTGTTATTCAGATTCATATTTCTGCCTTTCTGATATTTCATTCGTTTTACCTTCCTTTTCCCTCATGATTCATATTACGTTTTGAACACTTCTCAACAGTGTGGTTTATGCTTGCCCAATACCATGGAAGACTTATTTATGAGTTCTGGGGCAGATGGTAGCATAACGATTAGGGCGTTCACCCCGTGATTAGAAGCTTGCCGGTTCAAATCCCAGACCGATAAAGTTTACTCATGAGCAAGATACCGTCCCCAAGCACTGCTGCCCGGGCACTGCCCATGTTAGCTGCCCACTACTCCTTCACGGATGGGTGAAATGCAGTGGTGATATTTGGTTGTGGTGCACTGTGTGTGCTGTGCAACAGTTTCCAAGTTTCCAAATTTTCAGCAACTAGCTTACCAGCACCCCCAATCTAATATAAAATAGCAGAATTTATACCATCACTAATGCCGGAGACTCAAATTTTGCCAAATTCTAAAAGTGAGTTATGTCCACTTCAGGAAACACTAGCTTCTGCTCCATGGGCCATCCTCATATTCCAGCACTGGTTTTAGGCTTTAAATTTGAATTTGTGAGTATCTCTCAACCAAAACTTAACAAGATATGTAATAGTTCATCCATACAGTTCAATGTGCCTAATTGATTTCCAGCTTTGATGAGTTGGGGTCTTCATGATGAACTGACTACAAATGGTTAAAATCTCATGGCTTTAATGAATCTTAAAAAGCAGAAAATTCTGAAATGTATGTATCTGATCAGATAACCTGATTGTTTCAGTTTAATGTCTGCATATTGTCATATAATCTTGATTGTATCACTACCAATTTCTGTTGTTTTATGACAAACACTTACACATCAACAGCATGTATAAATTCGCAATTTTCATAAGGAACCAAGAAAAACCAATCTGCCTGGAGCACTTTGCCCTGCTTTCTAAACACAGTCTAATTGACACAGGCATATTGACTCATTTCTCACATGGTTTAAAGGGGTCCAGTTTGCCAATTGTGCCATAGCAGGTAATCGATGGCGGCTCGACTGGATATTAACATCCCCTCTCAGGACATTAAAATGGATTTCTAATTAACCGAAGCTTTTATCCGGCACAGCCATTAACCATGCGGCGTACAGGCGAGGGGAAATTCCTGTGGTAACACTTTCACCCGTGATAAGATGGAAAAAGTTTGTCACGTTGCCTTGGTGATGGAGCTAATTGCCAGACTGCATGCAGCTCAGACTGTGAGCCCATTAACACAAGTTGTAAAGAGTCTTTGATTTTTTGCTTTTCCTGATGTGTGAAACTGTCACTTCCTGCAAACATGATTCCATTTACGTTGAAATGAAAATCTAATTAAGATCAAAAGGAGGATCTGGGGAAATTATGATTTTATAGAGAATGTAAGCAAAATATTTAACTACATACTTGAAAAAAATTATTAACTACAAGAACATTTCATTATTGAGTGGTTTGCTTAAGCAAATTGGATGAAAGAACAAGGATTTCTTACAAACTCGTCCTTCAGTTCACATAAAAGGAAACAGATGAGCTGCGATTATGACCACTTAAAAAAAAGGTTTAATATATTTGCCCTTCATATATTGGCTGGTTGTGCATCTTTAATCAAGATGCAGGCTCTTTATGAGGCTGGGCGTTTGGTCAGATCGCTGGCCTCCACTCGGCCTGCAGATGTCAGGGATGCAGGTCACATCAGGCCTGGTGACTCGGGGCTCTGAGGCTGACCAGGGGTCAGTGACACTGCAAAGACACGTCACTCAAAACACCAGCTGCTCAGCCAGAGAATCCAATTTCACCCATTCTCTTTCCTTTTCTCAAGGAGCTGGAAATTGTATTGTATTTTTATCGATAAAATGAGGGATCATATAGGAATCCAGACATACAGTTTTGTAAATTGTAAGAATAAAATAAAAATGAGTAAAATAAAACAACCAATAAATAACAATAACAACAACAACAACAACAACAACAACAACAACAATAATAATAATAATAATAATAATAATAATAAACATTTTGAATAACAGCTGTAACTATTCAGTGTAGTTGATGGCATGGATTTTTTCTGGTGACATGGGTAATGATGCAGTGGAATGGTCTGGCCTTGAAGCTTACAGCATCACACGTGTATGGACTTCTGGTCATAAATCATTGCAAAACAGAGTTGGCCTTGATTGCTCCGTCCTGGTACATGCTGGTCCTTTCTCAACTTACAAATATTATGTTTTGACTTCATTTTTCTTTGGCAGTGTGCATGTGTGTTCTGTTCTAGAGACAACCTGCCGCATGTTTCAACACTGTCATTTACATGGTGTAATTATGCTTCAACATCACATCATCAGACGGGCCTTGTACAAACATGCTACCGTAATAAACCTTTGGTGCCAGATCAGACTCTAAATGCCAAAAATCTTACAAGAAGATTAAACAATCACAGTTGCATAAGCAGTATGTTCCACAGTGAACATGGAGATATAAATTGTGCTGGATGCAGTGGAAAACGTCTTAGCTAGTGCAAATATCTTGAAGTTATTTCATATGGTTTAATACTGAAAGGTTTCATATTGTAAAATTATATTTACCATATTTGTTGACATATTAAATTTGACATTTTACACATCATTTAGAATAGCTTAGGCTTAAGGGTTTACTTTGTGTCATATTGGCTGGAGGTATGATAGAGCTGGATTTGTAACTACAACCTCTTGGTCCATAGGTCAGAAAACCACCAGAAGATTTCAAAAGACAAGATAGTAATCACCAATTAATAATTTCCCTTATTATTTAAATTAATAATACTTTTACTAGACAAGCTACATTTTTGCAGTCTGTTGTGATTCATGTTATTTAAGATTATCTGCTTGAAAATCAGACAACTGAAATTTTAAGTTTGTATTAATTAATTTGCCACTCTCTGCAGTTAGATTAAAGTTTTACATTTACTTTTCACCCAGTTGTTGTCTGATTTGACATTATTACGCTTATCAGGCTTATCACGCGCCTAGCAGATCACAGCTGTCACCAAAATAAGACTTTACTTGGCTGAACTTGACAGCTAAATCCACAGCCAGTCGGTTATCCTGCATAGCTGTAGGGCAAACCAGACAATCTGTGTTCAGATGAACAACAATTAACTGATGTATTGAATGCTGGTGTTAAAGGTGATTATTTACCAATGATAAATGATGGTTTTGATCTGATACTCCGCCCGAGCATTGGGCTTATACAGTAATTCTGAGCTATTCTTATTATTTATGTAAAACAATAGACAATTAGCCATAATTACATTTTTATACTTGTTCTTAACAAATTAAACCCTTCTGTCCGTATGATATAATTATATCATAATGACATTGCTTGGTGATTTTCTGGCTACAGCATAAACAATCAAGCTCGAAAGAACATCCTGGTAGCAACTATGGCTGCCCGAACGGCATGCAATATCAAGTATTGTAGAAAAATTGATGGCCTGTTTTGTGATGCATTGAGATATTGTATCAAATCAAATCGTAGACCTAATAATTGTAATCGAATCGAATCGTTAGACCAATAAAGGTTCACACCTCTAATGCTAAGTGTGTGATGTAAAACACAGCTTTATGAACCAGCTAAAACTTGACTGGCTAGACCATGCCGACTACAACTTATTAGTCCATAGGCCAAAAACCACTACAAGATTTCAAAACATAAGATAATAATGATAAATTAATTATTTCCTTCATAAATTCGCCAAATTCATTTTACTAGCCAATCTATATTTTTGCAGTCTGCTGTGAATTGTCACAACCTTTGCTTAAAAATCAGATAACCTGGAATTTGAAGTTAGTATTGATTCTCTGCAGTTAGATTAAAATTTTATGTTGATTGTTTTTCATTAGGGGTGTTCACCTCGCGCTGCTCTCCATCCCCTTCCCGGGTCCACATGACCACACGCTGCCTTTCGATGCCCATCGACCCACAATCAATGTCACATGCGAGTGGCCGTGTCCTGAACTCCCCCTGGGCAACTGGGCAGAGAAGCACGTGCCTCTAATACCCAGAATCTCCATATGCAGCATCAACACAGACATCTGCTGCGTAAGCCAATAAGGCCAGGCATACTGTCGAATTGACCACCAGATCTCTGGTTTAAACTCCACGGTCAATTGCTGATGCACTGGGAGTTCACTTATGCAACCATGCTAAATTGCATCATTGTGACCTGCGGCGACTCTGTGCTATTTGGCGAGTGTTTACTTCATTAGAGTATACGCATGTAAATCGATAGAAATGTAGAATCGAATAAAATGCTCATGAACCGCCCTGTCTGCTGGGAAGCATGAGTTATATCTGGCTATGGATAATTTCACCAGCGAAGTGGCAACAAATGTGCAGGTCATACAGGGCATTACATACTGATGTGGAGCCCTGCTGGTTTCAAAGATAAATGACTGACGTGAGCACTGCACAGCGTTAGTTGCATATTTAAAATGTTTGTGTCTGCATTAATAGACTGTGACTTGAATTGCCTGTGACTGACTGGATGATTTTCGCCTTGAAAGCACAGCACAAAAACATTTAAATGAGTTACGCAACCTTATTACATAAGTAATGCAGTATATGTTGAGCTGGTATGATGGATACCATTTGGATTCACAGGATTCACAAACCTAGACAATGCTAAATGGTATAAAAGGGTCGGGTTGTTGTTTGAGTCCAATAAGATACTGTCACATGCATTTACTGCATTCAGCAGACACTCAACAATCAACAACAGCTTATATTTTCTAATGGTGGGATCAACTTGGGCAGCCCTTTACATCTTCTGGCCCCCAGTATTTGCGTAACAGCACTTTATTAATGTTTTGTCAGTATTAGCAACTGTTATTCTCTGCTTGACTGATGACTTTAGCATTACTATGCCAGCATGATGGTGATTAGCGTTACTGACACTTATTGAAGAAATGTAAGAATCCTCATCATATATTGAAAACATGAACGTGCATTTAAGATTTCGAGTCAAGTATTTCTCGTAATGACTAACCAGCAAAATACCTTTACACTTAAAGGAGCTATACGTTGTTTCCCCTCCCCAGACTCAAGGTTGCCAGATTGGTTGACGGATCCTGATTTTTGGCCACTCTAGTGTCTAATGTTACCTTTCGTGTTGGCATAATTAGCATGCTAATGTTAGCACTGTTAACACACTGTCTCAGCGTAACACAATGCTACTGTTAGCCATCATAAGTCACCGGTTTTCTTTCTCAAACAATTCAGTCGGTTGCATGACCCACCTGCACATGGGCTACAATCTATGATCAAACACGAATAATATTATTCAGCTGTTGAAAACATTTGAAATATTCATCCCTACTTCTAGTGGTGATACAAGTTAGTCAACCTTGGCTAAATCTTACCTGTCCAGTAGAAAATTAGCCTCTTTCAGCCGTCTCCTTCTTTCAAATGTATCTCCTGTGCTGATCCTCGTTTTGTTTCTGCTTTAGTCAAGACGTTTTTGAGAGTCATAGCGAGGCCTGTTAGTTTTAGTAACGTCAGACATTTGTAATCCAGACTGCTTGTAGCTGCAGCTCAGTGGTAACTGGCAACCTGGACGCCGAAATGCTACTGAATTTGTGGTTGACCGACAGCAGTGAGTGCAGCTACAGACCAAAACACAAAACCAAAAATTAAACGCGATTTGTGTGCTCAAAATTAAATTTTGAAATCTGAATATTCTAGCTGTACTAATTTTGTCAGTAAGGTCAATATTTCAAATTAACATGATTCCTTAATCTATGATGACACAGTAGCTTCATTTTATGATTACTTATTTACAGAAATTAGTGAAATTTCTTACTTAGAGCTCCTTTAAGAACTCTTTACTGCTGTATTTTCAGACGGGTTCTCATGTAGGAAGTGAAAACTGATCAAGACCTAACCAGAATTTTTTACTCTTTTTTGCACTCTTCTGTGGATGTTTAGGACATATGACAAGCAGATCTTATTTCCCCCGTCCTTACTGCTCCCAGCTGCAGATTAAAAATGGCTCAGATTCCAGTGCCATGGCTCTCTGTAGTTAAATTAAATATGTGCTCCAAGGAGATTGCTGGGTTCAGAGGCGTTTAAACTTTCATTTCTAAATACAGTTTTTGTCATGTACTGTCAAGAATACACCATGTCATAGGGCAGCATATTAATTTTAATCACCAGACATGGGGTGATGTGTCAGTGTTGTATCACTTCAAGTGTTTTTAACCCCCATGCGATGCGTTTTTTATTACTCAAGTGCTGTCTGTGGGAGAAACAATAACCAAATTTTCCCAAATAGGATTTCAAACCCTTTGAGGCATCAGAGAATATCTGAGGTTAGGTAGTTGCATCTGCCAGCTGAGGTCCACAAAATGAAGTGGAACAAACACAACCCGCTGCAAACTCACATCACGTTTCTGCTTGGTGTTGTAGCTTTAACTCCCATGCTGTAACACTTTCAATACACTCAATATGCAACTAAACAGAGATTCTGACTAGAGGTGGAACAATACATCTTCGATACTTCGATTCAATAATCAACACTATCGGACATCATACCTTAGGGTTGTTGAAATTAATCGCATGATTGATGCATCGTGATGTAAACGTGGATGATTCTGCATTGATGCAATGGCAGACCATAATCGATTATAACAGAGGTTTTCAACCGGCTGTCTGCTTCCCGCTAGTGGTCCACGCAAGAATTGCAGGTGGTCCGTAACATGCAATCCACATTCAATACTGAAATCACTTTTTTAAAATTAGTCCTTTTTTCATTTTTTAAAAAAGAATTCCAGATGATTTGGGCATCTTCATGAATAATGAATTTAATAAAAATATCTGAAGTAACACAAAAATGTACTCCCGTCCACACTCGGACTGCTTAGGCTACGGCATAAAAATTCCCGGTAGCAACTATGGCTGCCCGATCTGCGTGCAATGCGAAGTAATGTTGAAAAATTGATGGCATGCATCGTGATGCACCGAGATATCGTATTGAAGCAAATTGTCGTAGACGTATTGACAGACCTGGAGTTATTGTGCATTGAATTAATATGATTGACTATAAAACTTATCATTTACACCACTAATTTTGACTATTTCAGAGCTCACTAGAATTTGTTTGCAGGCCGGTTCAGACCTTCACACTGTTGCTGTATTAGATTTTGTCCGGAGCTCCTCACATCCATCAGAGAGCTTTTGCTGTAAATGACATCCGCTTTCAGATAGGAAACACTGAACTACACTCCACCCACTCCGGTGATGGATAGATGAGTTTTTCCTCTCCTTATTTTGGGGGAAAGAAGTGACAGAGCTGATGGAGGGAAGGTTGCTTCCCACTCCCACCCCTCCCTGTCCTCTTTCCCATCTTCTGTCTATCACTCTTCCTCCTCGGGCCCCATCACTTCCATCTCTAAAGATTCTGCACTGAAAAGTAGCTGTTTTTTTCCATTCAACTTTTGACATCTCAAGGTCATCAGAGAGTAGCTGTGGCTCAGGGGAGGGAACCTTCCCCATGACAGCCGCTCACCCTGTCACCTCGGATCAACACTGAGAGAATAAGAGTGACTCTGCCACTCTGTGGGCCTTGGGCTTTTCAAAATCCTGTAGTGCACCACCCATGACCTACTCTTTAAGATGATGGCTGAGGCCTAAATCACTAAATCATCCAATGAATATCAATAACACATATGTCCTAGGCCTACATGATGTATTTCCTGTTAGTTATTGTCATGGTATTGAGATGTGCATTTATCAATGACGTCCCCAATCATTTTAGTCATAATAATGCTGGCTTTTTTATCCAGTACAGTTTGATGGGCTAATTGTTAGAATTATGCTCACTGTGTTTTGTGTTTGACTGAAAATTTCAGCTCAAATGTGTTACAATGTTTGCATGTGTCTTTATCAAGAACTTGCTTCATCGTTCCGTGCAATTTAATGTAAAAAGTTTTTGCTGAAAAAAATGGCTAAAAACTGCAGGTCTTGTGTGGAGTTGCATCATAAGCCGTGTCTTCTAGATCTGTTCCCTCGTTATTTACAATTCTGGCAGTTCCCCACGCTGTTACCTCACAACCTTGAAAAAGTTTGAAATACTCTTTTTGCTCTTTTTATAGTAAATATGTTTGTGTATCATGCAAGGATTCACTCCAGCGGAAGTTCACACATTTTATTTTCTATTCAGAATGAAAAACCAGGAAAGATGTGATGGGTGAGTTCCTTTAACTCTGTTAAAGGTACGAAACAGAAGATCTGCTTCTTATGACAGACTTAGGGTTGATATGTGAGAATATTAATGAAGTTTAGTGAAACATATCACATTTGTAGAGAGATAACTATAGTACAGTCAAGTTTTGTTTCATTGTCTGATGTTCAAATTACATTTTTAGTGATGAACCATTTGTAGTATTTTTACTTCATCAATTAGAAATGCAAATAATTGAAAGCTCATATTTGATGAATAGAATAGTATACACAAAATAAAATACCAACTCAATGACACATGACAATATAATACATCAGAAAAATGACACTAAAGAAAAAACACACTTCCAAGCAATATTCCCATTTACTACCATGTATAATGCTTCAGTTGGCAAGTCTGAAAAAAGTCTTTCATTTGAATGTTATTATGATTTTCAAATATGTTTTTGTCCATATATTGTCTATAGATAAAGGCAAATGTCAATAGAGTCTATGAAGAAAATGACATAAACACGCTTGAATAATTGAGATTGAATTATAACCTGTTATTCATTAGCCAATAGCCTTGTAGTGCTGCCATAACAGAATTATGCAACATTTGGACTCTGGTAACACTTTAAAACAAGATGAAAACATTTCTGCAATGTTTCATTAAACTAACATTTTATTATTAACTTGCCTGAGAGCAACGGATATTTGGATATTTTGTAAAGCCATTAAAATTAAAATTGTAAAATTGTTAAATATTTTTACGATTTTTTAAGATTGCAGTTGCCTGTTTGTTACTGATCAATGACTTAGTGAATAAGCTGATTCGTGTATTAATTCATTCCTAATTTTTCCCCTCTTCCCTTTTTTCCATGACGCTGACCATATGGCTACTGTGACTGTGGGGTTCACTTACAGGTAAGTCTGCTGTGTTTCTGTTTTCACCGTTTCATACTTCTGATGGCTTCTCTTGATAGAAGAAGTGAGAAAGTTAGGGCGTTAACTTTTTAAAATCTAAATGATAAGTTTGGCTCTCATGAAAAAAAACATGATGACTAAATCTGATGACAGTAACTTCATGTGTCACTACATTTCACATTTTGTATGTGAAATTACTCATCAATTAAAATCTTTTTGAGAGTCACTCACAGTCTTTTGAGATATGTTCTGTTCCCACACGAAATGATTCTGCACTGATGGAGAGAATCAGTTACAGTTGTCTATCAGTTAGAGAGCGTGACATTTAGATGTCATCAACATGAAGGTACATCTGCACTAGTTACAGTGTTTAGGAAGTCGTGAGTGTTCGATATCTCAAAAGAGCAATATATTTTGACACTTGGCTTGGTGTATTGATATTTGAACATTTTAAAATGATTTAAGGTGATAAATATTGCTGCACACAAATACCTGTACCTAGTATTGCCTGTAAAATGTCTGTTTGGTGTGGCCCTGGAAATCTCAAATGAAATATATAACATTGTGAGCGCGATTTACTCCAGCATGGCCACAATTAATAAATATGCTAACGTAACACATTAAAAAAAAAAAAAAAGCTCTCAATTATTTAAATTGAGGGCACCATTTTTCGGAAAACAAGTGCTCAATTTAATAACACAAGAGCACAATATTGTAAAATGAGGGTCTGATCTCATAAAATGACAGCATGATTTAAAAAAATGGCTGCACATTGTGCATTCGTTTTATTAAATCATGCCCACATTTTTACTAAATTGTGCGCCCATTTTGGGAGAAATAAAGAGCACAATTTGAGAGTAAGATTTAGCAAAGTGAGCACACGATTTTGTAAAATGAGTCGATGATTTAAGAAAATAAGTGCACGATCTAATAAAACCAGCGCACACTCTACTTCAATAAGTGCACGATTTAGTAGATTGAGCATACATTTTTTGATGCCCCAAAAATATTGCTATGATCTCTCTAGGGCTCCATAGTTTGGACCTACATGCAAATATTTAAATTTGCCCACTGAAAGGGTAATTTTACCACTCTTAAAAGTGTTCATCTCCTCATGATCTTTTGAAGTGAAATAATGATACATTTGGCTGACAGACTCTGGATTTTTTGCCGAGTGTATGCTGGTAATGTGGCTTCTTTACTGTGTTGCTATGTATCGCATTGTGGCACTTGTATGGTGATATTTTGTTGTCCAAGATTGTTATCATTCACCTGCCCCACTGTGCCTTTTTATTTAAGGCAGCATAGCTTGCACTTGGCATCTGTAAGCATCGTGACTCTGACTTGCCGTTAGGGACACATAAGGCCCAATAAAGGCTGGGAATGTGTTTTTAAGTATCTCCCAGCAGTGAGTGCAGACCTGTGCAGTAAATATCTGCAAAATTGAAGCGATGGTTAAAAGTGCAGTTCAAAGTTGACCTGTGACCGAGACGTGGTTACAGAAACACAAAGCAGCTGGCAGCTGCACCCCTCGGTTTTCTTCCTCATCCGCATCAAGCAGGACTTTAGTGATTTAAAGCCAGTAGTTGGCTGGTGATTTAACAGCGAATTCATTGTCGCTAGGAGAAGAGACCTGTGAACAACCGGTTCTAACTCTAGCTGCAAACAGAGGTGTACAAAACCATAGCATTTTGACTTTATTTAGCATTTCACTCTGGGCTATGCACACTCAATTAGCAAGAAGTTCACGGTGGTATTTGTAAATGCGCAGCTAGTTTTCTGAATACAAATTAAGACTTTTTTTTCAACGGAGTCTCCACTGATGTGGCTGTTTAATCAGCGAAAAGGAATTGTCCAAATTTTAACATCAAGTAGCTAAAATTTACCTTCTACTGCTGATTACCAGCGATCGCTGCAATTTGATTGCTTTCGTTGCATTACACTAATAGCAGCCACTATTTAGAACATGTAAATGATTATCTGCTTTGTCATGAGGACGTCCCTCTCATTTAATCCCAACTTAGCCCTGTTTTCCATCTGAAACTATTCATTGGTCCTCTCATATCTTTTGCATGGGGCCGTGAACAGCAATTAGCATATGATTAAACATTAGGAGACGGAGGGAGAGAGACAGAAACATTTATCATGCTGACATGCTTTCTTCCACAGTGGAAAATGTCGCTTGCCAAAGGCCACCGCTGTCACTGTTTCTAAAGGAACAGTAAAACATACGTAGTTTAAATCCATATCTTTTCCACCTGTGAGGGGAGATAGTTTATGCAGCGTATGACATGGATGTGCGATGGACGAGCTGAAATGAAAGCACACTGCAGCACTCATTGATAAGCGGTAGTTTTCTATGGGTCAGCATTGGGCTGGGGACACTGTGTAGAATACACTGCTTTCATGTGTATGTTTACTAGGGGTGTTGAAATAAATCACATAATCGATGTAAAGGGATGCAGACGTGAGCAGTTCTGCATCGGTGTAATGGCAGACTATAATCGTTTATAACAGAGATTTTCAACCAGCAGTTCACTACCCCCTGGTGGTCCATGGTCGCATTAATAATTTTTTACAATACAATTACTACTACTATTCTTCTTCTTCTTTTTTTTATTATTATTAGTAGTAGTAGTAGGAAGTAGATTGGAGCAGTGGGTAATGTAGGGCATTCGCCCCCTGATTGGAAGATCGCTGGTTCGAATCCCCCCGCGACCCCAGTTGGGATTAAGCTTTTCAGAGAATGGATGAATGAATGAAGATAAATCCTCAAGTACACAGAAACATTACATTTGACCATTATAATGTAAAGTCTAAAAATTAACATCCAAATGTTTTGAACTATGTTGTGTAAAAGTAATGCAAAAGAAAGGCAAAAAGCTTGTGCATGTAATATGTAATTTGATATTTAAATTTTACTGTTTCAGCCGTTGTGCTGGATTGCACTGTGGAAGTTGTGTTACATGTCGAGTCATTTCACATGGTTGATGGAGTATGTTTAGGGCTGTCTTGAATTGTCAGTAAGGATGGATTTCTTCCCTTCTCTTAAGTAGAAGAGTTATTTACTTTCCTAAGTGGGTTAGTAAGATACAGAATAATGGGCTGTAAAAGGCAAGACTCAAGTGACCTAGCATCGATTCCATCATTCTGTCAATACCTAGAAGCGGCAAGCAACTGCAGGAAATTATTTATGCTGACTGTGTATACCCTCCAGAAATACAGTTTTATTCAAAATGGAAAGGGATGTTGCTTGAATGCTAATTAGTTATAGCTTGAGTTGGACTTGTGCTGCATTGATGAACAATTTCTGTTGGTGCTAATGTCGAATTCAAATTGAGAATGACGGTAAGAAGTACAGGCTAAGCCTCAAGCAAAAATATCCAAGCCAGAGCTAAGGTCTTGTTAACTATTAAAAAGTTCTCAGAGTAAAACTCTCCGGAACATTGCATGATGAACATTTGGCTGTAGTGCAGGGAATCTCACCCGTGTGCAGTTCAAAAGCCCACACGTTCAAACACTCCTGGGAGAAAACTCTCCTTGTACTTGGGGCTTCAAGTGGCGTTTTGTCTGCAGAACTTAAGTATGAGGGTCAGCAGCTACACACATACTCACATGAAAATTGGATAAAATCAACATGGAATAAAATCCAATCTGACTGAGTGACTTTTCTTAGATTTTTGCAAATAATTCAGTTCTAATAATTAAGAGTTCTAATTAGTAATAAACTGTCATTGACAATCGCGCGTTATTTTTATTTTTATCTATTTAGATTTTAATACAAATTTTTTGCTATTTGTGTATTTTCAGAGGACAGACTAACACATCTGAAATATAAATGAATTATTTGGTTAGTCATTTTTGTAGTGAATTGAATAAATATTTTCCTAAATATTTTTATTTAATTGCTTTTAATAAATTATTTAAAAAGGAGATTTGATCTAAATAAATAAAGTTCAACAGTGTCACTTATGTTTGGAATCCCTTTAATAAACCATTTTAATAACACTGCAAAAGAACACTGAACCACTAAATATTGCTTAACATTTGAAATGACTGTATTGAACTGTACATAATAATATGTTGTGTATTTTATGCATCACCAGGTCAAAAAGGCTGTTTTTTCCTACAGATCAGCCAATATAGATATAGATTCTGTAAGATTAGTTGATATTCAGCACTACAGCCACAGGCATTTAAAATCTATTCTACAGCAGTACGGCCCAAACACTGCACTAAATATAGGCACCTTTTAACCTCAAATTTAATCAGTTCCATCCATTTAGTTACAGAATGGACTCCTCTTTTAATGGCATGCAAATTGCTGTGCATGGAGTCAGTGTTTCCTACACTAAAGAGCTTTTCGTCTTTTTCTAAATGTCATACTCTGCAAACTGCTGATGCAATCTTGTCCCTGTTGTTTCATTAAATTTGCTCCTCCAAGAAGCCTAATTAGGTAATGGAGAAAGTCAGATACAGGTCAAATGTTATGGAACTTTTCGAACTGATGTCAAAGGGATATTTGAAGCATGTCTCTATATTAACCTCTAATTTTCCCATTTGCTGCCAGTATTGAGCGAGGTTGTAAATAAGGGGTGTCTAGAGAGATGGACAAGCGCGAGAACTAGGGGAGAAGTGACAATAGGCTGGCGGTGCCTTGTCAGAGAATGGATTAAAATGAGTGGAATTAAAGTGGAGGGAAAATGCCAGGCTGCCAGTTTGCCTCTGCTGCCCGCTGTCTCAGAAGACTTTCATTAGAAACTCTTGGCAGAACTTGCCGAGGTCTTTAGGGGCTAAAATGCACAGAAAGAGAATTGTGGTTTCAAACTAATGCGACATTCAATGGGACATATTTAGACACCCAAAAGCATTCATTTTCTACTTTATGATGATGAAGGTCTTCAGCTACTGTAAATTGGAACTCTTAGAGGAATGTTGTCTCTGCTGACGAGTTTTTAAATGTCAATTCCAAGTGTAGAACTTTAAAAGTCGGTTAAAACTCCAAGCATTTAAATTTCAGCTTGCATTTTCCATTCTACTCAGTGCCTAAAAATGTATCTTGGTACTTTTTTAAACATGATTAGGTTGCTCATTGGGTAGAGAGATTTCTCTTTTACCTGGAGGCCATGATGAGCTGGCGCTGTTATGATTATGACCCTTAACTGGGCTTCATGATAGAAGTTGGAATGAGGCCCTTGGGATAGTCGTTCACTGCTGCAAAATTCCTGCACCAATCCGTGGTCCAACACTGGTTGCATACCTCAGCACCCAAAGCCAGGAACTTACTAATGACTTATTCATGAACTTCCATCTGTCCACTGCTGGAGAAATGCAATCCCTTCTGAACTTCAGAGGAATTACTGTCCACGGACTGTGCAAACAAAGTTACATAACCGACACACCCCTCACTCTGAATTCCAGTTTTTCTTTGAGTGATCCATCCGATTTTCTCTGACTGGTCATATTTAATAATTCAGTCTTCCAATGAGTGGGATTATATAAAAGGCCTAATTTGTACTTTTGTCATGGACCAATTTAAAACGCAAAATAAACATATATTTTTTGAATTTAGACAATTTTGTTTATGCTTACTTCAGTATTTTCCTCAGGATTAATTGCCTTATGAGTGGCCATGTGTTGTGACCCTGCTTTACCAAGTAAATTATATCTATTTTTGGTATTATATAACATGGTTTTCAGTCTGATGTCTAGAATATTGGTTATTCTCTAAAAATCTTATGTGCATCACAGTTTCAGTACAGTAGCGTATAAGATATTAAATGTTTCAGCACAGGTTTATTCAAATTCAGAATTCTGATCAAACGGTTGTGGTACAGTGGCCAAGTTTTTCTGCTCATTGGAGCGAATCTGTGACCTGTGTTCGGTCAGCTGTGCGTTCAGATGCCGTCAAATAAACGCTGCATGCAACATTTTCCTGGCGCCAATGTCTGCCGAAATCCAGATGAATGCAAAGAAAACGTTGCTATTGTGTTTACATGGTGTTACGTTGACATCCTGGAGGACCGAATATATCCCATGATTCTCTTAAATTAGTTTAATATTTCTATTATGTGCTTCAGCGGGTATTGTAAACTGTGCCACAGAACTTGTTTTTTTAATTTACTCTTTTATATTTGTGTATATATTATATATTTTTTATTTAATATTTTGACACACAGGTTAACCCTTTGGACAGCCTGATTACATAGGTAAACACACAAAATTACATACTGAGCTGCAGACTGGCGTTTAACAGCGTCAAACGAATGCTAATGTAACGCCTTGCTGAAGTCAATCAAGCACAGCTACAGAACGCAACAAAAACGCATAGGGTGTTCAGACTGCTTTTATTTATCCAAGATTTGAACGCACGTGTGGTTAGGGCCTAAGTGAGTGAAGCCATCTGTGACAAACAAAAGACTAGGGCTTCCAGTCCCTGCAACCACTCTTGGGACCCTGAGCAAGGACATTAACACCAAGTTGCTCCATGGAGAGTGTCCCTGTGTTAAGTAAATGGATGTTGCTCTGAATAATTTGTTAATGTAAATTTTTGGTATAATTGGTTAATCAAAATGTCATTCCAACAGTTTGCTCCTAACTTTTGTAATAAATGGTTTATTTGTTAGGAAAATATTTTTTTGCAGTTATGTTTTACAGTGCCCTCTTATTTTAAAAGTCTTACGAGATGTGTGCTTGGAGCTACATGGCCATTATTTAAGGAGGGCTGATTTATGCTTTTTGTTTTCCAGGACCTTTAATTAAATAACTTAAGGCAGACTAGTCGATCAATCACATCTACAATCATTAAGCTCTAAAAATATAAATGGTACACCATGCTAAATTCCAGAGCTGACAGGGCAGGGGTCCTGAGGTCTGTCTTAATGGCAGCTGAAGAGCCTTTTGAGGTGCCCTATGACCCTTTGACTGCCTGAGGTAGAGCAGATGTGTCTCCTCGCCTCATGTCATGGGCTCGGGATGGTGAGGTCAGCTTTAGATGTAAGTGCCTCCCGCCGGGACCTAGAGAGCTGCTGGTGGCTGTCAAATCCACTGCCACAAATGCATAAAAGCACCTTTTGGAGAATTTGCCCTCCAGTGCTGTTCTTATCTTCTGTGGTATGTCAAGACTTTTCCTTGTCCACCTCATGGCTGGGTTAAATCCACATTTGTGACTCTGCATGGCGAAACCAGTCGCTTGATGCAACGGAGGTTTCCGAGAAAAACGACCGTTTATGTTGCGTGGGGTAAAGTTTTGGATTTTTAGTTTTTAGTGTTTTGAAACAGTGGAAGGTCTATACTGTACTGTTGTGAATAAATTTTGCTGAAAAACTTACCCTTTCCATCCTAAAAACGTGACTTTCTTGAGGTGAGGAATTCAATTCCAGCAGAATGTTAAAAGTTTCTGTTTTGACCGCTCTACTCCAATATTTACGGTAAATCCACTCGTTGACTAGCGTGAAGATATTTCTCCGTAATCCATTTTCGTCCCCTGAGTTCAGTTAACCTAACGCAGGTAGGCTATCCGTGCGGCTGTGAATGCAGCGTAGGCTACCGTAAATGCAAACGTAGCCGCGACCGCACCAAGCGTCTGTGAGTGCTACGGCGATAGTCAACTTGAAAGGCAGATTTCTCCGTTTCTCTCTTGGCGTGACAGGAGAAACCCGACTCCTTTGAATGTTGATATCTCAGTCATGTCGTCAGATTCAATCGATATAGGTATCGATTTGAAGGTTGATTTATGCCCTTTCATGAAAACATAATAACTTAATTTTGAAAATTTGAGACAAGCGACTGGTTTTGCCGTGGAGGGTCACATATGGTGTTTGTCATTGAGCTGTTTAACAATACTTCATAGCACGTCTTCTGAATGAGCTGAAGATTAGATGGCATTAACAGTAGGGATGCACAATCATATCGGAATCAGTCGTTGCTTAGATTTGTTCAATATTTTACGCTAATATTTTATGACACGTTTATTGCCCGTGCATGTCCAAAGTCCGAGGTGGGATTTTGTACTCCTTCTGTCTTAAATTGTATGGCGTTATTTTGTGGCAAATCTCCAAGTATGCAACGTTCACCAGAAAGATCTCTTGTCTTTGCGCGCTCGACTCTTTCTGCGCACGCGAAAAATGTTAACTAAATTGCTCGTTCGCCTCATTTAGCGAATGTGAGCTCGCACGTGGCCTGTGTCCTGAGCCGTGCCCCACCGCACTTAATAGTATGGTAGGTAAGGCGCTCTTATCATACTTTTCTATGCATCTCAGGAAATAGCCGGGATGTAGCTTAACGGCTCTCTACGCACTAGGTAGTGCGCAGAGAGTCACATGCGCTCTGTTTGACTTGGTACACTACATAGGGCGAAAGGTGGCTTTTTCTTAAAATGTTGTGCACTACGCTAGAAATGCTCTGCCCTCGCTCCACTCCGCTTTCACACTTGCTTGACTTGGCGCTGTGTGAAATGTCATAGCTATTTTGCAAAAATTCAGAGTGTGCAGTGGATCTTTGGTGAGCAATATCTTGTCTTTACGCGCTCGACTCTGCTTTCTTCATTTATCGGTATCGGCAGTTTTTTGAACGGTGAAGAATCGATTTCCTTCAAATCGACAGAGAAACACCAGATTTGACTTTTTGCACACCCCTAATTTTTAATCGCTAGGGTTCACTTGATTATGGCTATCTCTTTGACTTTCACCCACACGCCTTTCCTGCTGTGTTCTTTTTGTCTCTTTGTCTCTTTGGAGAGCTAGAAAATCCGCCTCTTCCAGCTAGAGCAGCTTAGGCCATGCTTCTCCTCTTCAGATTGATCTAAGTATTGCACCAGTCAATAGCAGTCGCGCAGCGCCCACGACAGTAGCTGCTCTAGTCTGAGTTTTAAATGTGGCCCCTCTTGAAATTGTTTTCCCTGTGCAATCTCTTCATCATCCTCTATTGTCAGCCTTATCCTTTTTTTCTCCAGACGTTGTATGGATTCAGATAAGCTCACACCGGCACTGGCGATCGATCTCAACGCCTCAGTGCCCTGGGCTAGCCATTTAAATCCTGCCCGGGGTTCACTTATAACACACGCTGGCTCTAATAGAGATGGACTGTAAAGTGGGCTGCAGTCTGCGTTTTTATTACATTAAATCAAATTCTCTCCTGCCTCTAAATTTATGACTAAAGGAGTGGGTCCCTTTTAGTTAAATAGTACACGTGAATGTCGACTCCATGATAGGCTTGACTAACTACAGAATATATACCCTACTACCCCATAACACAAAGAGTTTATTTCCAGAGCTGGAACAAGGCTAACTGTGCATTATTAATTGATCTTTCTAAGAGTGCTAGGTGTGAGGCATTCATAGTATTTGCTGATGGCTTCATATATTCTATTTATGTGCAACACATTGTTTCTGTAAGGCTTATTAATTGAGGACATTTCCAGACACCAGAATAGCAAGTAATTCACTTAATAGAAATAATGCAGGGAGGCCAAACCTTATGTCAAGTATAACTACATCTTTATTGGAGAGAGCCGTACAAATTGCAGCCTTTCCAAAACAAAAACTTATTTCAGAGGAACACATGGAAGTGTTCAGTTTGCATCATTGGTTATACTTAAGAAACGTTTTGAAAAGGATTTTTGTCTTTTAATATCTTAGACTTTTGCAGTTTATATAAGGTTGACAGAAAAACATACCAGTATGAGATTAATATTGTCAGAACTGTTGTTGAAATCAGGAATGCTTTTGGTAAAAATTGTATGAATAGTTAACCAATATGTGTGTATATGTATGTATATATATATATATATATATATATATATATATATATATATATATATATATATGTATATCTTCTTTATTTGCATAAAAAATTAAAATCATCAAAAAACCTGAAAATGCCACATAATTTTAGAAGGGATAAGTGAGTTTCATGTAGAAAGACATGAGAGAGGCACCAGTAAGACAACTGTTATTGTAAAGTTAGGGAGATGGCCCCGAGGGTCACTGGACAGGTAAAAGTACCACTGACATACCTATGAGTAGCGTGCTGTCCTCACCCACTGCTCCTTCACAAATGGGTCAAATAAAGAGAAAAAATATCAATATTTTGACATTGACTTTACGTTTTGAAGGACTATAGTTGCGTAAAAAGACATTTCGAATTTTCATGGTAAGTCTTCCTGAAAGAGAAGGCATGTACCTGGATGTTGGAATGAGGATCCGTATGAAATGTGGTGGCATGAGCTAGTAGTGCTGCCAGTGAAATCCGGTCCATTTCTCTTTTATTGATGATGTGGCTACAAAAGCAACACAGCAGGATGAATTATGGAGTGCACAGAAGCATCTTAACTGAACTGATCCAACCAAATGCTTCAGAATTTGCTGGAAAGAGCTTCACCTTTCAGCAGAAAAACAGCTCAGCATACTACTAAAGGAACTGAGTAGAAATTTAGAGTTCTTCAGTGGCAAAGGTCGCTATATTTTACAGAAGGCAGAAATTGCAGAAACAATTTTGTAGAAAAGTGCAATGCATCTTAATTTTATGAAATATTAGTTGCTGTGATAATTTATTATAGATTTTCTGAAAAAGTGGAGTAGGAAAAATTACCTTTTCCAGCTCCGCTTCTGCTCAGTTTTTGTAAGTAATGTTTTCATTTTAAACATTTTCCTCTTATTTAAGTTAAAAGTTCATTTAAGATTTAAGAACAACTAATAAATACAGTAAGCAATTTATGCTAAAATGATAACCTAAGGTGGCTTTTCAATTTAGGTCTTAGGTTAGTCTAGCAGTCAAAAACCCTCAAACAAAAATCTTATGTTGCTCTTGTGGGCAAGCGAAAACATCTTGTGAGCACACTAAATATTTTATCCTCCTGCAGAACTCATATATTTATTTTTGCCTTTTCACCAGTCTGTTAGGAGCATTTAACATTTATTTGGAAGACAACAAAAACAGATAACACAAGCTCAAACACGTCTGGTAATATGACTGATGTGAACGGGGAGTATTAATTTGTGAAGTACTTCACCATTTGAATAACAAGCAAGCAAAACCGACACTAAGGCTTGCTGGGGGGGTGGATTTCCATAAGCGGTCATGCCCTGAAGACCAGAGACAGTAGCACACAACTTTTGATGGTGTTAGCGTAGCTCTTTAAAGACGGCACCAAACAACTCGGTGATGGCTTCTGCTGCCCTTGCCACGATTGAAGCCATCTATCAGTTTGTTCTGGCGCACGCCTTTTGCGCTGAGACCTTTGGAAGAACACATTTACACTAATACCAGAACAAACAGGAGACCGCTATCGGATCAATAAGCTTGGACGGATAGGGAACAGCAGCTTTGCCGCGAGAGCGCCTCGATTAAGTCCAACACAGACTGAGCTGCTTTCCGCCTCTGTCACAGAGAGCCTTTCCTGGAATGAAGAAGGCCCCTGGCACTCTCCTGATTCCCCTGCAGCATTGTTGCCCATCGGACGTGAATTACGGTGCAGTCTGGAGGTGTGTCCCTCGGGCCCGTCCGGCCACCACTTCTTTCTGGTCCGCGCATAGGTGGCCTGCACAATGCAGTTCTAATTGTAGCACACAGCTTAATATTTTTAATGCTCCCTACCTGGGGATCATCACTCAGACACTTTTCCTGCCACGATGTTTTGACAAAAATTTAGTATTGACTGTTTTTAATATTGTGGTGGCTATAGGTTATGAATTTCAGCAGCTTAAAGTCAGCTGTTAATGCCAGTCTTTAAAATGTGAATCAATCAGTTGGGGACCAGTTAGAAAGCAAAAAATTGAGTGCGTAGGCACAAAAGATAAAGTTATAAATGCTCAATGTTGGGTTTACTTGCACAGTCCCCAATGCTACTTGCACAGTCCCCAATGCTACTTGGCAATGCTGCTTGTACAGTCGGCACTACGTTTTTTACAACTGCAATAGTCTTGCACTATTTTCAACAAAATTCATTCCACAGTCAATCCACGCCTCTGCGTCGCAGCCTTTTATAAGCGTATCAAATGAGCCATTAGTTTTAAATAAGGTTGCATCATGTTCCCAGGTAATCCTCATGCCCAGGGTATTAAACAGTGTTTCGCAGTCGGGTTATTGCGCCTTTCTCAGTCTTCCGCTGGAAGCCGGGGAGCGGATACATCAGAGAGCTACTCTTGGATCAGCCCCTTTCGCCTGCAATACTTCCAAATTCTACAAAGCAAAGCTTCTCCCTGAGCGGCATCCTGGCTGCCTGTATGCTTCAGCTGCTGAGAGACTGTCCTGTGGGACTCGGCCTCGGCGGCTCATAGAGCTGCTCTAATCTCTGCGCTTTATGAGGAGATCGGGTGAAGGAGCTGCTGAGCTGCAGTCGTCGACACCTTCGGGTCAGGCTGAGAAATGGTGGAACATCGTAGTCTTTATGATACACTGGCTGGAGGTTTTTACACACCTGGAGTTTGCTTTGTTAAGTGCATGTCTGTGCCACAAGCATAACAAAAAGTAATATGAAAAATAATTTGTAAAAAAAAAAAATTTTTTAAAAACAGTATATAGTGTAGCTAAAACTCAAATATTTTCCTCAGTCTGAACTGTGAATTTCCTGTTGCTTGTAGTGTAGCTATTTACTATATTAAAACAGTAGCTTGGCTGCACCTGAGCTATTTTTAACATGAAGAAACATATTTAACATACTACTTAACTAAAAACTATTTTTGCAAATTTTTCTGAGTTTTCATTATTACAACTTAGCTTTTAAGTTAGTTTGTGAAAAAGAACATTTGAAGATGCCAAATTAACTTAAAACTTTAAGTGAAAGTGAGTGATTATTTGTCATTGTGAACACACCACAGCACAGCACAAAGTGCACCGAAATGAAATGTGACCTCTCCATTTAATCCATCCATGAAGGAGCAGTGGGCAGCTAACATAGGCAGTGCTTGGGGTAATGGCGACCTTAAGATCACAGGGTAAATGCCCTAACCATTACGCTATGAATGTAAAGAGCGAATTTGTTAATATACCACACACACACACACACACACACACACACAAAATTCTAGGTGGTTCAGCTTAAAAATGTACCTTCAATTGCCACCTTAAAGTTTCAAGTAAAAATCAAATTGGAGATCTAGTTTTAGCTTTGTATTGCTAGAAATCCCTGTTTGGTGTTTCAACTAGAACTTCTACATGAATGTCATTTTTTGTCTATTTGTAAGATGTTCCGCGTGCTCCGGTTTCCTCTCATAGTCCAAAGGCACGCACTATAGCTTAACTGGCAACTCGAAATTGGCCCCCATAAGGTGTGAATGTGAGTGTGATTGTGTGAGTGTGTGTGCCCTGTGGCATGTTGGTGCCTTCCCAGGGTTGTTCCCCGCCTTGCACTCGTAAGTTCCCGGGATAGGCTCCGGTCCCTCCGCGACCCCAGTTGGGATTAAGTGGTTCAGATAATGAATGAATGAATGAATGAATGAATGTTGTATATTACTGGAATGAACCACAATATAGTACTAATTTAATGCAATTGTAACATATAGTTCCTGTATGGCATATTAGCACTTTCTCTCTTAATTGTAGCCATGAAAACTCATAGCAGGTGGTTGAAACTGCATAAATAACTGTTAAGTTGAACTAAATAAAAGAAGAGTGCTAAGATGACTTATTGATCAAATAAGTTTTTTTTGCTTTTTTTCCCTTCGTCTTTACTATTCTTAAATAATTCTGAGAAAACTTAAAATGAATTATATATTACTTGCTTAAGAGGTAAACACATTAATAATGATTAATAATTGTTAATGTTTATCGATAATTAGTAATACTTTCTCCCTACAAAAAGAATTTTGCAGCCTAAACAGTTACTCCTAGAGACAAGAAATGTGGAGTAGGGTCTGTATGCATCTTGGCATGTCGAGAACCAAAATCGGATTGATTAGCGTTCGGGAACTGAAACAGTGATGACAAACGTTATGCTTATTATTTGCTTATTATTTGCAGCTTATTACTTACTCCTTGTAGCCCATTTGGCCAGTCAGCATAACTGAGGTGTCAAATAAATCAGTCAACTTAGCTCAACATTGTAACAAAAAGTGTGTTTGTCATGTCACGCAGCTGACAATAAGATAAGCCAATCAAAGGCTGGGGTGTGGCCAATTTTGTTTAAAGTGCTGCGTCTTTGGGGTGCGTAGGTCCACCTTCTTCATAATAGACTCAGCCTTTTTAGAGTAGGATTCCAGCATGTTTTTTGTAGTTCATCCAACATATGAGTAACATGCTATAGGTCATAATCATACAACCAGGGGGACTATAAAAGTCAAATAATCAAACTCTAAATCTGTATATGTACTCAGCTCCTCTTTTGCACTTCAGTGCTAACTCTGCTAATTGCCTTTTGTGGCTGTTATTTTTACTACTGCTACTGCTACTGCTACTACTACTACTACCAGTAGCAGTAGTAGTAGTAAACTGTCTCAGGGATACCATTTATTTCTTCAGGTTGACTGTACAGTTTACTCATGTTAAATTGCTGCTGATCTTTCAAACATTCACTGCATAAAAATATGTCTGTATATCACAGTTGTAATTGTAGTTTATCTCCACTTGACTGCTTTTACAATATTTGCGTAAATTATTGAACATCTTTTGTACATAAGGGCAGCTCATTGGCTCAGCGTATGGAGTTTGCATGCTCTCCCCGTGTTCGTATGGGTTTCCACCGGGGACTCCAGTTTCCTCTCACAGTCCAAAAGCATATACTATATGTTAACTTAATCGAAATTGGCCCTGTAAGGCATGAATGGGAGTGTGATTGTGTGTTGGTCCCCACTTTCTAGTTCCTGGAATAGGCTCTGGTCCCCCCACCGACCCCCATAGGGATTAAGCGGTTCGGATAATGAAAGAATGAATGAATATTGTCTGTCTAGAATTTTCATATTGAACTGCTGTAGATCTTATGCACAATCAATGCAAAAAGACAACCCCAGAACCATAACTGTTGTTTGAATACCACGTGGAACCTAAATTGCACAGCCTCGTTTTCTACCTCTAGTTTTAAGTTTATATTTTATAGTATATTTATATATTGCTAATACTATGTGTCTTATTTGTCTTTTTTATAATCCATAAAAACTGGAGCCGTGTCATCTTGCCTGTCTCTATAGCAGAGATGACAGTAAAGTTTAACTTTGACTTGAGGAGTAGTAGTAGTAATAGTAGTAGTAGTAATAGTAGTAGTAGTAGTAGTAGTAGTATTGAGTAGTTTTTTATGGAAAAGTGGAAAAAATTTACAAGGAAGGAGAGAAAAGAGAGGGGAAACCGGAAAGACACAAGCAATATAATCTTGAGAAAGGCTTGCTCGAAGTCGAAGGTGTTCAGAAATATTCCATTAGTATTGAATGTTTTAAGGGAAAACATGAAAATAAGCAATAAGGTTTTTCATTAAAACTTTAAATAGATGAATAACAAGCCCCATTTCATGTGGAAAGCATGTCTTTTTGATCAGCCTCTCATTAGGGACATTTCGAGTCCGTGGTGTAATAATTTGCAGGTAGCTGCAGTAATCACTTAAATCATAGTGTTCAAACTCATGAGATGTCGTGTCTAAGAAGGAGAGTGGAGGGGTTTTTAGTGTTTTAAGTGTGTACTTGATTTTGATCATTGAATCACTGAAAATTATGGCTGTGAATGTAAAATCATCCTGAATCTTGTCTCTTTTTTTGTAAAGGCAGAAATGCAGATCATGATGAATGAGTTAGAGCCACAACCTGGTGAATATATTGGGTTATGAGGTTTAATAAGACATAAATTTAGTAGACCAATTAATTAATGTAATAAATTTTTCAAGGACATTTAATTGTCTTCATTAACAAATTGAATTGTGAGACTCTGAGCAGAATAATTACCAGTAATATCTTATTACATCAGCATGAAATATGTATTTTTTAGTACCCAATAAATGAGAATTTTAAAAGAGTGATAAAATTCAGTATTAACTGATATTAATAATATGCTGATTATAAGTACCAGTTATGAGTTTATCAGCTGAAGGTCAAAACTATTAACGCCATGTGAAACTGTTTGTGTGTGTGTGATCTAGGATGGCGGGGACCACTGTGAAAAGTATAAAAGCTGGACTTGAAAATATTTTTTATTTGGTTTAGTTTTGTAAATTCTAGTAAAGTCTGTTACCGATAATGTTTTATTTGTGACCTGTTGACTACAAAACTGTGTGTGTATGTGTGTTTGTGTCACAGGGAGAAATGGGGAGCTTATGAGCTGATCTATAAGTTAGAATGATGCATTAAAGATGAAAGCCAGCATGTGATCGCTCTGAAGGGGAGCTTTGATCCAGATTTTGTGCATTTTAGACCAAGCGCTCCAGAAATCCTATCTGTAGGCTGGGTTTTTCCTCCGCTAAACCTCCTCCCCATCAAACACCCAGCTTTATCACACCTGGCAGCTTGCGCTGCGTTATATAAAACATCTTCGCTATTTCAGAGCCAGACGATACCACCGGGTGCAGGCTCATACTGCAGGAGGAGGCGGAAATCGTATCAATCATTATTCTATTGCGCTCTAATGGATATAGCACTGAGACAAATGGGACGCTGGCGTGCCGCTGCTGGTGTCGTGCCTAGTGGCTTGTCTGGAGTTAGAACCCATGACGGACCCAAAAAACTACTGCAAATGAGGCACATCGACCTTGCCGTTCAGCTGATGATGGGATTCGTGCTGAAATTGACTTTGATTGTGCATAATTCCAAAATTATTGGTCAACGTGAAGGCATCTATGGTCCTTCACCTTGATCCGCTGTAGCTTTAGCAAGGCTTTTATATCAGCAGAATGCAGTATTGAGGAGTGGAAAAAACGTGACGCGGCTAAAGCTTTTTCTTGCACTAAATTTTGGGTTAAAAGTGTGTTGTAACTCTGAAATGTGTAATGAGTATAATATGACTGAAAATTGATTAGTAATGCCTTACATTACTGCCTTACAGCAAAAAGTAATACGTTACTGTAATTTTGCATTACTTTTGAAACACGTTGCTCTAAACACTGAATATGGGATCATTGTAGTGTGTAGTAGTTGCGGGAAATGTTCCAAAATATCATTTTGCGATTGGAATCAAATGCAAAGAATGAAGTCAGTTCTTGTCAATAGCAAAGGCCATTTTAAAATGCTGTAGTTTCTTCTAGGTACTTATTATTTCTTCTACAAGTAGCGTAAACCTACAGAGTATTTCTAATTGGTGTTGAATTGGCATCTGATGTGTCTGCATGGCATCACAGTGAATTCATGGCAACTGCAAGATGGAGTCGGAGGATGGAGTTCACCTTGTTGAAAACTGAAGCAAGAATCTATGGAGATATTCATATTTATATGAATCTAAAAGGTTAAACGGTTAACTTACGCAAGCCAAATATTAAAACACTTTCTACCTCCAAAACCTTATTGTGATTTTGATATTTACATTTATATCCCAGTAAACAAGCGTTCACAAGAATTACTGGATGAAATACCTTCGATGTAAAAAGCTACTTTCTCTGTAGCTTGGAGTGTAGCTAACTACTATATTACAACAGTCACCTGACTGTAGCTTAGCTAGCTGGTACCTGGAAAAGCTACCGTTTAAATGTAGTAACTTTACCATACACATTTGGGTGCATGTGTCACGGTGGCGTTGCCTGGGCGATACGTCGCCACGTTGTCAGAGCCGATCAGTATCGGGTTGCTGCAGGAGGCGGGCGCCACTGATGGCATGCCAACCGGTGAGTGACGGCTGGTTGAGGAGCGTCACACCCCGTCGTGTCGCAAAGCATTAGCCGAGTAGGCAGCTCAAGGGTAATTTCATTAAGCGCAGGAACACCAGCCACGGCTGCTGTTTTGACACAGAAACGTTGGCGGGGAGAGCATCAGACCTGAAACATTGTCTGGATGAGGTGAAAGCAAACGATGCGTCATCGTCCATTTCATATTTATTTCCGCGCCGGTTTATAACTTCATTTGTCACGGTGCACGAGGATGCTGCGGCGCTTCGTCATGTGTGGCGGCACGTAAATGACCTGATCTGGGAGAAATGACACGTGCACGGGAATGAGTTTGTAAAGCCCCGGGTGAGAGATTGCAGAGAGGAACGTGTCTTTTAGTTCAAGGCCGTTGGACGGTTGTGTATAAAATAGCAGAGCTGAAGGGCTATTCTGCATTTACGTTTGGTTTATATGCAATTCATCAGTAAATACAGCATGTGCAGGAGGGCTTGTGGGTTTGTCTGCTTGTTAGATGTTACGTTTCTGCAAACTAGTCAAACTAATCCTCACATAAGTAGCAGTGTTGAAGAAATTGCTTTTTAAACTGTAGCATTTTAAGCTACAAGCTACTTGTGATAAAAAAAAGTAGCCCATCAATAGTGAAGCTGCTGTTTTAATTTAACTACACTGCAAGCTATGTCCGAACTATTTCATGGCCACAGATTGCTAGACTTTTCGATTCTTGGTAAACTCCGTCCTCCAGCTGCTTCTCGCAGTGGGCATGGTAGCTCAGTTACCGCTTCTGCGACTTCAACACCAATCAGAAACACTTGGTAGTTTCTACTTTGTAATAACAGAAAAATAATTTTCTCACAATGTAGCGCTTTACAATACTGCATCACTGTCCTTACAAAAACAAAATGTTTGCGGCAGGTTTGTGGTTAATTTATGGCACGCAGTAAAGTTTGCCAGAATATGTTGTTACAGGTTTGCTGTTGTCAGCCACTAGGGGGAAACTTGCAGTAATGTTCTGGAAACAATGACAAATTGCCATTAGTGGCACATGTATTTGCCAGTGATTTGCCAAAACAGTTGTAGTGAATTTTTGGTGACAAATTTGCCAGGTGCATAAGTTTTCCACACAGTTTGCTTAGAAGTCCACTGCAAGTTTGCCACAAACCTAATTTGCATGTGAAAATATGACATTGCTGCATTTGCAGCACCATTGCCAAAGGTTAAAGGTAACTGTTTGCAAGAATAAAATAAAAAATACTACTTACTGGAAAAAGCTACAGTGTTTAAAAAAATTGCTACTGATAAGTAATGTTAGTTGTGTCACTAATTTTAGTTACCCAACAATAATGACCACAGGATGAAATGACTGAATATTTAAAACAACTGTCAACTACAACACAGTGATGGCCTTGGCATTCTGATTGTTATTCAAATGCTGAATATTTGAAAAAATCACACTGAAATATATATTTTTATCAACAAAAGAAGTCTGTCTGCTAATTATATTTTTTTCTGACCTAAAGATTTGTGGATAATTTTAAGAAAGAATGCTTCATATTAAAGACATTAGTTCAACAACTATTGTTTTCAGAGGCTTTCTGAGCCTTTCTTAAACTTAATCTAAGAATACCTTAATTGGGGGCAGATTTATCTTCTAGCTCATTCTTAGATAAGTGCTAATAGTGCTAAAGTAATATATCTAGTCCCAGTTTACACTTTTGTTCAGAGATGTAATATTTTGTCTGTGCTGTTTATACTACATGAACTCAGCATGTCCTGAATATTTTGCTCATTTACACAGATTTTCAGGTTATGTGAAGAGGACATGCTGTGTTGCATTATCTTGGAAAACAGTTTGGATTTTAAATATGGCGAGTCAATATTTTACATTTTCAACCAACTCAGTTGATGTCACGCACACTGCGTAACGCGACCGGCACTAGGACCCGGGGGTGGTCGATCGCGGTTCAGGGAGTATAAAAGGAGTCGATTCCTTGCAGTGAATCGCTCAGTCATTGAGTCAACCTGGCCCAACTCTAGGGTTGCCAACTTTCTCAACCGCAAATGAGGGACATTTTCTTGCAGGTGCACGCACAGATCATTCTTTTGCCATGCTTACAGTAGTCTATTATTGGCCGACGAGGCTGTGATTGGAATACGGGACTGGAGCTGCCCCTGAAGGGACAAATAAAAATCACCCATATTTCGGGATGTCCCGGACAATTTGGGACGGTTGGCAACCCTACCCAACTCCGAGTCATTTCGCCATCGACTGTGAGTACTCCAGTTATTTGGTCCATCTCCTTGATTGAGTGTGTGTCTTATAGAAAACGTTTTTGCGGGAAATCTTGCTCTAAGTATAGAGAGTTCTTATATCGACTCGCATGGCCATCCTACCTACTCACGATTCAATCCGCGTTTGGTTAACCACCACGCTACACAGGCTAATGGCTAGCGGCTAATGACTAACTGTTAGCATTTCTACCAAATCCTAACCAGATCGCTGACAGTTGACCTGAGTGTTTACACACACAGCAGGAGTTAGCAACATAGAGGCTGTTTTCCACTGGCTCAAAAACTTAAGGAAATATTTTTAAAAGATTTGTTGAAAGCATATTTGCTGTCATTTCTCCCAGAGAAATCTTTTTTCGTCAGGCAGATAAAGGTCGTGGTGGGTTAAGCCACATTCAGCAGCAAATTTTGATCCCTACCACAGGACATTGGCAGTTGGAATTGGTTCGGACAGCAGTAACAGCCAGTGAGGCATGTATCACATTTTTTAGATGTTAACAGTAAGTCAGTCACTTATGAATGAAAATTACTCTGGGGTCAGAACAGGCAACAAAATAAATGTGTCCATGTAAGAGATTTGCAGTCCAAAACTGTTGGCAGATGGTAACAAGAGATATTGCTGCTGTAAGTTTTTGATCCCCAAAAGAAGGTTCAGGAACTTGATTTGGCCCGAGAGCAGCTCTGATGTAGAAGTGTGAAGGTCAGCCATCACTCTCTATCTGCTGTCCTGAGGAAGCTTTGATGACTTTATCCAGACAGACTTTACTTTACCTCCACAGACCATGTTCCATTTATGTTTCTTTAATATTTAAACATAGCTGAAGAGGGGTTGTTCCTGTAATTTCATTGTGTCTCCATTCAGCCGTCTGTCTACTTCAATAAGTCATATTCACAATCAAATCCGTCAGAACACATTTTGCAATATTTATGATCTCTATGAATACGAATACAGTATGTCACTTGTACTGACTGTACTTTTCATTTCATTTTTTAATTCATCAGTTTTTATTTTCCTCAACTTGCATTCACAGTGCAGTTCATAAAAGTGTGAATTTATTTCAGAAGAAAATTAACTTATTTTTAGAAGAAATTAGGAAAAAAAAAATCCACTTACATGTTGACTGATACGGGGCCTCGGCTTTATTATTTGCTGTACAATCCTATATTCCATGAAATACGACCCAGTGTAGTGTATTTCTCACATCTGACAGTGAATATGACACATTTGATAAGATATTTTCTGTTACAACCAGAGTAAGAAACACATTTTACTGTTATAATCGGGGATGTGTGTGAGGTCATAGATGGCGCAGGCAAACTCAGAAATTCAAGGCAACAGGCAGAATCGTAAAAGGCAAAACAAAGCAGAATGCAGCGTTGAAAACATAGAAAGAAGAGAAAAAAAAACAGATCAAAACAGGGCCAAATGCTATAAGATGTACTAATAACATCTAAGCAGGCTAGAAAAACAAATAATAATTGGAGATAATTCATGCAGGAAATAATGCCTAAGCCTCAGATGAACTTAATCTTGCAATCAAGATTTTTCTGTAGATGAGAGCTGGAGCTTGTCCGACTTGAGAGAGATACAGATAGAGTGAGAGAGAGAATCTGGATAGGAGTCTTTTTGGGAGCTGACGTGCGTACAGCTTTATAAAATGATCTTGTGAACCTGAGATGTGCAAATCTGGCTTCAGCAAGTGATTATAATTTTTTTCTCATTCAATCTGTTCAGTTAATCAAGTGAAGTAGTGATTAGTCATTCTGACGTGGTTATTAAGTGGTAAGAACAAAATTTTAACGATGGTTTGCAATATCATGATCAGTATTTTCATTATGTTGCTATATTTTGCCATTGGGACACAACATAGCCCCCAAAACTGTAACACGCTTAAATGTCAAGTGGCAAGTTTGTTGCTAAAATCACTGTGTGCATTTAAGAATTCTGACGTCTGAGCCTGTTTACTGGATCATAAATCAGTGCTCATTTCTGTGATTTATTAATGTGCCCATTTGTTGAGTAAATGTGACTATAACCATGAGATGTTATAGTGTGTTAATATAGTGGCTGTAGTGCTAAAACAGCTTAATAACTGAAGCTTCTACACTTTTCTCTATTACTGCGTCCAAGACACAGTAACAAATTACACATTGTAATGCTAAGTGTGATGTAAGGACCAAAAATATAACTGGCATGTGTGCAAATGCCAGGGTTTTAGGTTGGGCTAAAGAGACATTTTAACACAACAAATACAGAATGATGAGATGAGAGTCTGAGTTTAGTCGTAGAGTTAACTTTAATTTCTAAAAGCAAATTACATTTATTACTAAGCAAACAAAGTTCAAGTCCATTGTTATCTAATCACCATAGTAACTATATAATCCAGTGGGAAGCAGGTAGCGTGAGCACAGCAGAGTGTGATCATGAAAAATAGAATAATGTAAAAGGAAAATTAGAAAGACTGAGAAAGTTGTCTGATGTGAGTGAGGAAACTATTCAGTATTGGTGTGTCAAAATACTTAGAAACAATCATTTACTCAACTGTTGCATATAAACAAGGTCAATGTCTAGACTTTGACTTTCTCAAGTCATGGAGAACAGGAGAATGGGCTTGACATGGTGTTATTTGACACTCACAACTGAGCTTTAAGACATGTATGCATCATGAGCACTAAGAACTTCAACTTCAGATTTAAAAGTAACTAATTACAATGACACTTTTAGTTTTCCATTTTAATGATAAAATCAACAGGAAATACACAATCCATTTGACTGACAGTTCACAGATTCATGCAGACAGAACCACAGGTGTCTCAGATAGCTAATAACTCCCTGATCTGTATAGTTTTTAGCGTTACATCAACATGTTATTGAGTATATAATTCTAAAACTGACATTATGCACTTCTTCAGCACAAGACATAAGAAACAGCAATAACACCTTTCGCTCATATCCAGTACATAATAACGCTGCTTTGTCCTTGAATGTGAGCGATTATTTGTCGTTGTGAAACCACCACAGAACAGCACACAGTGCACCACTACGAAATGTGACCTCTGCATTTGACCCATTTGAAGGAGCAGGGGGCAGCTCTGTTAGTGCCAGGGAGCAGTGCTTGGGGACGGAACCTTGCTCATGAGAACCTTGGTAGTACCCTTACCCAGGGACGGACTGGGACTTTCTCCCAAATAGGCCCACCAACTGGACTTTTAGGTCTCCCTATGGATTTTACACATGACAAATTATCATATTAGTGCCCCCTGCTGTTGTTGGCTGTTAGAAACGCTAAATTTTGGTTATAGAACAGGGCATGTCGAAGACCGCGGACCAGACAGCTGTTCAGGACTTTTCCAAAATGCACATATTGCCAGTCTGCTCTTGTCTTTACCACTCTGGGATTCGAACCGGCGACCTTCCAATCACAGGGACGAATGCCCTAACCATTACCCTACCAACTGCTCTTGACTAAATGGTTTGAGGGACGTCATGATAATAAACTCTTCATATTTTATTTCCAAAATGAAACTAAAACTTGCTTAGCTAAGAGACCATTTCAGCATGCATAGATTAATTGTATACATGTTCACTGTCCATACTGTATGTTCGTTTTGTTTGTGGAAAGTCATAAATTGTGACTGTCTGTTATTACATTCCTCAGAATCATGGAATCATGGTCGAGAATGGCCATTAACCATGTAAATAATCAGTCAAAAAAATTCTTCTTGGTCAATACTATTGGTGGATGAAGGACCTGAACTTTGTAGAACTAAATTACCTGTTTGTGTTAACAAATGGTCTCTAACTGGTGGTCCAACAGACCTACAACATAATTGAATAACAAGAAGAACAACAACTTCACTAGAACTTGGCCCGTAATTATGTAGTGATAAAATGTAATTCCTTGTTATGGTGCTGTACTGGCTTGGCATTAAAGATGCAATGTTTGGCAGCAGTACCTAGTCTCAGAAGATGTTAACGCCTCTGTTATTAGAGCTTTGTTGTTACAAAAGCTGTGCATTCAGGGCCATGATAATGGGTGTATGACAAAGTGGAGGGTGAATATCAGTTGCTTCCATTTGTGACTCATTCTGCGTAAAAAGATGTGTTTGTTTAAAGTGGGCATCATTATTACATTACACATACAAAAAAGTGATGCTGTTAATTGCAGTGATGAGAAACTCTTTGTATTTGAGGAACAAGATGACAATAGAAAAGTATGAATCTCCTAAATCTTTTCCTCCTTATTTCTATGGCTACATCCAGGATTTTCACAACACAGGCTCATGTACACATCCGTGACAAAACTCAATTCACACAGTTAGTTATTGGCTTTAAGCATGCCTTAATATGATGACTCAATTCTCTCGATGCGCGACGACGCTCTCTCTCTCAGATACCGCAGTGCAACACGACCATGAATCGGTGTTGTCTTTTTGTGCCTAAAAGAGATGCAGACAGAGAAAGAGAGCCCATGTTTGCGAGAACGACTTGTTTAACTCCCAGGGAGGATGAAGAAGAGGCTTGATGAGAGTAATGGAAAAACCCCAGAGGCTCAGCGCCTCCCTTTGATTCAATTAAGCAAAGGGACCAGAGCACTGACAAAGTGGATTAAAGCCACCTCTGGGGGGATTCAAACGGCACGGTGGGAAATCCGACAGGGAAGGGTACAGGAACGGGCGTTCTGAGATAGTCTGTTGGAAAGAAAGAGCTTTCTTTGGCAGAAAGAATGACCCGTAGAGACCCCTGGGGACCTGCTGTGGCCCCTGCCATCTCAAAATTTTGGTGAATCCCTAGATTTTTAACTGGCTTTGATATGCACATTCACTGCCAAGAGCCATCTGATTGTATGTCGGTGCCTCAGGAAAGAGGGCATTTTAAGAAATGTTTTCATTCAATGCTGGCTAATTAAGTGATAATTTAGGGCCACGTCTCTGCCAACAAGTGCTCGGAGAGCTGAGATTTTACAGTAGGGAAGCGTCTCTGCAGTACTCAGCACCGCGACAGGAAACAACAGCCTTGAATCACAAATGAAAGCGAGAACAGAGATGATCTGAGGTCATTCCGGGCCAAATTACAATTACTACATTTAATAGATTATTTGGACTTTGGACAAGAACCGTCATGTTGCATTTCAGTTTGACATGACAAATATACTAGTTTAAATTACTATTTCCTTTTTATTAAACTATTTCTGTTGGTCTTTTCAAAAGGCCATTTCCTAAAGACATAGTATAGTTACATAACACGCATCCACAGCTTTCCCTAGATAGAGAGGGCAGTGTGTTTAAGGCAGCGGACTTAGATGAACTCCTCCATGTTTTCCCAAGTTGCACGTCTCTCTGCCATAATATTAGTGCTGTGTCAGATCTGCTGTCACTGCAGTTTGGTTATTTTGGGCTGCTCATTGGAGAACAATGTTTTTTTAATTCATTACAGAGAGTTCATTTTAAGACATGTTGGCATTTTTGTCAGGGTCTACGCTTCATCAGTTTAATTGATGATGAATTCAAAGTGTGGCGAGATGAAGAGCTGAGGCTTGTTGCTTGAGAATGAAGAAAAAAATGGTTGAGTGTTGCACCATGTTGCCACAGTGTAGCTTTTTTCCTTTAATGTCTCTTATGACTTCAACTTCTGTGTTGAAAGTAGACTTTGAACATTATCTCACTCCCAGTTTAACTCTCTGCACTTACCTTTTACATTAACTCACTTAAACACAAGGCCTTTATTTAATTTAATGTTCATTTTGAACATCTGAATTAGGGGAGGGTGATATCTATTATCATTGCAATGTAGTAAATGATTTTGTCATGAAAAATGAGTACAAATCTACACATTAATGTCAATTGGTGATGCCTACACCGACTTATGCTCCATCTAGTGTTCGCACCCTGGCGACTGTACCGCTAACCACTCAGGGCAGGTTTTAAACATGTTTTTAGCTTCTTAACATGTTCAAAAGTGCTAGGCAATGTGAACCAGTCCCTTATGAGACAACGCAGTGCATATGTAACTTAAGTAGTTCTGAAAGAACAGTATAAAACAGTATTTCTTCAGGTAGTCACATACCTGTGTTTACTCTCGTTGCTTGCAGTAAATTCCTCACTAGTCAACTGTCGTTGGAATGCACACCCATATCCCAAAACATATTTTTTCTCCTAAAAATGATGATCAAACATTGCTGTGGTTATGTCCATAGTAATGACTATGCAACAACATAGATACCGTAGCTTACCGTAGATATAGGCAGCACCAATTTTTGTTTTTTTTGAGCCTACTGACAGCACTCCATGATACCGAACAATAGTGCTAAATTGTTGAAATTGACCGAAGTTCTCCTTTAAAGCAGACAGCTCCCTTCCCTGCCCATCCCCAAGTCTCCCTAGCGCATGTGCGTTTTGTTCTGGTAGTGGAGGGAAGCGTGCAGAGAGAAATGAATATCCACACGAACCATGATCCACAAGACACTAATTGGAGATGGAAACGGACGACTTGGTTCCGAAGAAACACAGCACTGGTTCTGTTATTCAGTAGACAAAAATAGAAGTAAACGCGTAAACATACATAAATGACATTCTTTGCGATCTAAACGTGCCGTGTGTGTGAATGCTCATGAATCTCATGTGGAACGCCATCATTCACAAAAACGTTCCTGTTCAGTCAAATCTTCCCCTTGACAAAACTCAAAAATTAACATCCGCTACTTGATTAGGCACTTCTGGATGTACGCAAGACACAATGTCAACTCACATTCTACATAGGGGTATAATATACATTATAGGGACCTGATTTCAGTCAAAAAGACAGTCCACTGTGTTGAGCATGAACATGTGTTGACTGGTATCTGTTGTCGTATAAATGTGAAAATTTTGTGAACGCTAATGTCTCCATCACTAGGGGCCTGATCGAACAGGTTATTTATGTAAATTGAACTAAGTGGTGCATTTTAGGTTTAAAATGACAAATTTTATTTCCAATCTGTCAGTTAACCTTTACCACTCTCATTCTTTGATCACAGGGCAGCACATGGTCTGCAATTAATTATGTGTCACAGTAACACCCACATTGTGGTGGCATGTGGTTATCTAGAGCAACTTCAATTTCTTAATTACAGGGTCTTCCTGAAGCCACTTTGCCACAGGGATCTTTACATTTATCAGACTTACAAGGGCAGTTTCCCTGGAGCAACTTAGGGTTAAACATCCTGGTCAGGTCACGTCAGTAGTGGATACTCCTTCATTGAGTATCTCAGAGCTATGCCAACAAAATCCTCCAGGCTTTTGGAACAGTTTGTGAACTCACTCAGTGGGAAATGTATTGTTCCAGTAAACCACCATGAGCTAGTTTAAGTTGTTGAGAGCTTCCAAATGTTAGTTTAAACATTTTCTTTTAAATGACCAGCCACAGTACAAGGTAGAACAAGGTACATGCTCAAAACATAGTGGCTGATGATTGTATATCTGATCTATTTCAAAGCATTACTTAGCCATGGATTCCTTTGGGGCCCCAATTTCACTAATTTATTGGACCACTGGTCCTTTACCTCAAGTGCATAGCTGTGATGTAGCATTGACCTGTAGATCTATAGCCTTGCCATCTTTTTTTTTTTTTTTTTTTTTTTTTACAGACAGCCTTATTTCCTGACCAAACTAAACTGAGGCTTTAACTTGGGGAAGATTGTGAATTTCTGGCATATAGATGTCATTAGCACAGTGCAACTTAGCCTCAGCTGTCTATATAATTGCCTTGCTAATGGCACTGATCTATCAGTTGAGTGGTTGGATTACATGACTGAAAATGATGTGTAAAATGGGGTGGGAGCCTTGAGGTAATAAAGTCAATTATGGGCTAAGAGGTTGTGAGTTTGAGCTCTGGACTCCATTGGGCCTTTGAGCAAGACCCCTAAGTCTCTCTGGGGGGACAGGTCCCTGTAATTAATAAAAGTTGAATGAATTTAGAAATGATTTTAGGACTAGATACTGGAACACTGTGTGTTACTTGAATGGCTGGTCAGTGAGGCGAGCAGTGTCCTGGCAGGCCGGACTTTACCCATAACAGGGGCCGAGGGCAAAGTGCTGGAGGCCGCCCAGCTCATCACTCGCCCTCTTAATTGGGACCCAACCATCACGGGATGAGTTGTTTTTCTTTTTAAAAAAAAACAGAATTGCAGAATTCCTTTAGACACAAGTACAACTCTCAGTGCACTTGCATATATGAATATAAATGAAGTGTTGAATGCTGTCAGCTACAGTATAGTCTGGCAGAACTTCTGAAAAATGTTGTGTTTAGTTTCTATTGAGATATCATTGGACTTGCTATGGACAGAATGCCCTCAACATTTTGTTTTGTTGGGCACTTGGGCAATGACGGGGCCCTCAACATTTAAGAAATGCGTGAATATGAATAGAAATTAAATACATCAAAGCTCATCAAAACTAAAACTGCATCTTACGTGCAACATGTGGCACACATTAGTTCATTCATGAAGCAGGTATGACGTGTATGTGATTATGTTTGTGGCCAGATTTGTCTATACCTTGAACTATAAGACAGCATATATATGTACTATAATATTATATGTATTATTATTATTATTATTATTATTATTATTGTTGTTATTATTATTTGTTATTATTATTATTATTATTAATAATAATAATAATAATAACACTTTTACACAAAATATGATCTGTTTATCACTAGATACTGACCTCAAATTCTAACTCTGGGTCATTGTCTGAAATTAGTTTGTTTAGAAACAATATATAATTGGTTTACAGGATATTGGAAAAATTGATATTACAGTTCTTTCTGAGATCTATATTTTGTTATACAACAAAACTGGATTTTTACTTGAATAGCTTTACTGCAGATTTTATTTGCTATGTTTCGTTGAAGAAGTGCATAGAAAATAATAATAAAAACACAGCTGAAGACAAACTTTAATATTAAAACATTTTGAATGCAAACCATTCTTTTTGGAACTTTATCCAATAACCTTAAACCAGGGTAAATTTTATGAATCATACTTCTCTTGTACATTAATCTTGGAAAAGGAGAACCTTGTGGTTTATCCTTTTGTATTAAGCAGCAAAAACTATTCTTTGACTGTATTGCACGTCCTGTGGGTGATTATTGCACGAGCACACATTGTGATGATGATGCTAAAATGATATATTGCGCAGCCCTCATTTGTAAGATGTGAAAGAAAGTGAGGCATCTTTATGAAATGTCATCCTTCCTTCTTGCCCTAACTCTTATGGTACATTAGCCTCGATATTGACCTATTCTCGGTTAAAAAGAGAAAGGTGCCTCATCCAGAAATACATGTATGAATAGCATATCAATCACAGCTGCTATGTGATGCAGTAGGAAAAGTGAAATACATCCAAAATAGTGTCCTAACCTTTTGCTGTCAGCCATTCAGTCACATAAACAGGTCACTGCGCTCATTAAAGGAATCAAGTCTCCGGGCAGAATATAACCTGAGAACAAGATGCCAATGAGGAGGCCGGGAGACACCTCTCACCCTTCATTTAATTTCTCTCTCTTCTCCCTCCATTTCATCTCCTCTCCCACTCCAACCTTTTCTCTCCATCTCTCGCCTGATTACCACACAGCCCTCGCTCACCCCAGCTCCGCTCAGCCACCAAACACTTTGACTGCGACCGCCTTCATCTTGTTAGGGCATATTTGAAGGTTCAGGAATATTATTTGCAGCCTGCCTGCTGGGTGTGTTCCTAGACTCTTTTTTGTAAGAGCAGTCAAGGTGAAGGCGAAGGTCTTAGCGGACAACACAGAGAGACAGTCTGGGCTGGGCTAAGAGTTTGCTCTTCAGCATTGAGCAACCCAAGGTCAGACCTTTGTAGTGATCTGTTATTTCTTCGACCTTGGCCCTAAAAAGAACGCTCCGTCCTCTTCTGTCCTGTCCTTGGATCGAGTCACTGCGCAGAAGAGACCAGACGGAAAAGTATCTAAACTTGATTATTTTAAAAAGTTGCCTGTTTTGTGTTGCAATTGACAAATGTTTTTGCTTGTAAAAAAGGAATATTACCAGAAATTATTGTTTGCTAAGTGGTAGAGTCAAATTCAATGGCCTTAGATAAAGTTGTCAAACACGCAAAATCCAAAACCTCAGAGCAAGGCTTGGTAATGCAACAGAGTTAGCAATACACAAAGTTACATCATAGTTGTCTAAACGTTTTTGAAACAGTAAGACTGTTTATGGTACCCTGAGATGTTTTGGTCCCCATAGTGGCGAGTGGAAGGAATGGTACTCATGCAGTGGTTGTAACAGGTTTCTATCATTGGCATTAGTGAATATAAGAATATATTAGAATATATACATTTCAACAGCCCTCTCACCTCTCCACCTGGATGATTCTGCAGAAGCATCCTCACCACATCCTAGCTGAGGTGTTGACAGCAAATGAGAATTGACCAATTGGAGAACTTTGGGTACCTAGAAGGCCAGGTTGGAAAGCGTGATGGTGTGTCATTTTTAGCAGGACGTAATGACTTTGCCCTCACTACTTTGCCCTCAGGCGAGTCAGAACTTTAATTCTATATCTCATCCTGAGGACAGTGTCTTTGCCAGTATTTTTGAACTTGAACAGAAAGTAGACATAGGACTCTATTTATACAACAGTACAGAGGACTCAAACTAAAAGTATACATACACACAAATGTGAAAGTCAGTGAGTATTTGTCATTGTGAACACACCACAGACCAGCACACATAATGAACCTGCACCATAATGAAATGTGACTTCAGCATTTGAACCATCCGTGAAGGAGCAGTGGGCAACTGACATTGGGCGGCGCCTGGGGACGGTACCTTGCTCATGTGTACATTAGTGGTACCTTTACCCGTCCAGCATTCCAACCAGCGACCTTCCGATAACAAGGTGAACTTCCTAATCGTTATGCTACCAATTGCCACAAAACCAGCTGCACGTTCTTCGGCTCTGTTTGTTTCTATAAATCGGGAAGTTTGCAAAGAAAGTGAGGTACACATCTTTGAGGTCCCATTTTGTGGATACGCAGCTGAGACCCCTGGATTTTACGTCTTATCTGAAGATGTGGCACAATTTTTACAGCACAGTGTCCCCATCACTGCACTGGGCCGTTGATTTCACTTAGACCACAGGAAGACACTTTCTGTTGGATCTACCAACACCTCTAATGGCAAGAAACAGTTTTCTCACATCCAAGTACTGGCCAGGACTAAGTCTCCTTGACTTCAGATAGTTTACCTCGTCTAAACCTCTGGTGGCACAGCTGCTGCATGCAGGTAATCAGTGTGTTTTGGCTTTGATTCAGTTCAATTAAGACACTACAGAGTAAAGCTAATATTTGTATTGAGTTCAGGCTTTCATGCATAAGTGCAATGTTCTGTTAAGTAATGTGAGACCAGCAGAAGCGTGTTCTGAAGTCCCATGACCACAATTACCCTCCGTTAAGGTTCCTGCTGAGCTTTCATTATTAACAACATACATGAGAGCTTCAGGTGTCTTTAGACAGAGAGCCGTGACAAGACATCATCCATCAAACATTTGTGCTAAATGGTGCTAGGAAATCACAGTCTCTGTGAGACTTTTGGCTATTGGCTGATTTGATTCTTGAAAGAATGTTCTAGAGTTACATGGAAAATTGGTTCTGATTGCGCCAGAGTGGCGTTATGTAACGTGGATGTTTGAGTTCACCATTGTTTCTGCTCCCACTTCGAGATTACAGCCAGCTGTCTATCTGCAAGTCAGGCTGACCTCTCTACGGTGGAATAGGCATTCCTAATAATAGTTATTATGGAGCTCTTTCATGAAAGAAGATGCCTTTTACCTGAATAGCACCTTGAATTAGCATGTGAATGGGATTAGGTTACTTAACCCAGCAGCGCTACTTGAAAATACATTACATTTTTGTGAGATCAATAAAATATGTTTGATGTGCTGGTTTTGCCCAGATCAGATTGGCTAGTGTGAGTGAGTGAGCAGGACTTTGATTCTAAACACTTGGACTGAGAAACTTGACCTCTAAAAATCCTTTTGTTTGCTTGCCTGATGCCAGTTGTTTGACTGAACATAAGACATAAAGAGCATGAATCATAATTTGAATATGGGCAGACATAATGAAGGAGATCTGTTCTTCTGAAGTAATATATAACAACCATGATATTTGCATTTTTAAATTTATAATTTGAGTAATTTACTTTTTTTTCATTTGATGACTCAGTCTGCAGTCTGATGTGTTATAAGAACAGGTATCAATTCACAAAGCTGGTTTTCAGTGGTAAACACAGATCTACTGGCATTCATCAGCAGCGTTGAGCAGATTTATTCTAAAATATTGAATAGGTCACTATTAGCAGTCACAGTTAGCAGTAAATTGCATCTATTCTTAAATGGCCCTCAAGTAGAAACTGCGCCTGCAGGAACATTAACACCTTTTTAAGGAAAGACTCACTTGACCTGAAAATCCATCAAAACAGTTTGCTTACAGGACACAAAGCATTTACAGTGCAGTCCATTCCTGTTTTTAGCACACACTCCAGGCTAAAAGACACACAACCTCCCTCACACACACACACAGATGTGAAGCACATAAATAAAAGATTTTGCTACCGAAAAATACAACAGTGGGGGCCATGGTTGCCATAATTTCACCTGTGAAATTTGTACAGTGACAAATTGTGTGACAGTCTGTATTGCATCCATAGATTTACAGAATATTAATATTAAAAGGATGACTTAACTGTAATAGTATACCTACATCAGTACTATACCAGCAAAGTAGCATTTCTTAACTCTATTATGATAGCAATACATTTAAAGAATATATATTTATTTGATATAAAATATATTTATTTATAAAATATAAAATGCCACTAAAAATATAGTGATTCACCATTATCCAATCACTTTTCATACTCTGTTGCTGTTAAATCTAGAGTATTTTATACTGTTTTTATGTTATTCTTAGCCTCACATTTGCTATTTTATTCTCTTCCACCTCTATACGGGGTCAGGCCGAATCTCATACCATACCGACTCATTGAGTCTGATAATGATGTTCGCCCCGTGAATGTTCAATATTTGGCCTGGAAGGCACCAGTCTGGGATTTTGGAGACCCTGCACGATGCTGCAATGCTCTCGTATTGTTTCCTGGTGGTATGCATAATAGATCCATTGTGACGGTGAAAGAACCAGTCCAGCGTTTGTTTTTAGACTGTATAAACAGACCCAGATTCAGAAACCTCACAACTGATGTTATGCTCTGTGATTTTTGTGTAAGATGTGTGTGTGTATGTGTGTGTTTGTGAATATATATCTCACACTGCTCCATTATAAGAGAAGAAGATAACCTCTTGAAAGTAATGTGCGATTTTTCAGACGCACTGAGTCATTGTCAAACCTTGCACAAAGATGCTGCAGCCATTTTAGAACCTCTCCTATTGTGCAAAGTTTGTGCTGCTTACTCTCATCCCTCTGTCTCCCTGCAAGAGAAAAGATGAGCTGAATTGAAAAGTCTAAAAGTCAAAATTCCAAACCTCTAAGAGATTGAACCTTTCTCTGTGAAAAATTGAGCAGGGGGGAAGCAGCTAAACCACTGCTATGCTCAAATAATAAAGAGAATCGGGGACAAACTCATTGACAGTGTTTTGGCAAATACACATAGAAACAGGGATTATCTGCAATTGCTCTATTTGACTCATATAAAAATGCAGGATTAGTTCTAAAGCCTGGCGTTTGCTTGTATTATTTGTTGAAACTGCAGCGAGTGACAGAAAGGAAGAAGCCATAATCACTCCACTTCTAAAAGTCATGTGAATTAAAGCATGGGATCAGTCGGTGTTACTTTTCAGAGCACACTTTATACCTTGATGGAACGCTGAGTGAGGCAAACATTTTAATATCCTGTCAGTATTTTTCCAAAGTTAGGCTCAGAAGGAGTAATATCTTTTGTTAAACAAGTTGCTTGCAAGTTGATAATTGCTTTATAATTTACAAAAATTCAGTCCTCATATACAATGCATTACAGTACCTGACCAATCATGGTCCATCATTGATGCTTGGTGTAAAAAGCCAGGATGCTAGAATGCTAGAAAAAATGTAGCCAAAAACCACCTTTACCAACTTCTATTTTTAGTTTTCTGTCCATGTTTGTGGCTGTTGGTACACTAGCCTCCTGAGAGTCTTTCTAATCACATGCTCTGACTCATCAGAAAGCGAGCGGGACGGAGGCTGGATGAGAGCACACTGCGCTTTTTCTCCCGGCTGGAGACTGTGCTGTTTCACAAAAATCGACAGTTTCCAACAGGTAGTAAGTTGACTGACAACTCTGGGTTTTTCCTCTAAATATATTATTCAAGTGGGATAGAGCCGAGTGCAGTTCGAAGCCACGTGTCAGCAGATATCAAGAGGAGGTCAGTGAATAACAGACTGCTAGTGTCCTGCTTTAATTTGCTTACATATGCTTAAATTTTAGTTTTGACAATGAGTAAAAAATATAACATTCAACTTGCACATTTGCATTTACATTTACAGCAGTAACGTACATCAATACTTAGTATTCCATAGTAGTCTGTTTTTCATACCTGTGAACCCAGAATTAAATCAATAGCAGTCGTTTAATAGTTTCTGCCAGCCCACTCATACCTGTCAGAGTACAACTCAAAAGTTAATACACAGTCAACAAGAGCACGTCTATGAAAGGTAATGGCCCCCAGTTTTTATTTTAAGTAAGTGAGAAAAGTAGTTAGTCACGCCAAGTTCTCCTTGAAGAGTTTTCAGACGATGTTTAAAGACAACAAGGGACTTAGCAGTTCTGACAGCCAGAGGATGTCCGTTCCACCAAGGAAGAGACAGGACTGAGAAAAGACTTGATGCCTGTCTTCCTCTTCTTTTGAGTTGTGGCGATTCTAGACGAGGAGTACTTGATGCTCTGATTGAACGAGAAGTGACATTACGCTTGATTAGTGTTGCTAAATAGGGAGGGGCATGTCCAGTTTTGGCCTTGAAGAAAAGTGTGAAGGTGACCAGTTTTTAAAAGTCTCAGTCTTGTCTTGGAATCAGTTGTATATGTACTTGGTCTTGTCACGGACTTGGACAAAGAGGATTCTGGTTTTTAATTTTCAGACCAGCAGAGACCTCAACTGTGAGAATATTACTTTTAAACTCTTTGAGACCAATACAGGCATTTAGCAATGTTTATACATTATTGCATTGTTTTAATTATTCTGAAGTACTTGCAGAAACCACACATACATACGACAGAATCACAAGACTTGTGGTGTAAAACGTGCATTGGTTTGGTCTTGGTCTCGACTTAGTCTCCTCCTGCCCTGGTCTCGGTGTCGGCACACTCTGGTCTTGGTCTGGTCTCGGTCTCAGTTTAGGTGGTCTTGATCCCAACTCTGGTAGCTCCCAAGGAGCCATGCTTGGGGATGGTACCTTGCTCATGAGTACCTCAGTGGTACATTTACTAGTCCAGGAATTGAACCGGCGATCTTCCGATCACGGGGCGAATGCCCTAACTGTCACACTACTGACTGCTCCAATAGTCAGTATTTTGCATTGTGTAATATGAAATAATAAAATTTGAAATAAGATCATCCATTGCATTGAAAAATAGCATAACGATAGATGTAATGATGTAATGCACTTGCATATTAAACCATGAACCTTTGGACTGAAAGACAGATTTTCACCTATATTGACCTTTTTTGTAAAATACTGCATGTGCAGTGAGAGTTGCTTCTTGTGTTTATTACATTGGTACATGACAAAGGTGCTGACCTTAGATAATGTGGTGAGTGTTCTGGTGCAGAACAACTGCTAGAGAATCATCCAGGTGGAGCTGCACACTGGTGCTGCTCGAAGTGGCTTTTTATTGTCTCAGCTTTGTGCGTCTAGAACATAAAATGTAACAAGGTAAAATTAATTAATCATGATATTGATTTGATCACCCAGCCCTAATTATACATTAGTCCAGAGGCACACACAGACCTGACTTCCCCATATTGTCTCTACATTGTCCCGTATTGCTTGTGTAGCGTGTCTTGGCCCCGACTCTGAGCACAATCCCCCTCTCTTAAAATAACACGGTGGAATCGTGAGTCGGCACTGTGGGTGAGCAAGAGGGAAACCTGCCCGAGCCCAACCCCGCTTCTTACGTCCCACATCCTTTCTCTTCCCTTGTTCCTGCAAGTCAGTGCTGCAGTCGTCCCCAGCACCTCTCACAGCGCAACACATCCGCCCCGCATCGGTAACCAGGCAACTGAGTTTCGAATGCCTGCTAGCTGCTGAGTTGCTAGCAGGGACCTTCCAGAAGCTGAGTAGAAAAACCACACGGTGCATAAATACATGGACGCGTGAGAGGAACGCTTCTCGACAGGCCCTTAGCGACAACGCATTGGTCTCTGGGAATCCGTAGGTCGGTTCCTTCCCTTTTGCGGCTGCATTGTGCGTTGCCATATGGCCAAACCCTGCAGGCGACAGCTCTGCTATATTTGGAGATATCGCCGTGAGTGTGATTATACAGTACATGTATAATTTTACATTAGCGATTAGGTTCAGGTATGAGTTCTTGACAGGTTGATGAGCATTTTGCACATTATTTATCAAGAGTGTTCTTAGAACTCTCTGAGGTTTCTTTTTGGAGAGTTTTAAAAAAACGATACATTATAAAAACATTTAAAAAATATACACCAGTTTCAGGTATTGACTAGAACCCGACCCAGAAATTGGTGTCAGTCATGAGGCGGTTTTTGACCATAAGATTTGAAGATTCATTCCGAGGAACCAAATTTGGACCCCTGAGCAAGGCTCAGTTGCTCCATGGAGATTGAAAGTGAAAGTGAGTGATTGTCATTGTGAACACACCACACCACAACACTGCACACAGTGCACCACAAAAAATGTGACCTCCGCATTTGACCCATCCGTGATGGTATCTTTCTCATGAGTACCTCAGTGGTACCTTAACCGGACCTAGGATTCGAACCAGCAACCTTCCAATCACGGGGCGAATTCACTAACAGTTACACTTCTAGCTGCTCCGGATTGTTGCTGTAATTAGGAAATCGGAAAAGTCACTCTGGATAATAGCTTTTTCTAAATGCCATAAATGCAAATGCCATTGGTATAACAACTGATAAATGACAGTAAAAAAGAAACAGGAAGATGGATGATTAATTTAACCATGTTATGAGGGGTGTCAATGCCTAGTTTATACCTTTGACACAAGATGAATATTGCTATTGATTGCGCTCTAGTTTTTACCACTCCTTTTGATTCAGCAAAGTAATAGTGATCCAAAGATGAAGCACCAACCATATTGACATCTCAGTGACCAGGTGGTCCAGGCCTTTACACCCTCCCTGTCAGTGTCTCTGAATGACCTACTTTAATGCACCCTGCTCCACCGCTCATTTTGATCTCATTTGCTCAAGGTTGTTTCTTAAACGGCCACTTCTTTTACCCTGCTGAATGTTGAATTGCCACCTCTAATAAGGTTACATAAAGGCTGCAAAAACAACATTATGTGTCATTCAGTGTAGTACTTTGGAAAAAAAGCAACAAGCACACACATTTTAGGAAAAAGAAAAAAAAAACTGAAAAGAGCTGCAGCGTTGGATGTTGCCATGGCTGACTGAACAAACATGCCTCAATGACACCCACCAGTTACTCCCACCAACAGAGACGAGTGTTTGTATGATTCAGAAAGCCAGCGTTGGAGCGGTAGAATTAAATGGGGGTTGTTTCTGTGTTGAGACTCCTGCACAGTCTTTCAGATGAAGAAAATGTAGTCTGTTTAATGTAGTGGTGTCATTGGACATCACACATTTAGCAGTCAACAATCACACAAAAGCAACATAGCTGCGACATTCTGTATGTAGAGATTAATTTGAGATCTGATTGCATGTGTTATCTGCCCTAAACTTATTATAATATGATTATAATACTAATGACAGAGATTGGTAGTATAGAGAGGGTAATGGCATGTTATTCAAAAGTGCAGTTGTATCACAAAGGCAGGAAAATGCAGAAAGTTTGCTTTCACAAATGGCACATTTGCATTAAGGTCTCTGTCTCTCAAAAATCATTATTTCCACAAGCATCACAAAAAGTAATTTTCTGAAATGTGAATTTTAACAATTTACTTTCACATTCTATTGATACTGAAGTAAGATGTTCTTAATTATGAAGATGTACTGTATTGATGGTCTGTCACCTGTAGCCATGTTTTCAACTTCAAACATTCTGGGACTTTTTTCAAATATCTTCATTCTACCCCTCCATCTCCAAAAGAAATGGGACATCCTACCCTGTGCAGAAACATGCAAAAGGTAGGGCTAACTGGTAGGGCTTAAGAGGGAGTTGGGATTGGGCCTTTACGTAAGGTGTTAGTGAGTGATTATTTGTCACTGTGAACACACCAGACCACAGCACACAGTGACCTCTGTATTTGACGCATCCGTGAAGGAGCACTGGGCAGCTAACAAGTATAGTACCTCAGTGGTATTTTACTGGTCCTGGATTCGAACTTGCAACCTTCTGATCACAGGGCGAACACCCTAACCACGCCACCAACTGGCAGAAGAAAGGTACACATTTACTCAAAGGCAAACATGCCATACTTAACTACTGCAGTGTAATGAGTGGTGTTACATTCTCTAGGCCAAGATTACAACCCTTTAACCTTCCAGCTCCATTCTGAAGGGCCAGTTCCAAAGCAAGGGCACTCCATATCTAGGGCTTCAGCTAAGGGGTAATTGGGTTTGGGCCTTACAGTTTGAAAAATTAAGCACAGAGGCCTCGCCTATTGAGATCTCACTAATAATTGGCAAAGGCGAATTCCGTCTGTGTTGAAAGTCTGACTTTTGGCCTCGCTCTCCCACAAGGCAGTAGGGATTGAGAGAGTGACATTGACTGACAGCGACTCTGCTTCTCAACAGCTGAATCTGTGACCCGATTCACCCACTATGCCACTGCTGTCCCTTCGCTCTCCGGCAAGCCAGACCGCCCTGCAGACTCAGCTTGCTGCCCGTCATGTTGTCTCAGTTTTTATAGGCATCACCCACCTTCCTTCTTTGCACACTTTGATCACAAAAGTTCCACCGCACAGCAAGTTGCACAACATTACTGATTGTTGACTGCCAGCATTACCAGCTCACATCATAAACTACAGAAGCGAAACATCTGGCAGCTTTCACCGTTGCTTCCTGTCACATTCGTTATGTCTGACACATTACACACAAATGTGGAGACAATATGATTTGTTCCAGGAAGAGATTGCATTCATATGAAAATAAAAGCAAATTCGTCACAGATAGACAGGTGTCTTGTGGATGCTGGCATACGCCCAACGCCGCCAATGATACCCTAATGACAAAGGTGGATGTTTTGTTGTATGTTGTATACTTATTCAGCTCTCCACTTTTTTTTATCCTTTATTTCATTTCTCCAAATCTAATTTCTTATGAATTATTCTTTAGACATCTTTTGTCCTCTCCCCGTGTATAAATCCCATCATTGTCTGACTGACAGCCGCTTCAGCTCTGTGAAGAATGCTGGTAAATACGGGAGTGAAAAGACCACAAGATGTTCTAATGGAGAGCTAGAGAAGGCTGTAAATATTGTGAAAGTCAAGCAAGATTAAAGAAATTCTGCAAAGAAGGATTTGAAGGCACTCATAATTCAAATAAATAATCCTCTAAAAATATACACTTTTTCAGTGGAAATTTGAACTGCTACTGAAGAAAACAGCTTTGCTGGGGGCAAGTTTCCTCCAACTTTGTACAAAGATCATTGGAACTTTACCAAACTTATCTTTCTTTGAATGCTATGTATAATATAATAATAAATGCTGGAAATTGGCCAAAAGTGTTAGTTGTTCTTTTTTGGTTTTCAAACTGAATGTTTGTGGCCAAGATCAGAACATTTAAATGCACAAGTTTGATGTAACAGCACAGTGTTGAGACTTTGCAGTAATCAACCGTGAGAAAGTGTAAACGGTTGGTGTATTTGAAATCTTTTGAGATTCCTCTCCTGCATATTTTGTCAAGAGACGTTAGCATTTTAAAAGAGCTGGGCAATCTGCTGGTAGGTTGTTCCAAACATCTTGGAGAACTAACCACAGATCTATAATCCTATAATCCTACGAAATAATATAATGACTACAAAATAATATAATGACTATAATCCTACAAAATATCTGACTTTGTGCAAGTGTACCTATAAGAATTGATGCTGGTTTGAAGGCAAAAGGTAGTAACACCAAATATTGATTTGATTTAGATTTTTCTTTGTTCGCTTACTTTGCATTTTGTACATTGATAAAAATAAACAATCATTATTTATTTTTCTGTTCTTTTAGCATTTTTTTCACACCTGCCTAAAACTTTTGCACAGTACTGTATAAATACAAATAAATCACATAAAGTAAGTATATAAATACAAATAAGTCACATAGAGTAAGCTAGCTATATATATATATATATATATACTAGCTTACTCTTATGTGACTTGTGTATTTGTATTTATATACTTACTTTTTATGTGATTAAACTAGACGAGAAAAGAGTGAAATTCAACTACAATTTGCAGAATTTATTTTTTGGACATTGGATGTACATATGATCTGTGGCAGTTAAATATGAAATGATAAGAATTTTAATTCTAAAATTGTATTAAGGTCATGAGTCTAAACTCCTTCAGTACAAGAATCCCCAAAGTGTTGAATTAACACCCACTTCATAAAATAATATAGTGATGATAAAACATTATATGGCCCAAGAAGACCTACACACCAATATACGCCCGGTGGAGAAAGTTTTGCAAATCCAGCCGACAGATCTTCCCGCAAACCAATATGCTGTCCTCAGGTTTTCACATATATCTCTGCTGACCCGCAAATCAGTCATGTGTCGGCGCAATATAATGTTAACCACTGAGTTCTATGATGTCTGCAGGCCCAGTGCGGGGATGCTGGCTCTGCTGTTCACAACACTGTAATTACCGTCACCGCAAAATGAGATCACAGACAAAGGTAAGGCGTGAAGCTATATAATTCAGAATATTAGATGGGCGGGTGACACTCTGGGATGACTTGGCACAGATTTTGGTATAAAGCATAAAGCCGTGGGAGCGGGGCCATCTGCTGATGGGCAAGATGAGGGATCAATGGGGGATGCCGTTAAAAAGCCGGGCGAAGTTTTTCTAAAACCAACAGTGAAGTCCTGGCAAGTAGGTCCAAGGCGTGTGTGTTTGTTCCATAATTTTGGTTCGGGTTTGTTCCAAATTTATCTGCAGCTGCCTTCTGGATCTATCACGAAAGTGGACCACCATGTCTCACTGCTTCTAATGAATACTGTATAAACACTGATAAGGAAGGAGAGAGGATTTATCTGAGGGATTTGTGAGACAGGAGGTCGTGAAAGTGAGTGATTATTTGTCATTTTGAAAAACAGTGCACCACAACGAAATGTGACCTCTGCATTTAACCCATCCATCAAGGAGCAGTGGGCAGCTAACAAGCGCCCGTGGAGCAGTGCTTGGGGACGGTACTCTGCCTGCGGGTACGCGTCAGTGGTAACTTTTACCGGCCCTGATTTGAACCTGCGACCTTCTGATCACGGGGCGATCACCCTACCGTTATGCCACCAACTGCCCTTAGTCATGGAGACCACTTGGAGGAGAGGAAAGTCATTCTTAAATGATGGATAGATCTTATTTGAAAAAAGTGAGTAATGGCAAATAGAGACAACATATGACGTTATTACAGCAAGCAGGAGAGTTCTAAAGGAGGTAACTGAACAGCAGCCAATGCAATAATCATCCAAATGAAAATATGTGCATTCTAAAAATAGACTTTTTGCATTGAAGTGAAGATTGAAGTGCAGAATTTCCTCTTATTAAAAAACCTATTGGCAGTGCCTATATGATTTAACCAGAGGTGTTAAAAAGCATAACACATTCTTCACTGCAGAAAATGTAGATACATGTTTTTAAAAAGACTTAAAAGTTGAAGTATTGACTAATTTTTACCTCAAGTTAAAGTGAAAAAGAACAGCCCTAAGACATACTTAAAGTATAAAAATATAAAGCACGCTTGCAAAGGACAAAACCACATTTTAGGGCAAAGCTGACTGGACTCCATGTCCAAGTGCGTTAGATAGAGCAAGAAGAGAAAATAAAGCCACATGAATACATAAAGCTGCACTGGTCATTACCATTGTTATACATGATGACTGCCTCTATCCTGAACACATCAGTGCTGTAAAGAGCACTATATAAATAAACTCAACTGAATTTAACTAACTTTGGTTGAGCTAAGCTTTTTTCTGCCACTGCAATCACCATATGATTTCTCACACATATGATTTCTCACACATAAGAACAGAAAATCATACTAAAAATGTATGTAGTAAAGTCAAAAATAAATAGTGAAGTAAAGTACAGATGCCCCAAAAATTCTACTTAAGTACAGTAATGAAGTATTTGTATTTTGTTGCTTCCCATCTCCGCATTTAACCCAGTTGCACAGCAGTCTTGTGGTGGATCCTTTTGTATAGTTTTGAGTAGTTGGAGAATGGAGTCCAGCTTGACAACGATCTTCAGTGTAGTTACCTACTATTTCTCTGTAGTTTGTAGTGCATCAAAACAGTACTGTTTTAAAACAGTATCTTCACCGTAATCTAGCTGCTTCTTAATACTTAATACTTAATACTTCGTCTTTTATAACAATGTGGCACTACATGCTATTTGTATAAAAGGTAGTTAGTTACTTTTAAGGCTACTTTTTAAGTAGTTTTACTACTGCTAAGCTATTAAAAATGTAGTTAAGTTAGTAGCTTTATTACCTGTAGCTAGCTAACCCCCAACATTGCATACTAGATTGTTTGAAACCTTAGTTATAACAGTAGGAAAGCGGTCTAAATATAATTTGCAACAATGTTATAGTAATAATAATACAATTTATTTATAGAGGGCTTTTAAAGGTACTCAAAGACGCTTTACACATAATTGGGGATACAACAGAGTTAAAATTACATTAAGAACACTTACATACAATCAAAAGGTTTAAAACAAAACGTATTGAAAACTTACATAGAAAGACAGCACAAGTAAGAACAAATGAATGGACCAGATGAACACATGCATGTGAGTGAGAGAGCAGTGGTTAGAGGCTATAAGCAGATTTGAAGAGATGGGTTTTGAGAAGAGACTTGAAAGTTGCCAGGTCTGTACATTGTCTGATGGGTTGTGGTAGAGAGTTCCAGAGGGAAGGGGCGGCTACAGAGAAGGCTCGGTCACCCCAGGTTCGGTGCTTTGTCCTGACAGGTGGGTGTAGAAGGTTGGCATCTGCGGAGCGAAGGTTACGAGAAGGAGTGTGGTGGTGGAGTAGTTCCGAAAGGTAGGAGGGGGCCTGGTTATGGAGAGCTTTGAAGGTGAGGAGAAGAATTTTGAACTATATGCGATGGGTAATAGGAAGCCAGTGGAGGTTTTGGAGGACAGGAGTGATATGATTTCGCAATCGGGAGAAGCCGTGCTGCAGAATTCTGAATGTATTGTAATTTGTTAAGCAGTTTGGAGGTTAGGCCGTAAAGGATGCTGTTGCAGTAGTCAAGTCGGGATGTGATGAAGGCATGAATTAGGGTTTCAGCAGCAGAGAAGGAAAGTGATGGGCAGAGGCAAGCTATATTTTTAAAAGGAAGAAAGCAGATTTGGTGATGTTGTTAATGTGGGTTGCGAAGGACAAGTTTCTGTCAAAAGTGACTCTGGACGTGAGAGGATGGGGTCAGGTTAGAGTGATCGAGAGAAAGGTGGAAATTTTGTGTGAGCTCAATGAGGGGTTTGGGTCCAATGATTATCATGTCAGACTTGTTATAGTTTAGTTGAAGGAAGTTGACTTGCATCCAGGCTTTTATCTCTGTAAGGCAGTTGGAGAGAGTAGAGTGGGTTTGGGGGGTAACGGATTTTGTGGTGATGTAAATCTGAACATCGTCTGCATAACAGTGGAAGCGGAGGTTGTACTGCTATAGAGCATTTATTCACAATATATAATAGCTTTTACATTGCAGAGGTTTGTTTAAAGCAGAGAGAGACATTCTGCACTACTACCACTCTGAGCTCTTTCAAATTCTCCCCTGTAAGCTTTGCCAGAGGACCTGACACTAAGCACCTCTCTGTAACACAGTGGCCCATTCTCCCGCCTCACGTGCTTCCAGAGTGCCACGATGTCCTCGGGCGTCACGCGAACCCAATCTGTGCCTGGCGGCATCTTTAAACTCCCGTCCTGAGCTCTTGGCTTCCACTGCTGATGCGCCATTTTAGAGCACTCCGATTTTTGGCTTGACAAAAGTTCCTTCCGTCCCCTCGACTTCTTACTCCAGTCCACATGTGAGTCGGGAGACCTGTCAAAAGAGCCCAATCCCCTGGAATAATTAACCAGCAAGAGGTCGCCCTCCGCTGCGCTCGGCTTCAGCTGCCACTCAGCCTGCTGGAACTCGCCGGATGGCGCGGATCAGAAGAGTAGAGAAGTGTAGCCATGCATTACAAACTACAGGGGTGTCAGTTCGTCAGAGAATGAACAAATATGGTGTAACCAGAGAGAGTGTGATTTTGACTTCTGTAACACACTACGATGTTTTTTTTCCCTCCTCTCAGTCTGCCCTCTTTTCTTTTGGACAACTGGACATGACCACTGAGCTCCTGGGTTCTGTGCAGCTGGTATAGAGAAAGATATGCATTCATATTGTACATTAATTTTTTGGCATTTAGCGACACCCCTAATCCAGAGTGAATTCCTTTTTCGAATTACAAATTATTCTGTCAAATAGAATCACTAAAGAGCCAATTTTGGCGTGCTCATCTAATTGACAAACTCTGCAGTGACACCACTCATAGCATGGTTACATTTATCATCCATTTCCCTGTTTTTTTTTATTGTTATTTAAATCTACAGCATGTAACAGATTCCCTGAAGCAGCTTGGGTTTAAGGGCCTTGCTCAGGGGCCCAATGGTGGCAGCAAACACAGGAATTGAACCTATGATATTGATGAAGGTGTTCAGAGATTCTCATCAAAGACATACTGTACATGGAATTCCCATTAATTAATGTTTTTTTGGGACAGCTGTGGACAGACAATGTTCAAGTTGACAGCCGATCATTATAGAAAAATGAGAACATCACTGCCCATGTTCAGGCAAACATTGTGTTTAGTCCCACTATAATGAATTTTCCAGAAGCTTTCATTTGTTAAAATGGAAGCTGTCCTCCCTGTCGCTGTGCTGTACTTCAGCTGGATTTTTCAGCTGTTTTTCAGGGACATGATGAATCCTGCGTCTGTGACACCCTTTCCAGGAACTAAGGGCTTCAAGGACTCCTTATTCCCCCGCTGGCAGACAAATTGGGCTAAATGTCAATGTGAAAAACAATTATTGTCACCTTAGGATTGGGCTCATTTGCGCTTGTAAAAGCATGCTACTCTGGCACTTTCTGGTGACTTTTGACATGACCTTCAAGTCGCTTTTCTCTGTTTTCTGTTTCAGGTTAGGTTGAGACAAAAGTCATAGTTGCCATAAGTGATACTTCTAAATCATTTTCACCTAAAGACTGATGTTTGAGGTGTGTAACAAGTAATCAGCTTTTTGCACAAAACAATGTCATATTATTATAAATAAGTCTTTAATTTTTTGCATATTAATACCAGATTGTCATTAAGACTTCTGCTTTGACCCATATATAATACATTTGAATTATATTTGAATATATTTTGAATATTTGAAAACAAGTTGATGCATGAAATAATTAAAGGCAGTGTTTGGGAACGGGCATATGGTGATACAGAGGTGAGCAGAGTTCATAGAGAAATCTAAATGGTCAGGTTTCTCTCTTTTCAAAAACAGGATTTTCTACAACCAGACAACCAGACGTTGGTCTATAGACAAGTATGCTACCACTTTGCCACCGCCGCAAATGAATTTCCTTGAAAAACAAAATAGAGATTATTGTTTACAGTAATTCAGTGTCATGAGCAGGTGACATGGTTTCGTAAACGAGAGTCTTTCTAAACACTTGGGTGGAACCAACAAGCTGGATCAGAGCCTGTTAAGTTTCTGTAAGAAAGATCTAGGAGGAACCTCGTCAGAGCTGTGGAATGCAGCTCTGGAGTGGAGAGGGTGTGAAATGTGCATGATTAAATCACGGTCCTGATTTTATGGACGGAACATCAGTATCCAAACTTAATGTCCGCAACACATTCTGGCTGAGTGGTTTGACTGGTTTCTCAGTTTTAACACCATTGATGATGGAATCAGTAGCCAAAGCTAAACCAGGTGTGTTAAAGTAGAGCAGTCACTGTGTACAAATTCTGCAGGTTGGGCCTCAGTTGATGACTCAATTATGAACAGCGTTTTTTGCATTCACATTTCTACTTATGTTTGTAAAGACGTGTAGTAGCTGCAGTGATTTATGAAATGAATTCCCTCTCAGTTTTTGATTGAGTACAGAATGCACACAGATGGAGCCAGCAGGTGTTTAAATGGCAACAAGCAATTATTGTGAAGTTGCCTGTAATTGAGGGTTGTGCACATTGCTAGTTGTGCAGGTGGCAAAGGCAACTCCTGAACGGAGAGAAATGTCAATGTCCTTCAAACATTGAATATGAAGGGAGGTGAACCATATAGCTTTTTTTGCATACCCCTCATGCTTTTATGTCATTTTGCTTTTCTCCACGTTTGGAATGGACATAATTGCCCTCACAACTCTTAAAATGTACGCAGGTATTAATTAGCACTTATTGGTTTATGATTATTATTGGTGCATGTTCGAATAAGAAAATTGCTGACACCATGTTTGGGAGCTCTGTAGGTTGTAGACTATTTCAATGATCATAGAATGTGCATTACATTTTATTCAGTAAAAACATACAAACCTGAATATGAACATTTAAAAAGCACAAACTGAATCCAAGCTTTTTGGAATTAATTGCTCTGGAATCAGTCAAACACTGGGTTGGATTTTATGAGTCTGTATAGCTCCACTAGCTTCATATTTTTAGATGTAGCGTCAGCAAAACCTACTGAGGATTTCTCTTTCAGTGCTTTTCTACTGCCTGGTATGGATTGGTTAAAATGTTAAGTGTAGATGCACAAATGTTTTGCTTTGTAGTGAGGTTTTGTACCTGTAGCTTCGGAGTTTTGGGGGCCTAGAGCGCTGATGAGCCTGAAAGCTGCTTGACACTCAAACCTGGCGGTCAGATTCAAAGTCGTGAGTACCAACATGATAAAATATTGCTAAAGTATTTCCAAAAGCTTCTTTATTTTTTCAGAATAGTTGTTCTTGTGGTTTAGTCTTTTGAATAAGTTTGTCTCTCTGTGTGTTTGTGTTTTTTCCTGTACGCTTTAAATATGATGAGAAATGATGGAAAACAACGCAGAGATTTTTGATGGAAACCAACATAGGGACCTTTTTTCACCCATGTAGAGCAGCAATATACTAACAGCTCTGCCCCATGTGCTATATACTCCAATAAACTCCCCCTTTCTCTTTCTGCTCGTTTCAAAGTAAACCACAGGGAGTGCAACAAGTGATGGATTGCATACAAATAAATTCACAAAAAATGAACCATACCAATATACCTAATTTTACCAGTTTATAACCTATTATGTGAACTGACTTACGCAAAACTGTAATAATGAGATTCCAAAGGTGTCCGCAGGCTGACTGGGTTCAGAGCTAACAGCTAAATCCAAGAAAAATAATTGTTGTTCCCATGTGAACAATGTCCTCTATGGCAGACCCGTTTATCAAAAGCTCTTTTTTCTCTTGTAAAACATGTTCCTTCCCCTCCCATCAATTTAAAGGCTCCGTCTTTGAAATGTTACTCCACTTTGAAGCTAAGATTAGATGAGGCATTTAGCTGGGCTTATTACAGCCAGGATCCCCAGCGCTCATCTCCTCCGCCGCTGGAGCCAGAGCTCTCCCTGTTTACTGAGGTCACAGGAGGCCAGAACATTGGTGCAAGTACACAAAACTGCCAATACTTAAACTTTCATTAGCGGGTGATTGAGTACGTGCCATGCACCATGTCAAAGCAGAAGTACAAGATGAAGGGCAGAATAGTTTATCCTCTTAAACCCTTAGACATTTTTAAGTATTTTTTAGCTTAGAGAACTCACAACAAAAATATTGTAGGAGCTAAACTTATAAAGATGTTCTGGGCAACTTTTCAATCCTCTTCTAATTGACAGTTATATTGATTATTGAGTTTTTAACACTAAAAGATAGAAAAGCAATACTGGCTGATGAGGAATGTTTGCTGTCGTTAAGTAATAGAAAATAATCAACACCTAACTTTTAAAAAGCATTTGATGTTAAGTCATGATATATTATATATGCATATCGCCCAACTCTATACACATAATTACTTACTGATTCTACACATTTGTCACGTAGTTATAAAAGTACAACATGCAGTAAAATGTAAATCTAGTTCACTCCTGACTCTGCAAGAAATATTAAAGTACAAAAATGAATATTTATTCAAAGCAAATGAAACACTCAAAGTACTTGTTTAACATTTTAAAAAAGTTATGCAATCCCAAAACGCTTTTTACGACTTTATTACAGTCGTAAGCATTAAGAGATTTAAGATTATTTATTTCCCACATATGTAGTAATCCAAATACAACATGTAGTAAAATTTAAACCTGATTTAAGATTGTGGAAGGTATTGTGTAATAGTATACTGAGGAGGCGGTGTGATATAATTCAGTGGTGGAGTATGCATCAGCATTCACTTCAGTTTGTGTTACTAAAAATATTAAAGGATGTGTTGGGACGTTCTGGTTAGGAGGTCTTATGGCCTGAGAACAGAAGCTCCTTCTGAGTGTCTTTGTACAGGTGTTGAGCTAAACAACTCTGTTGAATTTCTCTATTTTTTAAAAGAAGCCACTCTGTGAATCTTAGTGACTGTACGTATGTTCATTTCTATTGTGTCAGAGCAGTTTTAAACGGATACATTCCCACTATCAGATTTTCTCTTTCTGTTCAGTCTCACTGTGGCCACAACTAGTAGGATGTGTAACAGGTGAAAATGATGAATTGTACACAAATAAATGCACAATTAACTGAGGGAATTCGATCCCTAGGTTCAGTAGGGAGTAGGAAGATTCAGTTCAGTCAGTGTTCCTAGAAATGTTAAATTTGGGTTGGGATGTTCTAGATTAAGTCATGTTATAGATGGAAGCTCCTTCAAAATGTCTCTAAACCAAAAAGGGTCATCTCCATTCAGGTTTTCATTCCCTGTTTTCATCTTTAGGATAACTGTGCTACTACTTTTCTTGTGATTATGTGTATTATTGTCATGTGAGCTCAACTTTAATTCAACAGCTAATATTTTAACTACAATGAGCTGAAACATTAATCAGCAGGCTTTATCATTTCTTAATTTTGAATTTCTCACCCTTTCATCCCTTCCTTCATTTTAGCACAAAGCAGTAACAGTATTTTTCAGGAACTGCCCTCTAGTTATTTCTGTACTTTTTCTTTAGTGAAGCCACGCTGTGTAACTTCGTTGCTGTACATGTGTTTAGTTGTATAGTACCAGTGCGGTCATGCTTCACGCTTCACTTCAGAATAAAAACGTCATTGAAGCATGTTTTCATCGTTACTGGTTCTGGTCCTGTGTCGTGTTCCTGTTCTGTGTGCGGTGGACATATGGCTGCCATCTGCTCGAGTCATGCACCGCGGGGCCCAAAAAGGAGCCTGTGGGTCACTCAAAGCCCTCAGAGCCTCCATTCAGCTGGACAGAACAAGCAGGGGATTCAGATTGAACCCAAAGCCAGCAGTGCTGGGGAAGCTATTCCTAAATGCTATCTTTTTAAGCTACAAGTTACTAATGATTAAGCTGCAGAGCTATTGTTTTAAAGTTAGCTACACTACAAGCTTCATAGAAAAAGTAGCTAACTACATTCACAGCCACAGATTCATGCTACCATCTCACACTGGCAGAAGTGGCAGAGTAGATGCCACTTCTGCCAATTCAACACCTGTCAGAAACACCTGGTCATCGAATACACTAAGATTGTTGAAATTAATCGCACAATCGATGCATCGTGATGCAGACGTGGACAATTCTGCATTGACGCAATTGCAGACCATAATTGATATTAAAATAAAGGCGTTCAACGGGTGGCCCGCTGCCCCCTAGTGGTATGCAGCGGCATTGCACAAGGCCCGTGACATGCTGTTCACTTTCACTACTAAAATCAATTTTTAAAAATTATTCCTTTTTTTCATTTTTTAATGAATTTAATGAAAATATCTAAAAAGTAATACAACTGAAAACACCTGAATTATATCATGACATTGACTTGGTGATTATTTGACTACGGCATAAAAAATCCAGTTAAAAAGATCATCCCGGTAGCAACTATGGCTGCCCAATCTGCATGCAATGTGACGTAGAAAAATTGATGGCATACACCTTGATGCATTGATGCATTGATATTGTATTGAAGTGAATTGTTGAATAATCGCAATCAAATCAAATCGAGAGACCAGTGAATGTTCACACCTCTAGAAAACACAGTTTTGAAAAGAGAGAAAATATAGCATTTTTCAACTACTGTAAAAAGTTGCAGCATGTCAAAAGAAGTGGAAAAAAGTTACGTTCGTAGCATCACTAATTTTTGTTTAATTATCTGCCAACACTGTTTTTACCCTTCATGCGAAAATGATGGTAACCCTAACTGACATCAGTGCAATTCAACACCAACCAGAAAGAGCTGCTTGCTGAAAGAAATGTACGTTTTTCTTTTCGGAATGATACAGCGTTTTGTCAAGTTATATGGCTATTTGTAAAAAAGCTTTTAACTTTTTTAGCTTTTTAACTAGGCTACATAATTTAAAATGTAGCTTCTCTACTGTCTAAAAAGTATTTAAGTTAGTAGCCAACTCCCCAGCCTACTCCCCACCACTGAAAACCACACATTTTTTCCTCGCTATCGTAGTCCTGAAGAGAGAAACTGTGTTTCATTATGTAAAAGAGGGCTATAATATGAACCCAGGAGGGGAGTGAGAGGCCTGTAGTGGACCAACTTCACTATGCTAACATTAAATTCTGGCTTGTTAATGAATGTCACTGAATATATTACACCGAGCCCATGCCCAAAACACAGAATTATAACTCTACATGAATGTGTTCGGTGCAGTTTTCTCCCGTTTTGGGCGTTTTCTCATCTGCTGCATTTGGGCTGTTGATGTGGTCTCCAGACGCTGGTTGCTCTTATTGCTGCTCTGTACTTCACAGCCATTTCAGTTTTCTTGTAAGATGTGTTAGGAAGGAGAGAAGCTGAATGCTTTAGTAGAGTATTAAAGTCGGGCTCAGGAGGGAACACACGATGCTGCGCAGCTTGTACTAGGTTGAAACAATCATGTTTTCAAACACACACACTACATGCGTGGCCCCCCCTTCTCTTTCTTTCTTACATTTACTTAAAATATGCCTCACACTTAACACACACTCACACTCTCTCTCTCTCTCTCTCTTTCTCTCTCACCCTCCCCCCACATACCCTCTCTCTCGCTGCATCTCTTCCCCCCCGTCTCCATGAAGCCAATATGACTGGTGTGAACGGACTCAGTGCCACCGGATCTGGCTTCTTCGCCTCTGGCTCCAGTCATGGCTGGGAAATTTCAGCCACTTCCCAACAGCCACTGAGCTATAGGGGCCCCGGGGCCTGGGCTAAGCCCCCTCACCCCACCCCAACACACACACAGCGGCTCTGCTCCCGCTCTGCCCCGGCGGCTGTCGTCCTGTACACCATCACGACTCGACAACCGCCCAGTGCCGCAACTCGCCCTTTGTCCAGAACATGGGTCTGCTCCAGGCAGCCTCAGCGGAAGACGGCTCTTATTGCACCTTCACACTACATGTTCCTGATTTACATTACATTCCATTTTAATGAGAGCTGTTAGCCCTTGTGCCGTAATGAGTCGAGACGGCTCTCGTGTCGCCTAAGACAAGGGTGTCTGTGCTGGAATATTAGCGGAGGAGGGTAGGAAGAGGGGAGCTGCACATGTATAGTTTCTATCACTGTATCAATCTTTATTTAGTAATTTTTACATATATTGTTTCTACATATTTTCGTTTTTACTCTTAAGTTTCTTAAAGTAACTTAATCTGTTGTCAATTTTTCTACTTTTTATAATTCATATTTAATTTGCTCTTAAGAATAAACAGGGTACATTTCATTACTGGCTGGTTTCTTGCTCATGGATTAAGCCTAGTCTTGGACTAAATTGTAGTAAAAATGGAGATTTACCAGTCAAACTCAAAACTAGTCTAGGACTAGGCTTAATCCTTGACTGGGAAATTGGCAATACATGTTGTTCTTGTATTAGTATGTGTCCGTCAAACACTTTTTAAGTGGTCCTCCTGAAGTTAGATTGTTGAGCACAACCCTGTTGTTTTTATCTGTCAAAGAAATAATTCCCACATTACCAAATTATCATCAACGCTTCTTTTTTTTTTTTTAAGAATTCATCAGATTTATTCATTCATTCTCATTTTCCAATTCTGCCGTTTTTGTTGATCTCATCACTGTGTGAACTGCATTTATGAAACCTTGCAACTTGTACACCAAATACAGAGCTCATATGTCTACCAAGCATTATGTTGGACACAAATGGTTACTCATTAGTGAGTTAGTGCCGTCAAAGTGTCTCTAGTGCGAGTAGAGCCGTGTATGTTTGGTAACATAAAAACAAACACAAGTCTCGTGTCCCTTTTGACCTCCGCAGGAACCCTAATGTGGTCCACTGTAGCTCATGTCATGACTCATTCGGCATCAACCAAACCATGGATCAAAGCTTCCATTCAACGTTTCTGTTACAGATGAGTACAATCTGATTTACAAGCTGGCCTTAAAATTGTAATATAAGGACACTGTGAAATATTTCTTATTAAGTGCAGTGCACTGGCAATGCTTCTTACCGGTTAAAATATGAGCATAAAGGCAAAAATGCACATTTCCGAAATAAAACTTGGATTTATGGATCGAGGCAGATCTGTACATCTTGACTGTAATGAATGAACACACAGTCCCATATCCATAAGTTCATTAGTTACAGGCATAAAAAAAAGTCCAGGCGTCTCTCAGGTTGGCCATTAGCGTTGTTGCCTGTCAGCTTGTCAGCTGGACAAAGGCATGTAAGAGGTTCCTGTCCAGCAAACCTGCTTGTGATTGTCAGGAGCAACAACCAAGAGATTACAGAGAGCGTGGAATGTGTCTTTGGTGCAGCGGCGGTACTCTACCACGTCGCAGATGGCCAACATGCCCTCCATGGAGCTGTAGCTGAACTGCTGCAGGTGCTCATGGATGAGGTGGTGGAAATGCACGCTCAGCTCAGCCAGTACCGTGTCCACGTTCTTCCCGTCCAAGCTCCACCTACCTGCTGATGTAGGCACACACCTTAGAGCAGGCTGGAGTGTACTGTATCATGACATTGTTCTCGTCTTCTGGTCTGAAGTCAGTTTTCTTCTGCTCAGTGGCTAGAATGTGCTTCATCTGACCTATCATGCAGTTCAGTGTCCGGTCAGTGCCAGTGTCCAGCTTTACCTCCATCTGCTCAATCCCCTCCTTCTTCTTTTGTAGACACTCCGTCAGCTTAGGGGAGGAGCTTCCCATCAAGCCTTCTTAAAATCACCCCAGGTAACCTTCTAGCCAGTGATATAAGAGACCTGGTGTCTTGTTGTAGTGCAGAAGGAGTGTGAAATGAGTCCTGCATTTGCCCAGTTCAGCCACTGATAGGTTAATGTAAGTGTCGAATTGAAACCCCTCACTGAAGAACAAAATGTCACAGTGCGATTCGCGGAGTCCCATTCCTCAAAGCAATTTGGCTCATCAAACTCGAGCGATGGCCTTTTTTAAACCTGGACGGAGAACAGTGCTGTTTTGTCCTATAACCAGCTCCGAAGGTGCTCCCACAGCCACGAGATTCACACTGACTGGAAAGGAAATCTGTGAAATGCTTTGTTTTTTGAGATGGGAAACTTTGGACCTTGGCTTAAGGCAGTTGTTCTCAAACCTGTTTATGCAGAACACCACTTTGGTAGGTAAGATTATTATTTTGAGCCAACCATTTATTCTTTTTTTCCACCTTATTTGCATCTCTCAGTTGCTCAAATTTGCTTTATTATGACCTTCCTATAAAGGGTGAGCCATTTCCTGTATAATCCCCAAATGGTGAATGCAGTGAAAATATTTTTTCCGTAATAAGCCAGGTATCAATCAGATAAACATCTGTGCTGGAGGAGTCAGTGGAAGTTTGGTCCAAATTTGCTCAAAGCATTAATTAGCATTTTAAACAATGATGTGTATTTTTCTAATTAATCATGTGTTAACACATTTATATTTTCCAGCTCTGCTTTCAACGCGTTCTCTCAAAATTGTCGCTTTGCACAAAAATTTGCAGTTAAAAATTTATCCAGCTCCCTGTGATGAAGAAAAACTAATACTGATCATTTGATCAGGTTCATGTTTTGCGCCATTCATTTGTCTTGCCGAGCCCCCCACTTTGTAACCCACCGCTTCAGTTGATAATGGTGTAAAACAGAAACAATACCTTTAAAACAGGATGTTATTGAAAAATCTACAATTAATTGCTCTCTAAAGCAGGGCTCCATCTGGGAAGCTGCCTGCAGGACTCCTCATTATTAAAGTTGTTCTCTGTGATGGTTTCCCAGATGGATGCTGGGTTTAGGAATGGCAGACCTGAGTGCATTACTGCAGCCTGGTACGGGTGACCTTGTTGTCATGGTGAAGGAGGACTTGGACAGTTTAAGATGTGATGTAATGATTTAGCATCTTTGCACCGCAGCAGCCATCGCCTGACCGCCTTGTTGGGTAGCGAGAGCAGTGTCGTGTGGTAAATTAATTCTGGTCGCCTGCCTGAACGATTTCATGTGGGACAGGAATGTAGGTTAGCAAAAACGTAGTGTGTATGGTAGTAGAAATCAGGGTTTCTTGGATTTTGGTTTGAAATGAAGACGAGGTTTGAAGATGATGGAATAACTTTATTAATTTCGCAGTATGAGGCAAAAAGGTGTTGTATAGAGGCCTAGTGCCGGGAGGCTGTACTGCACCCTGAGCTGTCACAATAATTAGCATGTGAAGTGATTCAATTTATTTTTACAAAGTTGATATGGTATTTTTCAGCATAGTTGCAGTATGAATTGCATTGTGGGTTAGGTATGTTATAATGATTCAATAGAACTGAGTTTTTACTTATCACATTAACAAAACACTCTGCACCTACTGAAAGACTTGATGACTAGCTCGAGCTCAGCTAAGCACAAAACATATTCACATTCACTTCCTGTATACAAAACCCTTTGTTTGATTAGTTCATTTTTGATGCCTGCACACCAAGTGTTATTTTCTGATTGTCTGTTTTGTCTACTGTTTGACACTTTTTCCTGCTGATGTGGTGCAGCTGAATATTCTCTTTTTGTTCATGTTCATGGGCTTGCCTTTGTCTAATGATTTGGAGTTGTTTTTCTGCTCAGATTTCCTGCTACAAATATTGCTTTTACATGTGACTTTGACTAATATCATTACAGCCTCACACTATATGACAAAGACTTTTTAAAAGAGAAATGGGAGTCACTGGTCACCCCAGTCTATTCATGTTCAGTTGGTCTGACTTTTCACAAAGCATGTCAGTTAGGGCCTGTGTTCACCAAACACATTTTTTTGCACTGGCAGCACCTATTTTTAATACAAATCCTATGAGCCTCAGCGTTCAAAGCGATAAGCGCCTTCAGTGGAAAATAAACGCATGTAGAGACATTTTTACCACAGTGCTCAGAGCGCTTCAAGTTGAAATCCGAACTTTTAGAACAGCGGTGGGCTTGTCAAAGTCACTTCTCTCTCGCTAGCCAATCAAAATCAAGGAAGGGTCAAGAGATACACAGTCAAGAACTCACTACAAATGGCGGCGTATCTGGAGCAGCTGGAGAAGCTTATTTTGGCTTTATTTACACAGCTCGAATAAGGAAAAGAACTACAATTATGTGATCCTACCCCTAATCGGTGGTACTCTCCCAGCTGTCTACGGATTATTTCATGCACCAAATCTCTATGTCTCAAAGACATGTGAGTACGTAGTTCAAACACTACCGCAAATGCCAAGATGTGATTTTTCTCCATTGTAAAGATAGCCTTCTCTGTATGTTTACATGAAATAGGAACGAACACTGAAGTGCCCGATGACACTTTTCGTAACTTAGCAACAATAAGTGCTGAGAGAAGTGCCGAGAAAGTGCTATGGAAGTGAGGTTTTGACTGCTTTCAGCTCAAAAAACGTGCTTGGTGGACACGGGCCCTTATGGTTTGTTGAATGATTGACTTTGGTCTTAGGTTGTTAGTCCAAGTATTCCATATGGGAAGTTGTTTAATCTAACTCATCACAATACCTGCAAGAGGGATGTGAATTTAGCTTGAATTTAATTTATGCTGGACAGTTGCTTATTTGTGCATTAAGGTAAAGTTACAAGTGAATATGGATGAAATTTTGTGCAAATCTCTAGAAATTCCTTTGGTGGGAGCAGTTGTTTCCAGCTAAAGGAAGCATGGCAAGAGTATGGAGGATGAGAAGGATGAGAATGTGGCACTCTCCCAGACAGGGTTTATGAGGTTGGTCGGGCAAAACCACGGGAAGCTTTAAATGGAGAAGTGGGGCAGGTGGAGCTGAGATCTGCTACTGAGTTGAAGAGCCCAAGTTTACAGCAGAATAGCAAACACTTTATGCAAAATGCCAAATAACACGGGCAACAGTATGACCCACTTTCACCAAGCGAATGAAAAGAAGTGCGAAATGTTTATGAAGGACCTTCATTTAGGGATTTTTTTTCCACTTTTCCCCGCAATAGGAAAGCAAGGGAGTCTCGTCGGTCCCCATCTTTTCTTTTGATGCGAATAAAAAAGGAATCCACATGAAAGGACTTTTTCAGTCAGCCTGGATTGCCAAAAAAGTGAAAAACATGAAATGCAAAGTGTCATATTGATCAGTTCTTCATGTGGCCTTGTTTATAAGGTCTAGTGTTTTCTCTTTGATTGTGCCAGCCTCATGACAGAAAAATGACTTGGCAAAAGTTGGTGTGTGAACTTGGGGGAAAAAATGAGTCATTTTTCATCCTGATGGTGATTGGACAGCAGTATCTAAGCACTTGTGCGTTAATCAAACCTGCACCCAGCAACTTGGGGTTAGCGCAGGGTAAAGAGTTGTGAAGAGTTAAGAGGGCTCCCTTTTCATAGAGTTTTTAATATTATGCACACACTGTACTCTTCTGATCCGTGTTAGTCAGTGTGGCGTGACTCACGCCTTGGCATTATGAGGCAGAACCTGTTAAAACCACTTTGACTTGACATGGATTTGAAGCTGATTCATGATGACCATTTGCTGGTTAATGCTGCATTGGTGCTAGTCAAGGATTTAAAACTTTAGATTGTGGTCATCGAAACCATCTCGAAAAGTTTCAAACGCTTTCCACAATTAGAATAATTTTATGGTCTTTATTTCTATATGTCTTATTAAACATAGTAGCATATTACTCTTTTGATTCATTATTTCATTATCTGAACCACTTAAAAGGTCATGTGAACCAGAGCATATCCTGGGGTAGTGTTGTAGTACTTTTTGACGGTCTCGGAGTTGGCTGTATTTGTATCCTGTCTTGTCAATGAACAGTGTAAAGAAAACACATGGCAGTGTGTATGTTCTGCTGTACTGTGATAACGGAGACAAGCATTGGTCCGGTCTCGGTCTCGCCCGCCCTGGTCTGGTCTCAATCTCAACAGACTCTGGTCTCAGTCAGGACTTGGTCTCGGTTTAAGTGGTCTTGACTACAACTATATCCTGGGGACTACGGGCACAAGGCAGGGACCAACCCTGCAATGGTTTCAACATCGCAGGGCACATACACAGCTATATAGAGTCACCAATCAATTTAGAGTCACCAATCAACCTATATTGAATTCCTTTAGGATTGTGGGAGGAAACCGGAGGAACTGGGGAAAACCCATGCGAACATGGGGAGAGCAGAAAGGCCCAATGCTGGACCTGGGGCTCGAACTCAGAAGCTTCTTGCTATGAGGCAAGCCACCATGCCACCATGCTGCCCCTATTGACCCACTTACAGTATGTTCTTATTTTAAATTATTTGGAAGAACCTTACTTTGAAGAACCACATTTATCTGAAATACACATTATCACAAAAAAGCCATGAAAAAAGATTATCTGCCTGTACTTAAGTATTGTGCTAGGTGGGGTGTTGGTGGTGTGGTGGGGCGGGTCCAGTGTGTGGCTTTTGGATTAGGTCTTGGGTTTGAGTCTCATGTCTGGCACTAACATCATTGGGTCCCTGAGCAAGACCCTTAATCCCAAGTTGCTCCAGGGAGATGGGAGACCGTCCCTGTATTTAGGAAATGGAAGTCATTCTGGATAAGAGCATCTGCTAAATGCTGTTGCTAAATGTAGTTGGTTCTTTAACTCCTTTAGTAATATTACAAAAATAAAAATAAAAAATGTTTCTACATACTCTTTTGAAGCTGCATTTTGTGAACAAATAAACAGAGTAAATTCGCAAATCTTATATAAGAAACATGTTTACTAGGCTTTAATGATGCTAAGCAAGAAGCGGTCATCAGTCACAATGAGCACTGTGTTTAAGAAGTGCCAGGTTTTGGCAGAAATGACTTATTATGACCTATGTTTGGTCAAACCCGTTGCAATAATATATCACAATATTTATTGTTTTAATTGCGTGTAAAAGAATATTGTTCATATCCTGGCACTCTGTATATTTCACCACCCTACTTACAGTGTTATTTTAGTGACAGTAAAGCCCTGCAGTTGTATTTTCACTTTCCTAAATGCTTGCAAGATGTATAAAACCAGCATTATTCACTGTTGCCAGTTCCTCTCAGCTATTCAGATATGCAACCTGTTCTATTGTTCCATATTTTTTTCCTCTTGTTCTTGTTCGCTCCACTTTTAGCACCCTAGTCCTGTATGATTTCCATATTGTAGGCATCTCAACAACTTTCCCTCTGACGGGATCCCTCCATTAAGACCCGGCCTAATATCTCTCTCTCCCACTCGCCACAGCGGGCTCTACCTGTTCTCACCTCCATTTCCACCTCTTCACCACCATCCTTGGCACCTTCCACCAATTGCACAGCAGCTGGGCAGTTCTTCCCTGTTGCTATGGAGACCCGCCTGTTAATATTCCACACGAGTTTGGCGCTGACAGGAGCTTGGCCGAGCGGTGCAGGGAAATCGATGGGACACTCCTCGGGTAAAACAGACAACGACACGGCGAAGAGGAGGAGGAGAAAGGGAGGGAGGAGGGAGGAGGGAGAAGAGAGCCAGCGGCGTTAAAGAATTAAAGTTAAAGAGTCGTGAAGGCCAGCGCTGATTAGAAACGTCACTAGCAAGGCTGCTACTGTACCAGATCTCATTAGCATGTAGTACTGCAGAGAGGAATGAGATGAACAGTGTTGTCGCTGTAACTGGACAGATGTGTGGTAATATTTAGGGGAAGTCTTTTCAGGGGCCTCACTTTAATGAGGATTTTTCCTTTTTCTTTTCTTTACCTTACATAACCTCTACATTTACTGTACATTTATTGTCTTGTACATTATATATTTTGTATTGTAAATTATAACATTTTCTTCTGGCCAGTAGCCACGATTCAGAATGCAAAAATCATTTATTTTAGATATTCATGTAAACGCCTCTTTATGTTATTATTCATTAAAAAGTTTCATTAAATGTACATTATTTAGCAGACGCTCTTATCCTGGGCATCAGATTGCAGGGACTGTCTTCCTAGAGCTACTTGGTGGTCAGGGCCTTGCTCGGTAGCCTAATGGTGACAGGATAGAGCTGAATTTGAGTCTATGTCCTCTTGGTTTGTAGATGAGTATCCTGCCAAGAGATGGGGACTCGAGTCTGAGACTTGGACTCAAGTCGCACTTAAGTTGTATTGCAATTGCATACAGAAGCTCATAAAATGCAGAAATACTCTAGTTTTTTAACATGAGGTATGCACTGCTCTTTTATAGAACGTTCACGGTGTTGCCTTGATATAATTCTCTCCCATGATATTACGCGTCACGCATGTGTGCAGTCTCAGATATCAAAACAATGCTGAACATCCTGTATCCTGTGGTGCAGAACAAAAAAGCACACAAAGAATTTAAAATACATTTATCAGCTTCAAAGCTTTCATTGTGTTTTTTTCATAATGTCTTGAAATAGCCCTCTTTAAGTGACCATACATCAATTTTGATACTGTCATGCTTTTAATTCATAACATACAGCAGTGCAGTGGTATCTAGCCCAGATGGCATAAAAGACTCAAGACTTGACTTGAAATTCTCCTCAAAGACTTGAGACTTGACTCAGATTCAAGCACAAAGCCTTGAGACTTGACTTGAACTCGAGCACAGAGACTTGAGGCTTGACTTGGACTCGAGCACAAAGACTTGAGACTTGACTCTGATTTGAGCACAAAGACTTGAGACTTGACTTGGACTCGAGCACAAAGACTTAAGACTTGACTCCGATTTCAGCACAAAGACTTAAGACTTGACTCCGATTTCAGCACAAAGACTTGAGACTTGAATCAGACTTGGAGAAAATGACTGATCCTGCCACTAGACCACCACTGCCCCATAGCATAAATCAGTGATGCAGTTTAAAATACTTCTAAAATATTGTTGTACTAGAGTTTGGTATTGCAACATTTGATGCAATGATGTACATATCTTGTAGTCTCCTCAGATTCCATCGTGTGTCTTTTGTAATATGTGTGTGGAATTCAGAGCATGCAAATAGACAGGCAGACAGGCATGAGCAAGACAGATTAATGCACCAGAAAGAAAAGAGACATCTTCTTTATTGCTCTGCAACATCTGTCTCAGGCTTCATTGCTATGAAATGCTCATAGAGCCACATATGCCAAGTTATAATTCATAAATGAGATGTATTCTCACTTTTCTACAAACACCACCAACAGCTTGTCAGTCAAAATTTGTTGTTCAGAAAATTCATTGTTTGGGAGCATATTTGTCCCCTCCACCTGCTTTTTTCTATTCTTTGACAGATGTTATTTTCTTCCAGAACTTCCATCAAATTTAGTCTATTAACTGGAAGACTGAATTGAAAGAAACTTTGCTTCGGGCTATAATACATATTTACTCTGCAAATATATTTCACATATGCCTGTGTCTGTTGACTAATATTTCAGTCTGTCATTTATTACTTCTCTGGCTCTGGGATGGGAGCTGTGGCATTAAGAGATGACAGATGTTGTCAGGGAATTATATCACACTTGTTCCTGTGCTTGGATAATAATCTGTGTGGTTTTATATAGAAGGCTCCAGCTGGAATGTGAGTAATGACTGATCTGAGGACAGATGTGTCATCAGATCAGAAACCTTTCCTCCAGGTATGTGGATGTTAATGTTACTTAGCATTAACTTAAACCAGTTCAGTGCTTGGTGAGGTGTTCTTACCTTGTATAATATAGATGTGTAATTAGAGGGAACAATTATGTACACACTGGCACAGGCATAGGGCCTCAAGATTAATGGTCTTACATGTCCTGGTTTAATGTATTATCCATTATCTATACCTCTCTCATGCTCTCTCTCTCTACCGCTCTTGCTGAAGTGACTCATCATGAATTGAAATTATTCAGACTATGCATCTTACACTTCCAGTCTAATCTGGATGATCAATGAAGGTTTTCATGGCCAGTTTCTGTGTTATGACAAGTGATACATGGATCTGTGGTGTATGCATGGTTAAATCACATCTTAAAGAGAAAGAGAGACACCAAGGGAATGGGCAGTAAATGATACAGTATTTTCTAGGAAGAGAGTAGAGCCAGTAGAGCCAAAAAAAACCCACAGTTGGCCCTTGAGCAAGTCCGTGTTGCTACAAGGAGACTGTCCCTCTAATTAGGAAATGTAAGTCATTCTGGATAAAAACATCAGATAAAGACCATAGAAGTAAATGTGCAAAAATATATACAGTGTTGGGGAGTATTCATTCATTATCCAAACCCCTTAATCCCAACTGGAGTCACGGGGGCACCGGAGCCTATCCCGGGAACTACAGGCTTAAGGCGGGGAACAACCCTGGGCAGGCACCTACACACTGGGGGGCACACACCCTCACACAAACACACTCACACCTCATAAGGCCAATTCAGAATCACCAATTAACCTATATTGCATGTTTTTGAACTGTGGGAGGAAACTGGAGCACCCGGAGAAAACCCACGCGAACACGGGGAGAGCATACAACTCCACATAGGAAGGCCCTACAGCCGACCCTGGGATTCGAACCCAGGACCTTCTCACTGTGTGTGCAACGCTAACCACTGCGCTAACCGAACTGAAATTTGCAGCACTATTAACTTAACTACTTTTTTCAGTCTAATTTCAGTTAGTAAGCTACTTTGTAAATCCTTACAAAAACAAAATGCTGCAAATTTCTGGTTAATGTGTGATGAACAGTAGAGTTTGTCATAAAATGTTGCCACATGTTTGCCATTGTCAGCCACTAGTAGCTCTAGATCTGGTGGCAATATGTTTGCTAGTGATTTGCCAAAACAGTTGGCCAGTAATAACAAACCTGTTGTGAACTTTTGGTGACAAATTTACAAGTTTGCTAGAAATCCAAAACATGTTTGCCACAAACCTAATTTGCATGTTTGCCAATTTGCAGCATTGCTAAAGGTTAACAGCAACTGTTTGCCAGAAGCCTAATTTTTTGTAAGGGAAAACAAAACTATTTTACACTACCAGGTGTTTCTGATTGGTGTTGAATTGGCAGAAGTGGCATCTGTGCATCACAGCACACTTGGCAGTTGCCGGACGGAGTTCAAGGATGGACTTCACGTGGCAAAGATGGAAGGAAGAAACTGTAGTCAGGAAACAGCTTGGATGTTATTAGCTAGGTTTTTTAATTGTGGCTTTTATTGTAACCACCTGCAATATTAAAACAGTAGCTTTGGTTGTAGCTTAGTTACTTCTAGATAAATAACTACCATGTAAATAGGACCGCATGCCATCTCCTGCGGTGAAGTAAAACTTGCATATTGTTTTAAGAGACAGAACAGAATGCTTGTAGTTTCCCAGGCTGACGAGAGCGAGCAGCAAGCCTTCTGTTCTCCAACTTAAGGACACTGAAATTCACTCTTAATTCCATGAAATGGGTGTTTCTAAAAATACACTTAAGTTGTTATTTAAACAGTGGACAAGTTGTTGCAGCTGCTGCTCTCCTCCTCGAGGTGCTTCTCGGGCTGGTGAGCGTCAGCGCTGGACCCAGATCTCCTCCTGCATGTGAGATCAGGTCATGTAGAGCGTCTTCAAAAACAACACTGACCCCTGAACGTCCTCAGAGTAACACATTCCAGCTGTTCTACTCCCGAAGCATGTTCTCTCTCTCTCTCTCTCTCTCTCTCTCTCTCTCTCTCTCTCTCTCCCTTCTTTTTTTACCTCTCTCTCTGCACTCCACTTTCTCTTGCTTTCTCTCTCTCTCTCTTATTCTCTTTGTCCTTCTTTCTCTTTTTCTCCTTCTCTTCTAATGACATTCTCTCACATTCTCCCTCTCACTCTTCACTCTTTGTCTCTTTGCCTGTCTGTCTTTTTTTCTTTCTCTCTCCTTTTCTCTCCCTCTGTTTCTCTCCTGTTCTCTCCTTGCCTTTTGATCTCTCTCTCTTTTTCACGTCTATTTGACATTGTCTCTCTCCCACTTTGCTCTCTCTCTCTCTCTCTCTCTCTCTCATTGACTCTCACATTTCTCTTTCCTTTTCACTGTCTCCTTCCCTCCAGCATTTGGAGCAGTTGGTGGCATAACCGTAGGGTGTTTGCCCTCTGATCAAAAGGTCACAGGTTCAAATCATAGGGCCGGTAAAGTTACCACTGAGGTACTGATGAGCAAGGTACCGTCTCCAAGCACTGCTCCAGGCGCTTGTTAGCTGCCCACTGCTCCTTCACAGATGGGTTAAATGCAGAGGTCGCATTTCGTTGTGGTGCACTGTGCTGTGGTGTGTTCACAATGACAAATACTCACTTTCATTTCCTCTGACTTTTTCTCTCGCACCTGCACTCTCCCTCGCTTTCACTCTGTCTATTGTTCTCTCTCTCTCTCTTGCACTCTCTCTCTTTCTTTCTCATGATCTGCCTCATCCTGCAGCTCTATTAGAGTTTTCAGAGTGACCAGAATAACATGTATTATTCATTCCAACCTGTGTGAGTCGGGGCCAATCCCACTGTGTTGGGCCACACACACACACACACACACACACACCTGATCCACTCGCTCTCCACCTCTTTCTGGCCATATGCCAGAAAGAACTGCAGGGGGATCTGGGGGCTTTGCTGCAGTAGTCCATGCTGTTTCGGGAGGCAGAGCTGTAGCAGTCTTGCGTTATTCCGTGTGTATCACTGCTGGTTCTAGATGGTGACGTCTCTATACAATCAAGGTGAGAGTTCAGACATTAAAGTAGGGTCCAGTTCATCTGGTAGAGAAAGGTTTGAGTGCAGCAGGGTGCAGGCAGCTCTGGTCAGGAACACCATGTTCAACCACTGCAGTACACAGGATCAGGACCTTCACCAGGGGTCTAGGTTGGGAAAAAAGAAGGAAGAAAGCGTTAGTAACCCCCTATTCTATGTTTGTATTGCAGTTTTACCGCTACACCAGCATCATATTACATTGCCTTAAATAACATAAATAAGTATAAATAAAATAACTTGCACTCTGAACCTTTTTTTAAATTTCAGCTTATTTCTTCCAAAAAGTACTTGGTTTCTAATTCTCCTTCTTTCAACTGTTTCTAATGAATCATTGAATATGTGAACTTCAAATCATTATAAGAGCCAAATTCAAGCCATAAATGCAGTCAACAACACATAGTTAAAGTCTCTGGGGTGTAGGTTTGGATTTTTCTTCAACTCTCCAGTTGGATAAGGTCGCTGTCAGCCTCTATATTTGGGAAAAACTCTTTTTCCTGGGAGCTTGTTCTTGCTGCTCTTCCCAGAGGCATGTGCTCACTTCCACTGCAAGTCTGGCCCGTCGGTAACGCAGCAAAACATGGAAGAGAATTAAAAACAACCGGGGTGCCCAAGTGCAGGAGCGAGATAAGGTGGCAGGAGCGCGACTGGGCTGTGGAATATGGGAGGGACACAAACAGCATTGGTTTTTATGTTTTATCTGATGGTATGAATAATGCAGCAAAGGATTTTCTGGTAACTGCAATCACATTAAAAATAACCAAGTAGTCAGGCACTGAAAGTGAGAAGCGCAGGAGTTTGAAGAAGAGGGTGGGGAATGTTGATACGTAGAGGGGAGGGGGGGGAATCATAAAATATTTAAAGATGTTTTCCCAAACCCACAGGAACGCATATTTTGGACTCATGAGAAGATTTGGGGTGATTAAAAATGTTCATTTCTGCTCTAGCTGCATTCTGGGAATTAAAGGAGGAGGAAGATAGATAGCTTGCCAGAAACTCATGATCTTCTCTATCCCTGTGTGAGTGTGTGTGTGCGTGCATCCACCCCAAACTCTAAGGGGACTAAATGTTTCAGTTACTAAACCAAAATACAAGGATCAGCAAAATGAAAACATTTAGTTATGAAATCTACAAAGTTTATTAATAAAAGTCAACCAGCAAAACTCATCTTTCTTTGTCTTTGATGTTGGATTAGGGTTGGATGATCTTGTAAAAATTATGCTATACATATGGTAGACAGACATATTCATCTCTGTTTGTATGTGTGAATGGGTGTGTGTGTGTGTAAGAGTGGGAGAAATTCCTAGATTCCTAATAAAAAAGACATGGATTGAGCAATATTTAGTAACTGTTGAATTCACTGCACAGTACACAAGAATATATTGTAACATTTATATATATATATATATATATATACATGTATGTTTCAAGTTGAGTTTTGAATATATTGTGCATACCGACTATTATTTGTGTTGGACTCAAAGTTTAAAAAAAAAAATCTCTGAAACTAGATGTGCATGTGCATGGGAAGTTGTGTAGATCTGATTATATAGTAATCATTTTAGTTAAAATGAGCCTTCTAATATTTTAGAAAATCAGTCCTCTTACAACTTGTACCATTTTTTCTATGAATAAGGTTTTTGACATCTTTCAGTCAGGCTTTAGGACATGAAATACAGCATTTTTGGAGTGACAAATCTTACAGATAAGGAATTTACTGCAAGCTGTTGACTCTGGGAGCTGTGCTTTAAGCTGTGCTTTATTTTGTTAAAAGCAATTTTACAGTTAAATTATGACAGACCTGAGGTAATTAACCAGCATCGTTATACAGTCTAGACCAGGGGGTCGCCAACCCGTCGATCGCGATCAACTGATAGGTCTTTGAGACATTCGCGTTAGATCACGAACACAAAAGGAAAAAATATATTCAATCTCAACTGATTAACTTTCGCTTTTGCAAGTGCCTCCCTCTCTATTGGACCAGTTGCCACATTTTCATAGTAGCGTGAAAGCGACCAATGAGATAAGAGAAAAATGACCAGTGATAAGTGTTCTTGCTGCAGATATTAGTGATGGGAATTCCGGCTCTTTTAAGAGAGTCGGTTCTTATGGCTTGGCTCTTTCAGCCAAAAAAAGATCTTTTCTCCTGTTTTTGCCCCTGTTCTCCTGTTGTTCTTTTTCTCTTAATGCTTCAATAGGTAGATCTTGTCTTTCACCAGGGCCGAGGTCTAGGATCTTGGTGACTGATCACTGTCTAACACTCTCTTATGTATCTAGCATATTTTCCGTTCAATACACTGTCTCCTAAATCCTTAATAAAGGATAATCACCTTACTCTATTCATAAGCATTTGCGGACTGCTAAATGTGAAGTTTAGGAGCTGTGTATTGTTTATGTTGTATATAGGTAGATATGCTTGAAAACGAATGAAAATAAATTTTAACATGTATTTTCTGTTTCATTTCTACTTGTCTTTTTGCATTTGTAAGGCTCTTTGGTCAGTAAAACCGTTTTAAAGTGCTATAAAAAATAAAAATTACTTACTGTACTTATGAGAATTTAATGAGTGTTCATGCTGCCTGCATTATGGGTAATCTGTTGCTGCTCTGTGTATCATAAGAGTTCTTTAAAAGTAGGACTTTAGTGGCTACTTGCCAGCTTAAAGGACTCTAATGCTTATCTGTTTGGATAATGATCAGGTGGGAATCTGAAACATTTTCCTGTGTGTGTATATATGTGTATGTGAGTGGGGGTCTCCTCCCTTCACGTGTCTGTCCAGACTGGCAAGCAAACAGCCTTTATCTCTGTCTCTGTAATTAATGCACACATCGAAACATAATATTGCTCCTTTGTGAGGTGTCAGAATCTTGGGCAAATGGCTTCTTGCTGTAGCGCTATTCACCTGTGGCCTGGTTCAATATCCCATCTGTCTCAGCCTATTCTCCCTGTCCAAACAAAAGCTGCGTCTGTGGCTCCGTGTTGTAATTTGATTAGGGCTATTGGAGAAGCATGTCTGGGCATCAGCGGGGGCAGCGTGCCACACACAGGAATATTGTAACCAAACCTATCCGTGTTTTCTGCATATCGGAGAGGGAGAGTCCAACCGTGACAGTTGTACTCATTAGTGAGGCTTAGGTTTGATAACAGGCTCCTCCAGCAGCTCCAGTTTTGATGAACACGTTAGAAAATTGTTACATTACAAGGCTTGTAAAGTTCTTTAGGGTGTTTCTGTAAAAGTCTGTTGACCGAGATGGTGACCAGGGTGGTAGTGTAGTGGTACAATACTCAATTGACCCAGACTATGTCAAAATTTGGATCTTACCAGTAGATAGAACCTCAATCCCCAATCCCCAATTCTGAGAAAGTATAGTACATCCTGGCCTGATGTATGAGAGATACTGGAATAATCTTCAACCAACTAAGGGCCTGTGTCCACCAAACATGTTTCTTGGGCTGAGGGCGGTCAAAACCTCTCTTCCAGAGTTCTTTCTCGGTGCTAGTTGCAAACTTACGGAAAATGTGGCATTTGTTCCTATTTTATGTAAACATTGTAACGTGTTCCTTTGAGTTCTGTAATTTAGATGAGAAGATTATCTTTACATTGGCATCAGTGGCAGCATTTGAACTAGACACTCACAAGTCTTCGAGACGTAGCGATTGGGCGCATGAGATAAAACCGTGCTAGAAAACAGCTGGGAGACTACCACCGATTTATATGTCCTGCCCCTTCCTTGATTTTGATTGGCTAGGAAGAGTGAAGCACTGACCAGTCCAGCACTGTTCTAATAGTTGAACGGATTTCAACTTGAAGCGCTCTAAGCACTGTGTAAAAAACTGTCTCCACCAGCACTTTTTTCCCGCTGACGGCACTAAGCGCTCTGAACGCTGTAGCTCTTTGGATTTGTATTAAAAATAGGTGCTGCCAGCGCAAAAACTGTTTTGTGGACACAGGTACTAAGGTGGTAAAGGTGATTGTGGCAAAGCAAAAGAATGGAATTGAAAATGAATCTTGTCAGTGTCCCTCTCACAGCTGCAACCCTTACGACCAAGTTTTAGTTTGATCTCTTAGATAGCAGGTTGAGTTTTAAAGCCATTTTTGTGCAGAAATGCAATTTTAAGAAATTTGTTTTAAAAAGTATGGTCCTGCTTCTTTAGGGAGAAAAAGTAACCTTTTCACCATGTCCTCCTTTTTTTTGGGATGTGAAACGCCATTATAATACAGACTTGAGTGATTGAAAGGCGCAAATATGGTGATGACAATGGGTGTGGGGGTCATCGGGGAAGAGAGATGCAAAAATATTCATATCTAGAAAAGGGGGGTCTGCAGAAAAGGTTTTAGAACCTCTGAATTAGTTGAAGGAAGGACATAGAAATAAATGTTTTACAATTGAGCGTGATCTCACCTTGTGATTTTTTTGTTGCTTTTTGTCCCAGGTGTGCTGAATTTGCCAGACAGCCTGAACCTACACCGAGACCAGCAGCGAGCGGGGAAGAGTGCAGAAGGTCATGCAATCAGCCAGGCTGAACTCCGCACCATCGAGCAGTCGCTTCTGGCCACACGTGTGGGGAGCATCGCTGAGCTCAGTGAGTTTACCTGCTGTCATTATTAATGAGAATCTTTCTGGCTTTTCGGTCTTTCGGTAATGAAATTATTTATTACATGTATTCTGTTGCTCCTCAACACTATTTCACTATTCTCTGTATATCTGCTCACATGACTTTTAGTGAGCAGATATACCGGTCCTTGGATTCAAACCGGTTACCAAAAGGAGCGTTAGATAAAAATCATCTGCAGAGAATTGGGAGGTATTGAAATTAGGCCTGTCTGATTGCTATGTAATGGCGTAAATCAGAGTTTTATTGGAAAAACTATGAGTCAGATTTCAACATTCCTATCAAAATGCTATTTAATCAACTTGGCATTAATATTGTGTGAAGTCACTGAATAATCTTTTGAATTTTTTAAAGGCCCAAAGTAATCACAATCAAATGTTCAAGTAATTTAAACAAAGACATGTCAAAGCAAATGTGGTATTTTACTTATATAAAATTAAAACTGAACTATTTTGGCCTTTTGTTGAGAAAAAAGCAGATTCCTCCACCAACACGGCGTGAAGATATGTGAAATTTGAAAAGCCCATATCTTTATATAGTCGTATAAACAACTTCTGCCACCGTATGAAGATAAATGTGAATTAAAACAGAACTGATGTGATGCTATGTGACATTAACTTGCTGAGGTTATAGTGATGATTTTGTAAAACTTTCTTCTGCTAGGCAGAGTAATTGGATTGCCAGAGACACATCTTTTAAATCTAGTCAATATAAGACTCCTGATACTAAAATAAAGTCCTTTATCTAACCCTACCATCTCATGCTGCTTGATATTGGGACAGACTTTGACCCTTCAAAAAATGATGTTTACTTTGGCCGCTGCCTCCAAAATGGAACAAGGGGTGTGTTTGTTTTCTCTCCTATTTATTAATCCTCTTTCTATATTCTCATATGAGATCCAGTGAACTGTTTGACTTGTGACTAATTTGTTGGGAGTGGAGTCTGCTTTTAGGCTCTTGTGTGGGTGTGAGAGGCCAGTGGTCAGCAGCTGGACGGCCCGACCCTCATCTGGGCTGGGTGTGTCTGCCTGTTGACAGTTTCCCATTTAGATCAGACCTCAGATGAACGGAATGCACAGGATAAACGCTCTGTGAGCATTAATGTGTAGTCGCTTGTCTGCTTGGGTTATTGCAGGAGTGCATTCATTTTCGCTTTCAATCACACAGTCAAGACTCTCGCTAATTAAGATGCAAAAAGCAACACTGATTTATTTAGCATCCTCGTCTCCTTGAACGTCTGGGCCAAATAAATGTATGAAAATGGAATCGGGAGGCCGAATCCAATCTGTGCCGAGGGACATATGCAAATTATAGAGAAAGAGTGACCTCTCGGTAACTGTAATCAACAGCGCCTTGAGTGCTAGTGCTGGAGGAACCATCACACAGCCGCTCTCCCACACAAAGGCACATTCGCTGCCTGGACAATAGCTACATGTTTATTCTGGGTACACCAGCAGAATTCAACCTCTTGTAAACATTTGGGGTATAAATAAGATGCTTGCAGTAAATACAGAAGTTAATTACAAGCTTACAATGATTATTACATGTTGTATTTCATCATCATATTTACCTATTTGAAGGAGCAGTGGGCAGCTGACATGGGCTGCACTCGGTGAGCAGTGCTTGGGGACGGTAGCTTGCCCATTAGTGCCCACCTTAGTGGTACCTTTACCAGTCCGCAATTCGATCCAGTGACCTTCCGATCACGGGGCGAACATCGTAATTCTTACGCTACCAACTGCCCCAAACTGCCCTTTTGAATTATTGCTTCTGACAAAAGATAAATATTGGCCTTAGGAAATACAACATATACTTATTTTAAAAAAATAATCAAAATAAAAAAAATCTAATAATTTTACAGTAACATACTGTATTTTGTAAGCATCATATATATTATGCTTTCTGCTTTCTGCTTATGCTTTCAACATATATATTATGCTTTCTGTGAAAATACAGTAAATGCCTTGCAGCTCTTTTGCCATATTATACTCATTCATTGATTCATTATCCAAACTGCTCAATCCCAACCAGGGTTGCCAGAGCCTATCTCAGGAACTTACGGGCGCAAGGCGGAGAAACAACCCTGGGCAGGCGCCAACACACCGCGGGTCACACACACTCACACCTTACAGGCCAATTTAGAGTTGCCAATTTAACCTTTATTGCCTGCTTTTGACCTGTGAAACCCCCCAGAAAGACCCCACAGCTGACCTAGGAATTGAACCCAGGACTTTCTCGCTGTGAGGAGGCAGCGCTAACCACTGCGCCTGCCATATTATATTGTTAAATTATATTCTTTACAATACCAGATGGCAGCCTCTGTTGCTCCCACCAACACCACCAACCGGTTGGCCTGCCATGCAAGTACTGGCCAAGCCCAAACCTGCTTAACGTTAGATGGAGTCTAGTTCCAGGTCCGAACTGGGAATCCAACCCCTTATAAACATTTGGAGTATAATTAAGATGCTGCAGTAAATACCTGAGTTAATCACAGGCTAACAAAGGTTATTACACTTCATAAGCATATTTACTGATTTCAAAATAATCAACAATTTCTTTTAAGAGCATAATTATGTCCAGTATACAGACGGAATGAGACAATACAGAGCATTATCTTATGAAAATGAATTCCACATGTATACACAATGAGGCATTTACAGACAATGTGGAGCCATTTTAACCAGCACCAATGTTTGGCTCCACCTGAATAATGCTCCAGCAGTCATTCTGCAACACTACACTCAGCACATTTTAGCTGAAGTGTGCTGTAGGGGAAGAAGAGAATTCAGCTGTTAGTGAGAGGGGGTGATTAGGAGGCCAGATGTGAAAGGATCATGGTGGGTGAATTCTAGCATTACATCAGGGTTTCACGTGATTCTTTTAGAAAAGCAATCGTAGCAATCGTCAGGAACTCGCTTTTACATCTCATTTTTACAGTAACATGCTGTACATCTAAAGCACTCTGGGTGTCACACCCACTCCCTCAATACATCATTCAGTGCTGCTGGTCTTCTAATTGCCAGCCTGATTCACACATGTTGCTCATTCCTCCACACCTCTACATAAATTGGTCTTTTTAGTTTTTTTGTAGTAGTAATTTTAAGTTCGGAGTCACTGCTCTGTTCATAGTAACAGAAGATTAAGATATGGATAGCTATAAATAGCTGAAGGGCGGTAACGTGTAAGCTGCATTCTTAACTGCAAAAATAAATTATTCTTCTTCTTTCAAGCATGCAAAAATTTTAGGCAACGCAAGACAATTTACTGTACAATTACAATAACAGTGTTAATATCAAATATGTTTTACATTGACACTTTATTTGGTAAACAAAATAGTAGGCTTGAAATACAGAAATTGGCTGATAATTCTACGGGCAGTATTAAAATGTTACAGTTAATCTTTTACAGGACAACAGCCCCTGTGGCTCCCATCCAATATCTCTAACAGCAGCAACCAGCTAAGCTATTTGGTCTCCCAATCCAACTACTGGCCAGGCTCAAACCTGCTTAAGTTCTGATAAACTTTCAAGCACAAACTGCAGCTGCAAGACTACTGGGAAATAGTATATTAGCTTGCTTATTGCCTTTTCCATGCATTAATTTAAATTGTGCATGTACAGCTGCATGTAATGGATCTATTTTTTAAAAAGCTTGGAAAATGGCAATCATAATTAGGAGCTCTAATGCAGTTTCGCGTGACAGAATTGAGCGCTTAAACATTTATGTGGTATAATTTATGCATAACGGCATGAAGTTGAAATTTATGCTAAGGGATTTTTTATTAACAGCAAGAATAAGTAAGAAGTGTGTTTTTATTCGTGATTAACACATGTTTAAGAGCACGACATGAAATGAAAGAGTCATTATTGTTTATTACTTAATTAAATTAATTACAGTTTGGTAGCAAGCTGCTGATACCTTTAAAGAAAGCCGGTATTATTTTTTTAGTAATTTCTCATATTTTAGTCCTTAGATTACTGAGATCTAGTTCTGCAACTTGACTGATTGTATTCTTTGTTATAATTGTTTTTAATCTGACAGAAGCTAATACAGTACTTAACGTTATCTACCTCAATGATTACTTGTTACCATCACAGTAGTAGTAATGCTGTATTAAACCTGATTAGTAATAGGCAGTCTTATGTAAATGATCAGATATCATCAAAAAGATGTGTTTACACATTTGCTAATGAGGAATTATTAAGTACCGGTCGTGTAGATTACAGTCAGCACTGGGCTTCTCAGTGGAAAGTGTTATTTTATTCCATGTGTGTAACCTTCCCTTTTCTCTCATTTTGCACTCTAATGAGAGTCTGCATGTGTCTGGTTGTGTGTGTGCTACAGTGGTGAGTTTCCCGTTTCTGTGCAGACACATAAAGGCAGTCAGCGTACTGGTGTGTATAACGTTGGGAATGACTGGACCGCTGCAGCCGATTGGTCTGAAGCTGTTTCGGAGCACGGGATCACTGTTAAAGGAAGACCTGTCCAACACTGCTCTCCCTTTAGTTGTCAAAGAGAAATGAGATGTGATGGTTGTTAAGTAGAATGTAACACACACCGTGCTTTTAAAAGGCCACTGTGTCATATGTAAACTAGAGCACTGTTGCCATGGCAATATGACAACGAATTTTTTTGCAGGCTACTGGTGCGGCTGTGTGTGTTTGTGTCTGTGGTTGTGTGTATGTTTAGGTATTTAGCTTAAATGTTCAGATGATTAGAGAGCTCTGAATTATTGAGGGTCTTTTAAAAAACAACTGATTATTTCATTATTTCAAAAGCACGAATTCACATCAAGCTGCAGCCCATAAGCAAAGAGTAGAGTGTGTATGTGTGTGCATACGTGTGTGTGTGTGTGTGTCTGAGAAAGACAGTCGAGAAAGAAGGGGAAGAGAAAGAAAGGAAGAAATGAAAGAGAGATAGGAGGGGGAGAGAATGGGAAGGAAGAAAGAGGAAGAGAGAGAGGAGGAAGGAAAGAAAGAAACAGGAGAGGGAGAGAAGAGGGAGATAGAGAAAAAGAAGGATTACTCAATCAAAGAAAGCAGAGAGAATGAAAGAAGAGAGAAAGAGAAAGGAAGAAAGACAAAAGAGAGAAAGAGGATAGAGAGAGAAACTGTGGCTGTATGTAGTAAATTTTGGCCTGCAGAACACAGACATCTAATCTTTATTTCCTCCGGTGCGAATCAGCCTCAATTCCTCACTCCTTTATTCTTTCTTAAGAGGATTTAAACTCTATCTGTCTTTCTAAAGACTTTTATACCAAACAAACCTCAAATCACCTTAAACCTGCTCACCATTTCTCAGTCTCTTCAAGTTTCCTCGTGTGTTCCTGCTTAATTAACACGAGTTAACAAGATTATACATGCATTTAGACTTTTCTCCATATAACCTCCCTTTGGTCCTTCTTTTGATCTAAACCTTCCGTGTCATGATGCCAAAACGGAGAGACTCTTCCTGGACAAGCTTCTATCCCCAGGTCATAAATGAGGCTTCTAAACCAGGAGGTGCCAACACAACTCTTTAACAGTTCTTACCACACACTTTGAACTCTTTCTGTCTGTCAACCACCTGCCGGTTTAATCTTCTCTGCTTTTTGTCCATTCCAACCACACAACAAGAAAGGCAAACTGTACTTAATCATACTTGGGTATCCCATAATATGTACATGCCCAATTACTGTTTATAATATAAAGGTCTATTTTAGGAACATATGTTTTCTGTATACAGTAGTTTTGCTTTTTAAATGTAGTTTATTGTAATGCTTACTTAAATTAATCTTTACTCTGACTTTTAAAGACATATAGTTTTAGTTTTTTATCCTCGTATAATTAATATTATTGTTTTTTTTAAATAATAACAATAGTATTTATTTTCAAATAATAATAATTAATATTTTTTATTTATATTTAGTATTATAATATACTTGGTATTAGGTCATCGTACATTTTATTAGTTTTCCAATTATTTTTCTTTTTATTTGTCTAATTTGTTCTTTTTGTCATTCATCATTTTATCATTTTATGATTTCATCTATTATTAACAGTTAGTTAGTTGTTCCTGATTTTATTTTTGCTGTAAACTATAGTTTTATGCATGAAACATGCTGCTATAATAATAATAATAATAATATGGGGTGGCACGGTGACACAGTGGTTAGCGCTCACAGTGAGAAGGTCCTGGCTTGAATCCCCGGGTGGGGCCTTTCTGTGTGGACTTTGCATGCTCTCCCCGTGTTCGCATGGGGGCTCCGGTTTCTTCCCACAGTCTGCAAGCATGCACTCTAGGTTAATTAGTGACTCTAAATTTGCCTCGCAAGGTGTGAATGGGAGTGTGATCGTGTGAATGTGTCTGCTGTGTCTTGGCTGCTGCCCAGGGTTATCCCCGCCTTGCACCCACAGTTCCCAGGGTGGACTCCGGTTGGGATTAAGTGGTTCGGATAATGAATGAATGAATTAACAATAGTAATATGTATTATTAGTATTATTATCATTGTTATCAGTACATTTCCCTAGCTGTAAAACTGTCTATGAATCTTAAATGGATTTCAGCTTGAGCGCAACCAGATGACCTCTTCACTGCCTCCTCTTTTATTTGACACCAGCAACTCAGTCATGGTCAACCACTCCAGGCCTGACTAAAGGAATAAAGGAAACAGGCATGTCATCATCATGACATCCCACTTTTAGTGACGATGACTCAAATGGCTTCATTTTTCTCTCCTCTTGAGTCAGTCTCCAGAAGCCAGGTCAACCTGACACAAAAGGTCTACAGCTTTACTGTCAGTTCTACAGGCCAAGTTATTAAGTTAATTCACCACTTTTCAGAATCTTTTCTTCCTCCACTTCGTAGGGGTTGAGATGAATCGCGGGTCAAAGCTGGTAGGGAATTCTGCTAAATGATAACTTCCTGCTGTATTCATTTTCCCATTCATTAACACAAAAGTGTCTCCAGGATGTCTTGACTCTGATTTGTAGCTGTTCACTAGCTTTTATGAAATATTCTAAATGTAAAACAAAATGGCTAAAAAAGAAAGACAGCTTGCGTTGGTGGATAATCATAATAACCATAAAAGCTTAATCATGTGCAAATGTGGAAATGGGGAAGGTTATAATTTTACTTTTGTTACATTATGTTCTCCCTCAGCCTGATGATCAGAAAGACATTTAAATTTCAGAAATATTCAAAATATCATGAAATTGCATTACACTACTATATTACAATCAGTATGTACAAATAACCATCAGTACTTATCAGAGATGGACAGTAACTAAGTAAATTTACTTGAGTACTGTACTTAAGTAGAGTTTTTGAGGATCTGTACTTCACTTGAGTAGTATTTTATTTGAAAACTTATGACTTCCACTTCACTACATTTTAAAGACAAATACTGTACTTTTTACTTCAATACATTTCTATCAAGGTTCTCGTTACTCATTACTTTCAAATCTGTGGATAAAGTGGATGTTATTCCCCCTTTTCTAACAGGTGATTGGTTGTTTGGCAGGTGACAGTCTCTCAGTAATCAGTAGGGTTACATCACGCCTGTAGACTGGAACTATAAAACCAAGTTCAGACAGTTCTGCTGTTTTATGTCTTGATTAAAACATTGTTGCTGTTGGAAAGTCATGAAGCCAGATTGTGTAGAGCTGGGTTTTAAGCAGGTTGGAATGTTGATTTTACGTTGTGAGCAGGCTGCATTTACAGCTATCGCATTGTCCTGCTGATCAACATACACATATTCAGTATGTCTAGAGCTGACTCTACACATAACTCGAGTAATTCGATTACAAAAAATGGTCGAGATTATTATCCAGAATCGAAGCTTTAATTCATTTCACTCTCTCGCGCATGCGCCGCTTGTGCTCGGACACTTATTAATGATGCACAATGTTTTTAGAGATGCGATCAAGACAAGACTTGGTCCCTCTGTATGTGAAAGTATTTGTGAGATATTCCCTGCACAAAAACAGAAGTAAATACGTAAAAAGCACTCAATTACAAAAAGAATCGATAGTTCAGCTCTAGTCAGAACACTACCATGCTGTTTTGTGGGGGTGTGCAGTCTTACACTTAATTACAAAATAAACTAATGACTGGTTTTCTTTATCAGTTCAGGTTGTGTTTCATTCTGTAACATTCAACCAGTTCCTTATCCTACTGTACAGCTTCTACAAGTTAGTCAGGGTTAGGTTAGGGTTAGGGTTAGGGTTAGGGTTGACCTTGACATTTAGGAAATTGTAGATTGTTCTCTAATTTTGATCTCGAGTGTAGGATCTGACTTTTAGAAGTGCTGAGTCCCCAGGGCTGACAGAGTCTCTTGGCTTGAACAATGTGGTTGCCATGTTTAGTCCAGATTTAAGATCTTTTAGAAACATCTTATATTTCCAAACAAAATCTGGCTGGGTGATAGCCTTATCATAAAGGCTATTAGCAAGATACCTTCTTAAAATTCAATTGGTGGGCTAGGTATGATAAGCCTAGTTGTGCACAAACAAGGACATAAATGGGATTAAGTTTGTTTTTATAATTGTCCAAAGGAACCACAACTATTCCAACTGTATTTTAATATGTTCTTGCAGTACATTCAAATGCCCATTTGAATTAAAACAGTCAGGCAATCACGAACACACCAACTAATCAGAGGAGGATCCGACTCGTGCAATGTCTTCATTTATTACATCTCTAAGAAGCAATTTTAGAACTGGCTGTAATAAATGCTTACTGTTAAATTTATGTTAATTTATAACTAAATTCCACAACAATAGTTTGTTTTTGCAACTACAAGTTACAAAAAATTTTGTAGTTAACACCACTGGTTGATCATGACGTCAATAATGCTTTGCTCGAGACAATTTCTAGGCTTTGCAAGGTACTGTAGCTACAACAATCACTTTGTTCCCCATTTAATTCAACAGTGAAGGAAATGTACAAATTGGGAAACATAACCCCAAGTTATGGGCAAAGGTACATAGACCTATTTTGATTCACAGTGTAAATTTCTACATTCAAAGCTTTTTCTGTTCCTCTCTGTTTGCTTCAATATTTTCATGCCATTCTTTTTCTCAGTGGTCCACACAACAGAAAATGTTCTGAGACGCTGAAGTCTCTATAACTGGATATTGGAGAGAGGGATTGTTAATAGTGCTTAATTAGGTTTTGTGTTATCCATTTCAAGTGTGCTAAAAGGTTTTGCATACATTAAAAAAGAAAGACAGCACTCAGAGGCACAGTAAAGAGGCACAGTAAAGAGGTAAGACGAGAAGGCATCACTGACAGCTGCTATATTTTCCGTCTTGGCTGCACACCGATTTAACACCATGTTCAATTCTGCCTCTTTTCAATCTGCCCTTGTCAGTGCTAGCAGTAAAAGTGGTAAAGGAGTGTAATGATCACGGTAGCACTAAAGACTTTCAGAGCACTCTCGTTCTCACTGCAACACTACATTTTGCAAGTCTTCTTGGCATCTTTGTTGAAGTGAGGCAGGGAATTTAGTTAGCAGCCAGACCATTTTCAAATTAGCAACTTGAACCGTTTTTATCAATTAAAATGTTAACTGGTTGATTGACCAATTGTAACTGGATATAATTAGTCAATGTTTTTTAAATTAAATACATTGAATAATTAAAGACATGATTAATGTTCAAAATAAAGGCTTTGTGGTGTGAAAAGGTTCAGAGCTCAGAGCTCTGTGTAGTACACTGCATAAAACACCCCTTGAGCTGAGTGGAAAATTAAACCTCAACTCATAAAATGTTTTTACTGTGCAATTACATGAGTTCAGTCCAAAATTCTCCAGCATTTTTGCTAGATTCTTTATTTCACAGTGCAGTATTTGTTTAACCAGAGCCCTTTTGTCAATAGACCGACCCTTATTTATATTCTGATGGATTATGTGCCCATAATACTCAGTGCCAGTGTCAAATTATACTAAAAACAGAGGCCGGGAAGAGTCATTTTCTGTTAATTGGCTGTTGAGGTTTTGTGAGGGTTTCAGAGTCATGGGGCGGAACAGTCCATGCCCAAATCTCTGGAACGTTGCCTCTCTCTCCTCCACTCCAACTTTGTCCATCATAGTCAACTGATTCTTCAGTTCTATCTCTTCATGTCACAGATGCTCCTTAAATGCCCCACTTCCTGCACATTGGCCAGGACTAATGCACTTGGCAGAATCCAAACAGTAAACCATAGACCATAATATGCTGCATTGCTCCTTAGGTATGACTGTAAAATTGGGGTTGTATTGTTTTTGACATATAAGGTGGACTGTATCTGAAAAGGGCTCAATTTGGTTGTATTTTTGACCTGCTGGGTAAGAGAAATGCTCCATATGAGTATGATTACTTGAGTGTTACCTGACCTATATGTTATGACTGCATTTTGTAAATAATTAGCAAAAAATGCTTAATTGCAGCTAAATATATCATGATAAGCATGATACGTCTTTTTCACAATATTCTTTTAATTTGGGATGGTAATAATTAAGTAGTTAGATCCTTACAACACAACAAATGTGACATATTTGTTCATTTAAAGCAATAGAAAAATGTACATTTTTGACCAGGCCACAGCATGTCCAGAATTGGAGATCTGTGGTCATCTCTACCAATTTAAATGGCGGAAGTGCTTTCTTTACAATCTAATTCTGTATGTAATAAACCAACACCCACATTGACATGCTCTCTGGCAAATCAAATTTATAAAAGAATCCAGAAACTTTTAAAATATATACTTTTTACTTCACCAACGGTGAGAAAACTAATATATCACCTCTCATTTCCTTTGTTCATATAAACACCCATTCAGTTATGAGGACCAACATCAAAGAAATTTTCCAAAAATGCCAAAATGGAGATGAAAGAACATCCAGCACAGGCAAAATATAATAGTAGAGAAGCACAAATCTTGTGAAGCTGTAAGAACATTGCTAAGTCATCAAAGATTCCTCGAGGCTAACCACAGCTCATGGTAGAGAAATAGAAAAAAATATGAAACTACTGCTACATGGGAAATATTAGTCTGTTCCACTAAAGTTAGGGGATTGTCCCCTGCTTGTGCTAATTTACTCCACTAGGGCAAGACTGACCTTAGAATTCCACAGTATATAGAAAGGGATACTGATCTTGCTGTATGGTTAGTGTAGTATACTCCACTGCTGCATTTACAGATTTTTGCTGGGGTTTTTCAGTTAGGAAAGCAGATGCTCTGCAGTCATTAGTTGAACAATGTCAGACATGCTAGAGAACAAATTCCTATTACAGACTTCTATCAAGGGCGGCACAGTGGCGCAGTGGTTACCCCGCCGCCCCACAGCAAGAAGGTCCTGGGTTCGAGCCCCAGATCGGCCGAGAGGCCTTTCTGTGTGGAGTTTGCATGCTGTCCCACATGGGTTTCCTCCGGGTGCTCCAGTTTCCTCCAACAGTCCAAAAGCATGCAATATAGGTTAATTGGCGACTCTAAATTGACCCCGTAAGGTGTGAATGTGAGTGTGATTGTGTCAGTGCATGTGCCCTGTGGTGTGTTGGAGCCAGGTTGTTCCCTGCCTTGCATCCGTAATTCCTCCGGTCCCCCGGAAACCCCAGTTGAGATTAAGCAGTTCGCATAATGAATGGATGAATGAAGTTACCGTCCACAAGCACTGATCCCCAGGTGCTGTCCATGTTAGCTGCCCACTGCGTCTTTATGGATGGGTCAAATGCAGAGGTCACATTTCGTTGTGGCTGTGCTGTGGTGTGTTCACAATGGCAAATAATCACTCACTTAAATTCTTTAAAAAAGGAAAAAGAATAAATACTCATGCACATGTGTGATGCAGGATGGACAAGTTTATAATGACCTTTAGGGAACAGCAGCTGCTACGCGTCTTCCTCAACATCACCAACACTCACGTTTATAAGAGTTGCAACATCTGACGGCAGCTCTTGAATAATGTTCCTAGTCTACATTCTGTTCTTCATAGAACCCCATTTGCTTTATAAGTTTAGTCACTAAACCTTTGTCTTTCAACACCCACTTCAAAGCATCATTAAAATTTATCGGTGCCTATGCACCACATGGGAGCCAACGGCACAAACTAATGAAAGTTTAAATTTGGTGTTGACATGAAGTATCTGTTCTTGAGTTTCGAGGTGCTCTTCACCGTCACACCAGTGGCATATGAGGCGTGCTGGGCCTTTAACAGCTTCCTGAATATCAGAAATATAAACACCTGAAGTGCCTCGTTCACAAGGATGAAGAGGCTGAGCGCTGTTTGAATATAATGGTGCAAGCCGCCTCTTTGTACCCTCTCTTTTCCTCTCCTGCTCTTCTGACAGTGCAGGGAGCTTTGCAGGAAGAGTGCAGTGATATTGCACCTCAAAGGCAGGCCCCATAATTAGAGTAATTATGAGCTGTGTTACTACTTCCTGCTGCTTTTAATTCACTGGTTAATGCTGGGACATCCATCCCAAAAGAGGGAGGATTTCTTTTTATTACTTTGTTTGCCGTCCTCCCTAAAGTTGCACCACAATGAGAGTAGCTTTTGGGCAACTAATTAGTTTATCTGGGTTTGCAGTAGAGTTCTGTATTAGCTTCCAAAAAAAGGCATGGATATTTTTGAGATGTTCATTAACACAAACTCCTTTTTTCTGTGATTAAAATCAATAACATTGTGCAACACAAATGGATTCATAGCAGAAGTTGTTTTATGCTTGCTCCTTTCAATATTTAGCACTAATGGCAGGAAACCATCACAGCATATGTATGACATCATGGTGACCATTTAGGCCGAATGCCAGTGTGTCAGGAAATTAAAGAACTTGATCTAGTTCATGGATAATTTCCTGGCGAGTTCTGTGGAAGAAACCTAGAGAGAATCATTTAAAGGTCTCATATTATAATTTTTTTCAGCAAGTAAAAGTAGATCTGTGAGCTCCACTAAACATATCTCTGAAGTAGTTTGCTGAAAATACCTATCAGATTAGGCATTTTTGCCTGCTTTTTACTCCTCTATTTCAGTCCCTTTCAGAAGAGGCTGTTTCTCATCAGTATTCCTAAATGCATATGAGCCACTGCTGCCCACATCACAGCACGGCGAGAGTTTACCTCACGTGAAAATAATCAACATGGCTGCTGCTAACAAACCATCCATACAGCCATACATGTTCAACACAACACTCCGCCGGTAGACTTCTTCATTATGATTCCTACCCTAGCGTTTGTGAGAAAACGTGGCGGATCAGGAAGTGCTAGCACTTCTACCTGGTGGGCGGAGATTCTCAGATGGGAGGGTGGAGTTATTCAAATGTCCCCTAATGTGATGTAGAAGTAGAGGAGAAATCTAAACGGCTCGTTTAAGCACACAACACAATTTATCAAATTTACTGTGTGTAGAAGCAGTACAGACCCAAATGGATGTCCGAAGAACAGAAAAAGTGATTTTTCATAATATAGGACCTTAAATAATCAATTGATGCACTATTATGTTGGTGTGAACTATTTCATGAGGTAAATTGTGATGAAGATGTTGAAGAACGGTTGTGTAAAATGGGAAGGAAGATGATGTGTATTCTGGTTTGCACCTCCTCAGGATGGCAAAACCAAATGGTATAGTCCTTCCCTGAAAAAGATGATTGAGTCTTTTTTAATATTACATTTAGCAGACACTCTTATCCAGAGCGACTTACATTTGCTAATTTCAAGTTCCCCTGAGAGCAACTTAGGGTTAATGGTCTTGCTCAGGAACCCAATGTTGGTAATGCCAAACTTCAGATTCAAACCCACAACCTCTGGGTCCCAAGGCGAGTGTCCTACCACAAGGCCACCAACGCTATTACCCATAGATAAAGGCGTAAGGCGTAGACAACGTGAGGTGTGTGCTGCCACTTCAAACTTCATGGTGTCTTTCATTTTCTGGTGCTTACAGTGATAAAGGGTTGACTGTCTATTGAGTGTTATGTTTTAATGAATGATTTTTGCCCTGTCAAAAAGCTCTGGACCTCCACTTATGCACATTACCATAGAGCACTTCCTTCATCTTCCTGTACCCTCGTTACTGCAGCACCCCAAGCACCCAGTTTAAAGCAGCTTTAAAGCTTGCGGCAAGGGCAGAGCTTTACTCAAACCCAGAGGGTTCTGTGCACCTTTAAAGTAACACGTCAAGCTTTTAACATAAAAGAAACTGGGGAAGCATTTAAATTTATTTGAGCTTTTAGACCTACAGGAGCTGAATCAGGTGTGTTTGTGTATGCAGAACCGTCTGTGGCTTCCCCGGTGGGCCCAAACCCTGATCCGGCCCACAGTTTTCCCCTGACACGGACTGCGTCAAACGGTATCTGCTCACTGCAGACGTGCCACCAGACGGCAGCCAAGCAGTAACTGTCATTTCACAATTCTTTTGCGTACACATGTACAGTCTGCCCTCCTGCAGCTCATGGGGGGGGTCATGAAGGTTATTTTACTGTTGACGCTGCAGACAGTGATGGCGGCTGATACAGGCTCATTATGTAAATGGCAATAATAAGCAGAAACCTCTTTGGGGATTCTCGATTAAAGGCAGAGGTCGTTATGTATCGGTATGTGCGTCCCATCTATGTTCTCTTGAGATTACTGATGGATACCTGCATATTACCACAGTCTGTGTCCCACCTTGAGAGATAAACAAAAGCTGATGTATTTCTTCCATAAATGAGATATGCTGGCACTGAAGCTACCAAGGTTGTTGCTTTGTAATCCCGGCCAGGCCTTGCCCATGCGGTTTTGCAGGACCCCCAACACACACTAAAAACACACACACAACCAGCAGGAGACGGCGCAGACCGTCATGAATAAAACATGAGTTCGGCTTAGACACCAGCACCCCTGGCTGCTCCAATCAGGGTTATGATGTTGACGCACTCTCAAGAGCCTTTTAAATGTTTCTCTTTGTAATCTGACTCAGCCCTCTGGCCCCTGTCATCTGTCGGTTAATGACTTTGTAGGGTTGAGAAACACAATGAGTGTGTTTATGTGTGTGTGTGTGTGTGTGTGTGTGTGTTTTTGACCTGGTTTTTAGGTATTTAGGAAGGATTGTCCCCTAAGAGAGAGAAAAACTGATGTGTTTGTCAAGTTTTGTTGCTTTGTGTGAGAGCACTGGCTCTGATATGGGAAAACACTTTTATGGCATGTATGAAATATTAATTTGTGCCATTTGAAAAATTCTTTCAGTCATTCATTCAGTATCTGAACTGTTTAATCCCAACTGGGGTCACAGGGGGACTGGAGCCTATCCCGGGCAGGGAACAACCCTGGACAGCTGCCGGCACACACTCATACAATCACACTCACATTCACACCTTATGGGGCCAATTTAGAGTTGCCAATTAACCTATATTGCATGCTTTTGGACAGTGGGAGAAAACCGGAGGAACCGAGGGAAACCCACACGAACACAGGGAGAGCAGGTAAATTCCACATAGAAAGGCCCCATGGCCAACTCAGGGCTCGAACCCAGGACCTTCTCGCTAACCACTGCGCCACTGTGCCACCCACATTTGAAAAATTAAGAGTGAAAAAATTCTTAGTTACCATTAGATTTAGCGTTCTTAAGGTATTGGAGACAGGTTCTCATAAGAAGCTACAGCATCCCGTTTCAGAATTTACTTGGCCAATAAGTCATAGGTTCAAACAAGGGATGCACCGATACCGGTATCGGTACCGATACCACCCCCGATACCTACTACCGATACCACATGTGGAAGATATGATGTAGTTATGTTCATCGCCACGCGGAGGCAGTGTAAATGCCACAACACTTTCCAAATAAACTGTAAACTGTGCGGAGATAAAAATGTCAACCGTCTGGAGGTACTTTAAAATAAATGATAATGACAGCAGCAAAGCAGACTAATATTTTAATATTTAATTGTTGTTAATTGTTTTGATACATATAGGAAAAAATAAATGGATAAAAAGTAGTATCATTTATTTTATAAGCATACAGTAATAAGGCTCAAGTGTACTTTAATTTATATTTTAGTTTTTAAAAGTGTTTTTTTAGTTTAGACTACTGTATTACTACCTTATACATCAATTTTACAAACCTGCGTATTGGGTGTGGTTTGGTTAAATGGTGCGGCCTATCTAAAAACATTAAAACACATTCGCTAAAAGTATAATTCAGTGCACAAAAAAGACGACATACCCAAATGATTCGTTGATTTTAAATGTACTGTTTACTGCAGCAATGAACAGTTCGAAAAGCAGTGCAAAACAAAGATAGATCAGTGATGATGTTTAGTCACTTAACTGGCGCTGCCACATCCAGCCTTGTTGTAAAAATTACACTTTTTCAGGCCTTTGCTACATTACATTACATCCTAGTATATAATACAGGCTAGGCAAAACCAAATTTAACAGAAATTTAAAAAGGAACAAAAGTTTATTGTTGGCTGGGAAAAGATAAGTTTTTAATTTTTGTTTGAACGACTGGAGGGTGGTGGTACTGTAAATTCCTCAGTATAAAATTAGCAACACTGAAATGCAAAAATTATTAGGCTTATCTTTCTTCAAATCCTTCAATATCAGATCCGTAAATGTTATCGTTGCCGAACAACTCGATTGTGACCTGTGCTGCTTTGCTGTCGCTGATGTCGGACACGCTTTCGTCACCGGTATCGCTCTCGGATATTACAGACGTTACTTGTGCTGCTGGTAGGCTTGTAGGTGGAGGAAGGATTTCGGCTTTGCGAAAACCGTTCTGCATGCTTTCTGGTTTCACATTGTTCCACGCTGAAATAACCCATTCACACGCCGACTGTACGTTGCAGTCGCTGCCGGCCAGACGGAGTGAATGTACAGTACTGTGCAAAAGTTTTAGGCAGGTGTGAAAAAATGCTGTAAACAGAGAATGCTTTCAGAAATATAAATAATGATTGTTTATTTTTATCAATTTACAAAATGCAAAGTGAGCGAACAAAAGAAAAATCTAAATCAAATCAATATTTGGTGTTACTTTTTGCCTTCAAACCAGCATCAATTTTTATAGGCACATTTGTAATAAAAGTCAGGATTTTAGATTATAGTCATTATATTATTTTGTAGTCATTATATTATTTTGTAGGATTATAGGATTATAGATCTGTGGTTAGGTCTCCAAGATGTTTGGAACAACCTACCAGCCGAGTTCTTTCAAAAACTGTGTGCAAGTGTACCTAGAAGAATTGATGCTGTTTTGAAGGCAAAGGTATCACACCAAATATTGATTTGACGATTTCTTTTGTTCATTCACCGTATTTTTGTTGATTGATGAAAAATAAATGATTAAACTTCTCCATTTTTGAAAGCATTCTTTGTTTACAGCATTTTTCACACCTGCCTAAAACTTTTGCACAGTACTGTATAATGTCACTATAGAGTTGCCAAAGCCTCCAGGGGCGTGGCAAATTATGTACATGCTTTTACTTCAGATTGGTAAATTCAGTAACATCGCCAAGCACAACATGAAGTACTTTATCTTAGAGTTTTAAACACAATGAGCATTTTCTGCAGCTTATAGAATAAGGCGGCTTATCGTTGGGGGAAATACATGAATTGATATTGGTAAAAAATAAAATTCTTTTAATAATTCTACTATTATTGTCATTGTTATAATAACAGACTCACATATATCAGTATCGGTATTGGTGAGCGTTCAAAAATAAGTATCAGCACTGCATACTCGGTCTCAAAAAAGTGGTATCGGTGCATCCCTAGTTCAAACCCCACTCTTTAAAACCTCCAGCGCTAAAACCACTGGGCTCTTGACCAAGACCTTTCATCCCGGGTTGCTTCAGTGACACTGTCCTTGTAATTAGGAACTGGAAGGTTTCCGGGATAATAGTGTTACTAAGAGCAGTAAATACAAGGCGTGTCAGGTTTTCTTGACTTTGTAAACACACTTTTGCATGTGTTTTTGGTTTCTGGGGTGGTTTATGTTTAATTATGGTACTTAAAGTCTGGTTTAATGTTTTTATAGTTATGATTTATGTTCTTTGTTATTTATAGCTAGAAATTATGGGCTCAGTTGAATTACCTCAAAGATATAAACAGATGCTTATGTGTGTGTGCATATTTCAGTGCTAATAGATGTGGCTCGCTCCTGAACACTCTCTCCTCTCTCACAGAACACAGTGGAGAGAGCCCATGTAGCTCACTGAATGCACCCTTGTTTGTAGTCTGCTAAGAGGTTCCTGGTTCAAATCCCAGCAGGGTTTGTATCTGGCGTAACGGTAGGGTGTTTGCCCCATGATCAGAAGGGTGCAGGTTTGAATCCAGGGCCGGTAAAGTTACCACTGAGGTAATTTGAAGTAGGAGCAAGGCACCGCCCCCAAGCACTGCTCCTGGGCGCTTTTGTTAGCTGCCCACTGCCTTCACGGATGGGTTAAATTCAGAGGTCACATTTGTTGTGATGCACTGTGTGCTGTGGTGGTGTGTCTACAATGACAAATAATCACTCACTTTCATAGTCATGTCACTGAAGCACTATTTCTTCTAGCGTATCAACTCTGAAAGTTTTGGACTGCGCCATAATCTAATTTTCCCTATTTCTTTATCCGTTTAACTTGCTGATATGTTCCCTCCTCTGCGCCGGTGATATGTCCACATTGCTTTCAACTGACATTTTGGGCTAGATATGACTGATGGTCATTAGCAAGCAGTTGACGCTCTTTTTAAGGACTTTGCGACTGTGATTATCCCTGGGTGATCATCCCCCTATGATGGATTCCCAGTTGTAAACAGCTTTTAGGATGACACATTGGTTGTGGTCTCTGCCCGTGGGTTGGTTAGGGGATGATAAATAGCACTCTACCCGTTGTTAATGGACAAATCATCATCTGGATGACGCTGCTTGGGAAGAAGCTATTAGACGCTGGTCAGTGAGCACAGAGTCAGCTTGCATAGATGCAGCATTCTCTAGAGGTCTCAGAATGCCAGCTTGTGAATCACACACAACCGCACACACCTAGCTAAAAAATTGATCACCTATTTTAGCGACTCATTTACCAGCTAGTGATATGAAAGCTGTGATTCATTGGCCGATGACTTCCTGAATGGACTCTGGAGAAGGTTTATCGTGGGCTTATGTTCCCCAGTTAAGCAATTACTAACCCTAATATTTATGCTAAGCCACTAAAAAATGCAGAAGGTCTGCAGTTTATATTAACAAAATACTTGCCCAGTAGTGACCGTCTCTTTGTGTATCTTGTCCTAACTGGTGTAAGACTTGTTTTAGACATATTTGGTCTGTAAATAGTGGAGGAGACGCCGGATGTAGGCTGTTTTAATTTGTCAGAGGTTGAGGACGTACAGCAGAATTGTCATCAGAGGCCATATCTGATTCCGTTTTCAAAGGCTTCTGGCTTCTTTTCACACCAACAGGCCGATGAAAAGGCCAGAGAGGAAGGAAAGGGTAACTCCTCTGAGCCTTTCTGCTTTGACTTTGTCCTTTAGGGCTTCTTTGAAGTTCCAGACTGTGGAACATCATACAGAGGAATCCATTTGGTATCAGTGTAGGTCTCCACAGGTCTGTAAGGTGCAAAGTCTCCCCATGAACCCTAGCACAGCCTCTTTTATTTGAACTTGCCATGGCTAGGGCAATGTTATATTGAAATATGGTAAAATACTGTGATGCCTATGTGAGGCATGTAGAGGAATGTATTCTAGGTATAAATGAGCAGATTCTGCTTTCCACAAAACGAGTGTTGGATGCCGCTGATAACATTATTACAGCACAGAGAAATGTATTGGTGCAATAATGTTTTAATCAGCTGTTCAGTCATTGGCAATAATAAAGGGGCCACCATAGTCTAAAATTAGACCATATCATAGTCCATTGACTGCCAATTTTGGTAAAGTATCATGGTGCCTCACTAATGCTCTTATCACTTTTATCACAATCGCACACAAGTGATTTTACTCGAGGACACAAAATAATATGAAACGTTCAAAGAAGGCCAAAAAAAATCCCAGCACACCAGTGTGTCATACTTCAAGTGTTCAGTATCCAACTTTCTTTGTAAATTTCTTAGTAAAGCATGTCACACACCTCAACCAATTTGGAACTTACAGTAAAACCTGTGAATTTTGGCAAATAAATATAGCCACAGTAGAACTTCAGCATTCTTCAAATAAGTGTATAAAGGTGAGCATTTGAGCCACAGAACACAGCACAAAACACATCCGCACTTGACTCCATTCTTAAAGCCGTAGTGGCTTTAATATATAGCACCCAGAGACCAGTGCTTGGGGATATTACCTTGCTCATGAGGCAAGTTTGGACTTGAACCAGTGACTTTCCGATCACAATTAACCGTTACTCTACCACTACTGAAGTGCGGGTGCTAGTCACTTTGATGCCACATGAATGTGAAATGTATCTCAAGGAAATATTGAAATTGTTGGTTTGTTCTTCGTAAAAAATGTTTCATTTGATGTAACATAAGTATTTGGACAAACAAGTATTTGATGCAATTTTTAGTTATGTTCTTTTTGTGTTCCATCACAATGTATTATACATTACAGTCAAGGCGCAGCAAATTGCATTGCCTCTGTGCTACTTGGACAAAGTAATATTAAAAAAGAAAAAAAAAATACAAAATTGCATCAGTGTCCAAATACTTAAAGACCAAACTATAGCCAGACATGTAGTTGATTGAATATAGTGTTCCTGTAAATTTAGATGAAAGGGGAGGTTTTAAAAAAGGAAAAATATACAGAAAAAACAAAGGGAGGATAGAGACCCAATGTTTTATAAACAAATAATATGAAAATATTTTTGTCTACCATTATAAAAGCCATACTTCCATGTTGTATTGTCAAGATAATGCTGTGTCAGCCCTGCCTGTAGACCTGATGCAACTCAAGTCTGCTATGGATCTGTATTGCAGAAGGATTTGGGAAAAGTTCCCATATTTCTAGTGTTTCTGTGAAATATTCTAGTCATTGTGCAATGAATTTGTCTTTCCCACCCCCTTTTATCTTATGTGATTATACACTGCAGCGTTGTGTCACACTGCGGAACACTATTGACTGAGCTCAACGTGAAAGTAAAACAAGCAACTCATACTACGGATATTGGAATTCTGCACTTGATTGATTTACTGCTTAATATTAAGAGTTTTACACCAAGCCAAGAAGATAGTCAAACCCACCAGACTTGGGAGTATTAATAAAGGTAAACCTGCCTAGCAGGCATTCTAGCCACTAATCATACCAATAATAAATCAACTCATTCAACTTCACCAATGTTTTGAGCTAGATTTCAGGGGAAAAACTTTTCATTGTGCAATATCCTTCCAAAGTTTAGTTGTTGTGCAGAACAGAGAACAGATTGTAATGAAAGTGTTTATACGAACTAGTTTGCTCAAATTTGCATAGAAGTTTACAGATAGATGTCATTGTTAACATCCAATGATGGATATTCTCACCGTTCCAGTGTTGTGCATTATGCAGAGATAAAGGCTGAACATCGGGTCTGCTGGCTCACACACGGCTGAGTGAAATGGCTCACAGGGGGCAAACGTCTGGTGTCATATTCAACGGGGTGTGAGCTGTTCCTCGTAATTACATCTACTATTACTGCAACTTGCAGAGAGAAAGGGAGAGAGAGAGAAAGGGAGAGAGAGAGATCCACCCAGTCATTCTTGGTGATTAATGTAGGTAAGCCGAGAAAAGCCACTGGGGATCGTCTGGAGAATAATTATTGCAAAGTGTCGGAGAAGCGAATGCTCCACATCCAATATTCAAAGCCCCCCACCCCCTGCCCCAAATCCCCTCCGACACCAGACTCAAGAACAATTAAAGTAAGAAAAGGCCATGTTGAGAGCCTATCATTTAGCCCGGCTGGTCCTCCGGTGAGAGGGAAGGTGGTGGTGGGAAAGAAGATCGTGGAACTGTAATTGAGCAATTTGAACACTGAATCGGGGCAGCATCGACCTGTTTTTAGAAAGAGAAATAGGAAAACCTACCTAAAGAAAGGTGAAATCTACAAGAAAACTGTGTGCTTTGAGACAAATTGCACTTTTAAATTAACAACATCAGGAGTGCAATTCTGGACTTGTTTTCTTGCTTGCTGTAGTGGGTGGTATAGAGAGCACTCAAGAGCACAAACCTTCATGGTCTAAATCTGTTTTATGGAGTTTTAGTCTCACACTTCTCTTACATGGTTCTTTTTGGGGGCTATTTGTATTCTCTGCAACTGTTGCAGGGGAGTCTGGTACAGAGAAAATAAAACATTATGCAATTCTTTCCACTGATGGAATGACATTCTGTGCCACACCAGTGCAGGTCGGCTAAGATGGACCATGTGCTAATTAATGCATTATCCCATTAGCAAATAAAATATCACTGCCACCATTATGAGATAATATGGATAAATCACTTATCTGCCTACACCAGCATGTTACTGATATTACCGTGTGTCTGCAGGAGTTGTTTTATTCAGTGCAAACATGCCATTTGGAGGTCATTTTTATTGTCTGACTCAGCAGACGAACAGCTCTCTGGTTTAGGCCACTGATTGCAGCTAGGAAGTGACATCATATCATACATGCTGAAAATCAGGCTGGCGGGATAAAATGTACACACAATATAGAACCCTCTTAACCCCTTAACCCCAAGTTGCTCCAGCGAGAGTTTCCCTGTAATTAGGAAATGGAAGTCGCTCTGTTTGAGAACATCTGACAGTTAGGCCAAAAGTGCCTCTTTAGCCTTTAGGATATTAAACCCTAATCCAGTCCAGAGGCCAGTAATCACCATTTAAACAGTTTGGACATACTGGGAATAGCATCATTTAATTTCCATAATTGTACATGCTGTGATATATAAACCAGAAAATATGCTAAATTTTTAGATTTTCACCATAAAGTCCAACTTTAAGGGCAGCACAGTGGCACAGTAGTTAGTGCAGCCGCCTCACAGCGAGAAGGTCCTGAGTTTGATCCCCAGGTCGGCCACAGGACCTTTCTGTATGGAGTTCATGTGGGTTTCCTCAGGGTGCTCCGGTTTCCTGCCACGGTCCAAAAGCATGAAATATAGATTAATTGGTGACTCTAAATTGGTGTGCGTGTGTGGTGTTTGTAGTGTGTTGGCGCCTGCCCAGGGTTGGTCCTCGCGAGAAAGCCCGTAGTTCCCGAATAGACCTCTAGTCCCCCGGGATTGCTTTATTTGATAATGAATGAACTTTTAATCACACTAAGGAACCAATAGAAATTCTTAAATACCTCTTTTGTGTTTACAGAAAAACAGATATTCCTGATAGAGGTACAAGCATCATATCATAGTATTACATTCATGATGTGTACAGCATTAGTTTATATTCAACCATTGTGTGATATTCATTGTCTGTTACACTTCATATTGTCTTCATCATTTATTGCTTGCACTGTTCAGGCTGCTACACTGTTTTATGGGTCCTATACTGTTTACACTGTTGTGCTGATATTGCACAATGCACTTTAACTTTATCTTCATAACTTATAACTTATAACTTAAGCTTCTCTGTATGAATTATATAATTGAGCATTTGCTCTGGAAAAATCAACTGGCATAATTGTAACTGTAACAACTGTAAGGTCATTTAATTATGAACACAAACCTAGTCCTGGCCAATGAGTAAAGGAAGGAATCATTTTATTTCGTTTCCTTACTGTAAATCAGTTCTTCTCATCAACTCACAGTGTTTTTAGATGCTTTTGGTTTGTTGACAGGACCGTTGGGTCAGGCAGTTTTCACTGTGTGGCCTGCTGTGTGAGGTCAGTGGTTTGGAGCTGCTCCTTGCTACATTAATGTGTCGAGGTCCTGCCTCTCAGCTTGGCTTTGACATCTACATGTGGTTTTGGTTTATTTCATTTCTGTGGGGGGGGGTTTCAGTCAAACATCCTGTAAAAGCAGACCACTCAGGAGAGAATTCTCACTCTTTCAATCTGGTGTTGACATAAAGAACTGAATTGTGATTCTCCTGCAGAATATATTTTAGGATTGCTGTTGACCAGATCAGGGCTTAGAACAGGAATGGACAATCATGGATTTCTATCATACTTGAAGGTTACCGGTTCAAATCCCGGTTTGGTTAAGGTACCACTGAGGTACTGCCCACTGCTCCTTCCCAGATGGGTCAAATGCAGAAGTAACATTTCACTGTTTTCACTATGACAAATAGTCACTCACTTTCACTGTAACCTAACTGTCTCTCTCTTCTTAAAGTTTATATTTTATATTATATTTATATATTGCTTATTCTATGTGCCTTATTTGTTTTTGTTCCTTGTTCTTGCACTTTTAAACGGAAGTCGATCACTGTTCTCGCTGTATACTTATATTTTATATAAGTAATTATATTTTATTTTAATTATATTATATTTTATATAGTAAACCTAAAGTTTACTTTGACTTTAACTTTGTAGTGGAGTTTTGGAAATGTTTAGGAACACTGCAAAAATTAATATCACTACCCTGTCAGCATGTGATAATTTTTGTTGACAAGATGACTTGAAGTAAAGAAAATGTGTCTCAAAAGAAGATGAATGATACAAGATCTTAGAGTAAGAAATCTTCGAAGATTCTTTAAATCCAAGGCAGCCCCGCCCATCCGACTGTGGTTTTCATTGTCTCTGAGGTTTTCCATCATGGATGCCTGAACAGCAGCAGCAGGCCAACATTCAGGTTTGGCTGCCATTACATCCTCATCCACTTAGTTTTTCTTGACTTCTTTGTGTAGCTTGAAGTTGGTAACCTTTCACCCTCATGCAGTAGACGCCGGATCGCCATTACTCACTCAGAATTTACAACTCCAACACCGGTGCTCGGCCTACACCGCCGCCATGTGAAAGCGATATATTTCCCCGAGTTCACTGAGGGGTTTTTAGTCGCTGACGGACCGCGGCTAAACAAAACCAGCAGGCTTTGGTCATGTTTCTGTTGCCGTTCACGCCATTGAAAACAAGTGAAGGTTGGCTTGTGGTAAATGTGGTTCCGAAACAATTGGCAAAGCTTTAAAGGCTTTCTGGAGTCTGTCTGAAGCGGAGCTGAGATTTTGCTCACTCTGTGTTGGACATCCTTATCTGCATGGAGCAGAAATGTGGGAGTTCTCTGTTATGAAGCATTCTTTGCAATCCCAGGAGGGCGATACGTGTAAGGCGGTGTAAGGATTGTTATTTGCCCATGGCGTTGGCTCTGCTTTCAGGTTCCCATTCAGCGACTAAAGTATTTTATGAGCACGGCTGTTATAAGGGGAGATTTAATTAATACGGGCACCGGAATCTCAACGTTGTCCTGGCCACGGTCAGACGCTCCTGAGTGAAATGGAAAATGAAATGGCAGAAATACAGCAGCTAAGATCACATTAATCAATTATGATTGTGCTCGGCTGCTTGTGCTGGTATGTGAAGTGTGTGTGAGAAAGAGAGAGAGAATACCTGACTTCCTCTTAAAGCATAAAAAACCATTTGATTTTTAGAAATTTGCGTACAATGAGGAAATATTTTTGTTCGTGAGGGTAGGAAAATTATGTATTTAATAGAAAAGCTTTAAGTTTTATTTGAAAAGTTCATAGAATGAAAAGATTTTTATGGTTAGTGATGTTTAAGTTGGGCTTAGAGTTTGGATGTCAAGTCAAAGTCAAAGTAAACTTTTTTCTCTGCTAGATATAAGTATACAGAGAGAGAGAGACGAGATGAAGCAGTTGATTTGAGGCAGTTGGTCGTGTAATGGTAGGGCATTCACCCCGTGATCAGAAGATCGCAGGTTTGAATCCTGGACCGGTAAAGTTACCACTGAGGTACTGATGAGCAAGGTCCGTCCCCAAGTACTGCTCGTCAGTTTATACAGTACAGAGAATAAATAAGGCACATAGAATAAGAACAGGCACATTGAGTAAGCATATATAAATAGACTATAAAATATAATAAACACTAAGCTAGAAGCAGAAAAAGAGACTGTGCAGTTAAGTTACATGTGGTATTCAAACTACATTAAGGTCCTGGATTTGACTTTTTGCACTGAATGTGCATAAGATCTGCAGCAGTTCAATTCTAAACAGATAATCTATTAAAAAATAACAGTATATTTATATTTTATCAAAACTATGTGAGTTCAGTCATATGTGCAAACATCATAACAACAGTCAAGTGGAGAAACTACAATCAGTAATATGTACAAATGTTCTGTAGTGTATCTCTGACAGACTTTATTTTGGTTACTGGATTTCAGTTTATGCTTCTGCATCTTACATATGGGCAGTAACACATATAGTACACGTCTTGGATTTCTAAGCTCCAAGCTCCCCAAAGAAATTAAACATAAATGAAGTGAATTTCTAACTTAGAAGAATGCATTTGTCCAGCTGTTGCCAATCTTCCTCACCTTATCCTAACAAACTTGTTCAAGAAATGTGTACCTCGTTAGTTCTTCTTCTAGACATATGGAAAGTGTGTGTGTGTCACAGCTCATTGCATTTGCTTCCATCCATCTTACAGTAGTGACTTCCTAAAGACTTAATTTGAGTTTTCTCTCCCCACTCAATGTTCCAGTGCGCTAAGTAAATAACTTGGTCAATAGACTTATTAATTTGCCCATGAAATTAGCCTGCAGATGCACGCTGCAACGCTTCCCCTCATCCCAAACAGCACAATCTTGCAAATACATTGCAAATTGCCTCATCAATTAGGGCTTAGAGGCTTTGAATAGCTTCCAGAATTGCAGTGTAGGATATGTAGAATGGGCTGGGGAAAAAACAGAATTGGACTGACTTCTGTTTTATTCTCTTTTCGTGGTTGATAAGAGTCAAACATTTCCTAGTGTTAGAGACAATCAGTCCTTTTGGTATTTTTATGCAATTTCACAAATGAAAACATTGTCATATTTTATTGTGTGCACATTCTGATTGCAACAATAGAGCTTATAATAATAGTGTGACCTTGTGAGGACATCCGTCACCTCCTCCAGCGATGAGCAACCTTTGTGTTAGCATTTGCTCTTACAAGCACTGTAGGGCAGCACCTTCTGTGCACTTGGTGTCACAGGTTTCATAACACCTTTTCCCTGATGCAAAGCTGCCAACGATGCATGTCGTGTCGCCTCACCTCGCTGCTGGTGACCAGGTGATTTGGGCCATGCACCACCTCCAGCCGCTGCACATCAGGGACACAAGCAACGGAAAAACCGGTGCACCAGAACAGCAGCAGAAATATGTGACCCTCCACGGCAAAAGCAGTCACTTGTCGCAAATTTTCGAAATTGAGTTATTGTGTTTTCATGAAAGGGCATAAATCAACCTTCAAAACGATTCCTATATCGAATGAATCGGACGACATATGACTGAGATATCAACATTCAAAGGAGTCGTGTTTCTCCTGTCACTGGCTTTGAACTTGACTATTGCTATAGCACTCACAGACGCTTGGTGCGGTCGCGGCTACGTTTGTATTTACGGTAGCCTACGCTGCATTCACAGCCACATGGATAGCCTACCTGCGTTAGGTTAACTGAACTCGGGAGACTCGCTAGTCGACGAGTGGATTTACCGTAAACATTGAAGTAGAGCGGGCAAAACCAAAACTTTTAACATTCTGCTGGAATTGAATTCCTCACCTTAAGAAAGAAAGTCACGTTTATAGGATGGAAAGGGTAAGTTTTTCAGCAAACAGTACAGACCTTCCAATGTTTCAAAACACTAAAAACAAAAAATCCAAAATTTACCCCATGCAACATAAACGGTCGTTTTTCTCGGAAACCTCCGTTGCGACAAGCGACTGGTTTTGCTGTGGAGGGTCACATATAAGATTGACTTGCATTGTTACAACCCCAACATTGTTGTCCTTAATTCTTTAGACCCCAATGCAAAATGGCAAACATTTCTGAATCTTTATAAAAGGCGCTAGAAAGACATTAGACTGATCGTGTTTTCATACATGTCGCATGGTCACTAACCTGCAATACATATTGTCATTTTCTTGAGTTGCGAAATATTCTGCCTTGATGCATTGTCACATTGTCTTCTAGTTCCAGCACCATTTCTCATTAGCGGTTCGATAATTGGTTAGTATATTGGATATCGGAATGAAAGTAAAAAATTGAAGATTTTAATGTCATGCCATCTTGATAACATTTGCTTTACAGCAAATGGCAGCACATCTCAGGTTTCATAACATTTTTCATCTGATGCAGAGCCACCAGTGATGAATATTGTGTCATTTTTCCCCCTCACAGGTGACCTGGTGACACGGGCTATGCACCACCTCCAGCCGCTGCACATCAAGAACCCTAGCAATGGAACGCCAGTTCACCAGAACCGCAGCGGAACTATCCACTGGGAGCCGGAGGCATTGTACACGCTCTGCTACTTCATGCACTGCCCTCAGATCGAGTGGGAGAACCCCAACGTGGAGCCCTCCAAAGTCACCCTGCACACTGAAAGGTAGAGAATCCGTCTCAATCACTCACTCAGGCCCCAATCCCAATTCCCTCCGTTAACCATACCCTTTAGTTTGGAGTGTCCTTGCTTTAGAAGTGGCCCTTCAGAACGGACCCAAGGGCTAGGGAGTGTGATTTAAGGAATTGGACACCATTGTTTACATCATCAGCAAACACAACAGACCAGCAACATTCTGGATGTACGGATCAGGAATTACAGCTCACTGAGCGCTGTTAGCGTTTGTATGTGTTAATCGCATTAAACTTTATGAGCTGCCAGATTTGCTCAGGACTCCCTGGAATATTGATTCTGATTATGACAGGGATTGATGGATTAGCAGTGCATAGCCAATGGGTATGATTAAAAATGCACTTAAAAGTCCCAAATTATGAAAAAATCACTTTTTCTGAATTGCGATGAAGTCTAGCGGCAGAGTGTTGTGTTGGACATGTATGGCTGTATGGATGGTCAGTCATTATTTCATGATTATTTCACGTGAGGTAAACACCCAGTTCCGGAGTGGGGTGTGTGCAGCAGCGGCTCATTTGCATTTAGGAATACTAATGAGAAACAGGCTGTTCTGAAAGGGCCTAAAATAGCGGGGTAAAAAGCAGGTGAAAATGCCAAATCTGAGAGGTATTTTCAGCAAACTACTTCAGAGACATGTTTAGTGAAGCTCACAGACCTATTGTAACTTGTTGAAAACAATTATATTATGGGACCTTTAAGCAAAGCATATATATATGCTATTCATACGTTTTTTATCCTAGAACAGTGAGCTTAACCTAACCAGTGGGATCTGTGCTGTCCCTAACATTACAATTGCACTGATAGCTCAGAAGCAGGGAAAGTTTTGCTGCCTGTTTTTCAAATTTCATAAACAGCACATATGTCTGTGAGTCATATACCTCATGTACTATCGCACCTGTACTAGACTAAGATATTGCATGACATTTTTATTTTTGGCATACATATTTATGAAGATATATTTACATTTATGACCTGCCTTCCCCACACGTTTAATCATGTTTCCATCTTCATGCTTCTGGTTTGCAAAGCCAGCAAATGAAATCTCTTTGTTGTGAGGGCTATCTAGAGGGCACCATGGCTCCCTACCACTCGATCTCCAAAGGAAAAAGGACACCGTACCCTACGCTTAGAACGTGCAAATCCAAGGGGTAGGGCAAACTGGTAGGACTAAGGTGGGGGAATTGGGATTGGGACTCAGACTGCAGCAAAGAAAGTCGTCAAAAGGCGAACACAGATCCATGAATCATAATTTAGAATGAATCGATCGATGTTCGAGCCGCATGGCTGCACACAAGCTCTTTTCCAAAGCCCACGGGCTCGTTCAGGTATTCATACGGACAGCCGCAGGGTAGCAAGGCAACTCCAGCCTACCCGAGACAGAGAATTAAGACGTCTTAAGTCCCTAATGATAACATTTTAGCGCTGTGAATGAGATACGCAGCTTCCAGCTCCCCCTCGCCAGTGAATAGTGATGAGGGGTGCTAATGGAAAGTTTGGGGAGGTGTTCAAATGTCACCAACAGAGTCGTGCTGGGAATGCGCTCGGATTACTGAGCTTCACTCGGATGTGGAGAAAAATCCCTTTTGAGTATCCCAAGTGAGAGCCAAGCTAAAAGGCCCCTGATTCCCCCGACACCTTGGGTTTTCCTCAGTGCTCACATGGAGAGAGAGGTAGAGAGAGCGAGAGAGAGGGGGGGGGGGAGAGGGAGAAGGGAGGGGCAGGATTGAAATAAAGCCAAGCCGGAGACAGGTGTAGACAGGACTGAAAACGAGTGGCGACCCACTGATGAGGAGGAAGTGGTTGAAATGATGAGGTGCGAATGGAGAAGCGGCGGCCAGAGAGGAACAGCAGAGTGTGAAAGAACGACAGACTAGAAACGAATGAAGAGAGAACGATATAGGAAACTGTTGAGAGTTTAGCCATGCAGATCAGCTAAGAATGTCTGGGCGGCCGGCTGAGCTGCTGCGGTTTTCTCAGTGATGATCCCTTCACCTCTCCCTGAGGTGTGAAACTTACAGAAGACATGAAGGATACACACATACACACACACTGGAGCTGAGGCTGCCTTTCCTCTGGTCGCTGCCAATTCCCATACGTCTGCATGCCTTATTGTTCTCGCAGACTACTTGATGAAACCTCCTGCTATAATCTCTGCCTGCTGCAGTTGGAGGGAAACAGTTCCTGAAAGTTCCAATTAGATTTAATGGTGATGTTGAACCACTCACACACTGCACATTAGTGAAAGTGCTGTAGCTGAAGGTTTCTCTAACCACCAGCGGACATTTAAAGCCTTTTCCCTAAAAAAAAACAGATAGTAATAAGAGTAGAAATTGTGCTGTTAATACTAAAGAAGGCAATGTTCCAATTGGGGGTGTAACAATACAGTCAGCTCACTGTTCAGTTCGATAAATAATTCAGGGCTCACAGTTCAATACACACTGCAAAAAATGAAATCTTAACAAGCCAGAAAATCTTAAAAAGAAAAAATAGATCTTGTTTTTTTATGTTAATAATAACTGACTTGACTAGACTTGTATGTGTAAGATAAATAATCTAATTTTAAGAAACGTTGGCTACAATTATTGTATTAAGAACAATTTACTGATTATAAGAACTTCTTAAAATGAAATACGAAATTTAATTAAGAGAACTGAAAGGTTCTAATGCTCTCCACTATGAGTTAAGACATTCATGACAACTTTGCTTATTTTAAGAATATTAAAGCTAAAAACATGGAAAAATGGAAAGTTTTTTTTCTTGTTTTAGGAGATCTTACCAACATAAATTTTCTCACTATATTGGCAGATAATTTTGCTTGATTCTGGTACCTTTTTTCTTATTATCCTTTTCAAATGCTGCCACTAATGCTAACTAGCGATCTCAAAGAAATTTTTTGAAATAGGAACAAACGCGGAAGTGCCCGATGACGCGGAAGTAACGAGCGCTAATAGAAAGCGCTGAGAAAGGAAGAAACGCTCTCAGAGGAAGAAACGTGTTTGGTGGACATAGGCCCTTAATCTTGTTTTATGCTGTTGTTTTTGAAGCCGTATTTTCTGATTCGCGTCTCAGAAATGGAAACCCCCATTCTCCAGATAATGGATGAGGGGAAGTGCTGCACATTATCGGGCCCTTGACAGAACACAACCACACATTTATTCCAGTCAAACGGGGGCCTCAAAATTCCAAATTCCAAAGTCTCTGGATTCTAGCAGTCTTCCACATTGCTCTGCAGGGCGTGTAGAGCAGCGGAGCGTTAGTCAGAGCGGAGCGGAGCCGGTATGGTTTTTGTGGTTTGCTTTTAGTGGAACTCAGATTCCTGGCAGGCTTTCGCGCGGTGGCTAGGTATCTGGGGTGGAAGACTGTTGATTGTGCAAAGCGAGCGGTATAAAAGGCAGCTCATAGAAAACGCATTGGGCTGAGGGACAGCAGGCAGATTTTAATGGATTTGGAATGATTTTTTAAATGTTTCATTGTTTTCGCCGCTTGGGCTGAAGGGGCATTAATGTCTCCATCAGCCCTGACTCTGAGAGAGAGGATTACTGGATATTGCCAGGTTTTTTTGTCCCACACGCTGCATGTTTTTAGGCACCGCTGGGCATGAGCAGCATGTGGAATGCACAGGATTGCCGTTTTAACAGTGTGTCCCCTGCGATGTGTGGGCAGACAGATACCATGGAGCTGTTATGCTCAGCATAAACAAGGATGAGCAAATAGCCCAATCCATTTTAGAACCTGCTTCACACAGGGAAGTGAATGTGTGTGATTTGAGGTGCGTGTATAAGGGGGAAACACGTTTTTAAGTGGTTATGAGGATCAATTTGTCAGATTTTTTTGCCTTTGTGAGGATATTGTGAGGATATATGAGGATTAGGCCTAATAAAAGTGGTTATGTGTAGCTGTAGTATTATTTATTATAGGAGTACATGGGAATATTTCACAAAAAGAGCAAGATTTATGTGTCATTTTGTTTTCGGCACTGACCTTCAAACCTCTTTGATGCCTTCTTCAAATTATTGAACTGATTTGCCTTTAAACTTTCAATCAGAAAAATAAACAGATGTTTCAGCTCAGCACACTTGATGCATTTGTTTTCACTTCACTGAAGACTTGGAGCATGAAACAGAAGTTGCTAATAACAAACAGCTTGCATCTACAGTTCTCCCTTTCTGATGGCAGACCCCTGACATGAAGAGAAGTCGTCTTTCATATTCAGCAGATTTGTAGCCGGGCTAATTAGAGGCAGCTTAACGCCAGTAATTAGTAGCAATAGTAATCTCAGTGGAGTCTTTACAGTCAGTTTTCTGAGCTGCCAAAACCTGCATTGTAAAGTTGGGCTCCAAAGAACAGCAATTGTTTTTTTAATAAAAGAAAAGAATAAACTCACAACTCTAATGGACCAAACACCTGAGCTATCAAACTACATGGTGTGCTTTAATAGGAGGAAAGTTGCAAACAACTTTTCTCAGCTTTTTTTGTTAACCCTTCAAATCCAGGGCCTGCTCTGCACAATATAACCTTTCAGCACTGACACTGTAATCACTTGCAATGTCAAGTAAGACTTATTAAGCCCGGCACGTCAACCTACCACTTTTCTGCTGTGTGATACAAAGAAAAACATGTTCAGCTCTTATTTTCCATGACTCATCGTGAAGAGATGCCTGTTTGATGTAATTTACGAGAGGATTCATCACACACGCACACACACATACACACACACAGTTGTTTCATCTTTTTTGTTTAATATTTTTAATCTCTATGCAGATTCAGTGCACTACTACAAAATTACCCCAATCATTCTAGAATGAATCGTTTTTTCCTCCAAATATTCAAGTGAATTGAGCTGTGTACCAATCTGTATTTTAGAACAATGAAAAAGCCAATGTCTGTCTTTACCAGTTGCAGATTTGAGCCTTTAAAATAAATAAATCATTATGGCACAATGAACTAATAACTAAATAAATATCTCCATTATGGAATAATACATTTTAAAAATACATTTCTCCATTATGGAGCAATAAATAAATAAATAAATAAATATGGAACAATAAATCAATAAATCATAAATTGCACTGTTAGGGTGCTATAATTGTTAACTCCATAAAACATAACAGTTCTTGTCAACATGACATTTTTCGACATTTTAGTTTCTTTGCTGTATTATAAGAACCCTGACAGAATCTGCACAATTTGAGTGGATGAAGATGTAAAGTTACTGTGACACTGCAGTGTGCGGGGCGTTATTAGAGGACCCGGGTGCAGCATGAGGCTGGATTGCCTTCTGCTTTTCAGCTTTTGGTTATTGAGCTCTGCCCAGCTACGCACCTGCAGGTCGGAGTGGTGTGTTTTCTCCAGCGTGTGTCTCTGTCCCCTCCTGCAGGCCGTTTATCGTCTTGCCGCCGCTGATGGAGTGGATCCGTGTTGCCGTGGCGCACACCGAGCACCGGCGCAGCTTCTCCGTGGACAGCGACGACGTGCGACAGGCGGCAAGACTGCTGCTGCCCGGGGTCGACTGTGAACCACGCCAGATCAAGTGAGTCGAGCATAAGCATGTGGACGTGTGTGTCACAAACATGATTATAGTGTGCTGTATTCCTGTGGGCCCCAAAAAGTAACACGTCAGAATCAAGGGCGAAAAACTAAATCTCTCTCTCTCTCTCTCTCACACACATACGCACACTCAAATACTTAAGACTCATTACACCTTTGTATTGGAATACATGCTGGCTTTTACACACACAGTCTACGTACTATCTTTACTATCTTTGTGAGGTCCTTCCATAGACTCCCATAATGACTAAAGTACATCATTCTACACCTAATCCTAACCTTAACCTCAGTAACCAAATGCACATCTTTAACCTCTTTTAGTTTCTCAAATAAAACAAGCACATTTTCTATAAAGTCATTTCTCCTCATGGGGATCTCTCAAGTGTCCCCACAAAGCCCAAAAAAACAGATAAAAGTGATTTTAGGGGGCAAAAGGTCCCCACAATGCGATAAATACATGGCCACATACACACACACACTTATTACACAATTTACATTTTGGCACACTTTTACACACACACACACTAGACCCATTACGCCACTTGCATAAACACATGTTTTTATACATACATCCTCACTCACACACACACTCATACTTTAGACTCCTTACACATTTGCGTTGTTACATACCCACTCCATTTCACGTGTGCACAAGCACACATGTGTGCTGTTGGAACTTTTAGTCTTGTTTTTCTGTCTATTTGGTGGAATGCACTCTTTTTTCTCATTATGTTAGGTAATTAAACACATTCCACAGGTGTGGGGGGAAACAAATATGTTCTCTGTAGTACAGACAGTTCAATTAAAAAACCTATTAAGTTGGAGGCCTGGAAAGTAAACATGTAATCATGTGTCTGTTGCAGTAGGAATGAAGGCAAGTTTATCATATATGTCATTAACACTGAAGACACTTTTAACAGATAAGTGCTTAAGTAAAATAAAAGGCAAATATCATTGATACACATGGAAATCACTGAATATGTTTAATATCTGTTTCAGGTTTAACTGACTCTTCCAGGATGATAAATATGACGAATAGCAAACTTTCATTAGTAAGAGCATTAATGATGTCATTTGTCATGCTTCAAAAATTAATACTCAAAAGGTATAAAAAAGGTTTAATAGTATAATAATGTTTGCTTTTAAGCTGAAACTGACAGATCCCAATACAAAGAGCAAAATTTCACATAAATGGGCAGCAGTTCAAACTCAGAATCCCTGCAACACTGCAGCACAGCCCTGACCAAGCTGGCATGACTAGTTAATGAGCAGTTATTTTTTCACAAAAAAGCATTTAAATATATTCATATTTATTGTTGTGCCATTTGCTCAGTCAGGATCATAGGATTTTTTGTTTGTTTGTTTGTTTGTTGCATTCTGGTTTACCCAAGAACTGGGAATACATTTATCCATATTCACATTTTGTACATATTCACTGATCTCATGCACACACATCTTCATGTCATGGACACACACACACAAACGCACAAACACACTGGATTCGTATACTGTGAACACTTTGAATCTGTATGTAAATGTCTTGTGCAACTTTCACATGAGTGCTGCTGCTTTGACAAATGTGGGTAATCTAACCAAACAAACAGAGCTTTGCTTCGGGGCCGTGGCTCTAGTCTACTGGAATAAAACCTTGCACAGGACCAGTAAGAGGCAGCAATATTGTGCTTCTGGTGCACATCTGCTCTTAAAGTGGGGGTCATTACGGTACATACAGACCATTAGGTAGAGGAGAAAGATTACAGCTGGTGCTTCTTTCATTCCAATTTCATGGAAAATTCACCCGAATTCTAATGATCTTATCTGATCTTCTTGGATTTCACACAAACTAATTACCAATGAGTTGCCTGTCATCATAAACTAGCATAGATCTGCTAGTTTTTTAAATTTGCAATTGTCAGACAAGAATTGTAAGTGTTAACTTGTATTTATTTAATGTATCTGTGACTTTTAATATGTTACTAACATTATAGTTAGTAGCTATATTATTTTTAGATATCCTTGTTTTTTATCATTTTGATTAGTCAACAAAAGCATGAAGCCACTCAATCCACTTAATTATCACCTTCAGCGTTGCTGGTCTTCTGATCCCCACTCTTAACACACACCACCTGTCCCTAATTACACCACACCTTCCTTCAACAGCCACCACCCTGCCTACATTGTGATGCCTAAACATTATTTACTGAGCTGGTTTCACCTTTAGCTTGTACGTCAATAATTTGTGCAGATATCAGTCAACCTGAATTTACTTTATTGTGATTAAAGTTACGTACCTGCGTATAAGTGTTCACACAGAGTGTTGTGGAGTAGCTAACTACATGTATCGATGCTACTAGCGTCATTACTTTTTTTCAGTAGTAAAGGTACTTTTAAATGCTGTAGTTTAAAAGTACTACTATTTTTACAATTAGGGATGTAAATTTAGGGATTCTACAATGTTACAAAAAAAACCCATTCCCTTACAAAGATAGGTATTTTCAACTAGCAGGAGTCTCTGATTGGTGTTGCACTGGCAGAAATCGCATCTGATAGGCTACTGTGTCCATACGGCGCATACTCATTACATCACAGTGCATTCTTGTCAGTTGCAAGGTGGAGTCAGAAGATGTAGTCCACCTTGGTGAATAATGTCTGTAAAATAGCTTCGATGTACAGTAGTTAACTACAGTTTCTCTGTGCCTTGTAGTGTATATTAAAAAACAGTAGCCTGGCTATGGTGTAGCTATTTTTATTCATAACTGGCTTGCAGTTTTAAAAGGTACCGTTTAAAAGTAGCTCCCGCAAACCTGTCAGAATGTTTAGTGTGATCTGCCAGTTAACTGATCATGTTAACTAGTCATTTTCTTCTTTATTTAGAGCCGACGATTGCTTCTGTGCCACCCGTAAGCTGGACGCAGCCTCTACAGAGGCCAAGTTTCTACAGGACCTGGGATTTCGAATGCTCAACTGTGGACGCACGGATTTGGTCAAGCAAGCCGTCAACCTGCTTGGTCCAGACGGCATCAACAGCATGAGCGAACAGGTCAGACGCACCTGAGTTTCTACAAAGATACAAGCATGTGTCTGCTCGTCGACCCCTAATAACTCATTACCTGACTGCTGTTGTTCTTGAAAAATTCCCAACATGTTTATGGAAACTGACACAAATGAATGAACATGTACAATTAAGGGACATGGACACCAGCTCTCCTACTGCCCATAAGCAGCTGTGGTGTACATGATGGATTTTCAGTAATTGGATTTCCAGTGCAGTGAGCACAGCTTTGGTCTAGGTTTGACTAGAGAACAAAGAAGGCCGGATGGGGACTGTGATGTAAGCTCAATGAATTTATGCTCCACATCTTTATGTGCACATAATTAAAATAATCCCTACAATCTCAGTCAGGAAGCATACGGAGCTGCTGTAATGTAGAAACTTACTGTGTAAATTCTCACAGTTTGCAAATAACCCTTCAAAAATTCAGGCGTGAGCGCCTGAGTAGGGAGAGAGAGAGGATATCTTTAAGAAAACAGACCGGTATCCCTCACATTGCTGTAAGCCTGTGTTTGAGTTGGATGTATGCGGAGATTTAAAGAAAAGGACCTCTGTGTCTTTGCCAATAATTTTTACAAATGTTGAAAATTCTTTCCATGTTCTTTTCAGAATTAAATTTGCAACAAAGTGATTGTTTCTCACCACACCTTAAAACGTGTAGATACAATATCTTGTGAAATATCACAGAAGTGTCATATACAAATATAATAGTTGTCATGTATCTTTATTCCAAATTCAACAATTATCTGTTTTTGCAATTACAGGTTTCAAGGATTGTCTAAAATGTAATCAGTTTTTGAGTTTGTTTATAACATATTTTAGCTACATGCTAAAGGTATATAAATCACTAAATCATTTTAATTCTGAATGCATTAGTTAAAGAATTTCATCAGTCAGTCAACATTTGCCAAAGTTATGAGTAAAGTTACAGACGTACCTTTTGGCTCAGTCTTTTTAGGGCACCATTTCAGTGAAATTTTATACGTGGATATCTTTGGTAATAAAGGTAATGATAAATTGAAATTTCTATATTTGTTCATGTTTTCTTTTATTTAAGTTCTCAGAAAAATCACATAGTGATGAACATCTTTCCCCCATAGTATAGTAAGAATTGATAGTAAATAAATGATCAACAATCAGCAAATTTGGAGATTTCTGGACATTTGTTTTTCTCATGTGCACTAAGGCCTGTTTACATGTATGTGGATATTTTTATACATTTTTTAAAAATACTTTTGGGCCTTTTGTTTACACATATCCAGAGAATCCAGCGTTTTGAAAAATATGCTTTTGAGGTGACTAAAACTTGGTGTAAACGAAAAGCCCAAACATATAAAAAAATGTGTGTTCATAAAAATATCTGCATATGTGTAAACAAGCCCTTAGTGCCCTTAGAAACAAATGTCCAGAGAGCCCTAAATTTGTTGATTGTTGATCTTTTTTTTTCTCTGAATTCTTACTATACTATACTATACATGTGTTCATCATTTTTCAGAGAACTTAAATAAAAGAAAACTTGAACAAATATAGAAATTTCAATTTATCATTACCTTTATTACCAAAGATATTCACGTATAAAATTTCACTGAAATGGTGCCATAAAAAGACCGAGCCAAAAGGTACGTCTATAACTTTACTCATAACTTTGGCAAATGTTGACTGATTGATGAAATGAAGATGTCACAAAGATGATGGGGATACACAAGTGGCAAATAATGACCAATGTGAGAGATTCATGAGCACTAATCAGTACGTCTCATTTACTTTCAACTTCATGGTAGGGAGAAGTTAACGTAACATGGCTTTCTGCCACTTACACTCACTCTCCTAATGCTGCTCATCTTCCCCCAGCACAGCTTTGACTCTGAAACTCCACAAGTCTCTGAACGTTAGAAAAAGTTCATCACACTGGAGGAGACTAAATGTCATTAGCATAATTCTGAAAGTGATATATATATCAATCTAAATATATCATTTTGGGATTTAATAGAAGACAGAAGACAGAACATGGAGCACAAAAATAGTAGAGCAGGCACAGTGGGATCATTCGTACCTTTTGTATCAAGGTCAGGGCGTCTCATGGGTTAATCTTGGAACTAAGCACAACTTGGTAAAGTCTGGAGAGCAGCATTATTACAGTTTTTATTGGGATTCTTTGAGGCGCTTTTCTTGAGACACCATATACTGTAATGCGCAGGAGGAAGACAATAGTGTATAAATACAGTTATAAATAAACATTTGTGTTTTTATAATATGACACATTGACGCTAAAAATCTACGTCAAGTTATGTTATGTCGACTAAACATTGCAGCTGTATCCAGCTCAGGTCTTTCACACATAGTGCAGGTCAAATATAAGGTCATGCAAATGTTTTAAATGAAATTATTAACACCAACAATATTACATGGTACAGACCTGATCTGAGTTTGTCTCTCTACACATAATATCATGGTAGAAATCAACAGCAATTTTAAGATGTAAAGCTTCAAATGGATCTAAAATCATATTTAGCAGTTGCATTCTGAGCTAAAACCACAGGGAAACAAGTCGGTCATGTTTAAGGAGAAATGCACAATGGCTAGCTCTCTGATAAGGAGCAATTGCAGTCCAATCAAAACGCATTATGCCTTTGCTTCAAAGTAACCGCATTTATTCTGTTCATCTCTGTTAGAATAAGGCTTATCGACGTTCAAAGCCTTTGTAATGTTGCTGTTTTTTTCTTTTTCAACTGCAAATGAACACTAAAGGTAATAGCTTTCAATGTGCTCTCGCTTGTGTAGGCCAGTCTGTTTCTCCCCAAACCTGTAGCTCATGACTGTGTGTATGTGTAGGGGATGACCCCCCTCATGTACGCCTGTGTCCGAGGGGACGAGGCCATGGTACAAATGCTACTGGACGCCGGAGCCGATATCAACAGCGAGGTCAGTATTCATCAGCAGAGTGGACCAACGTTTAAAGGTTCATGTCGTCTGTATTCTGTGTTTTTGATCTGTTGCTGATCTTTTTTGTGGAAAATCCAGATTCAAAGTAAAACATCTAGCCAAAGATTTCCTTTGAACCCTTGAACTTATTGATGTTGATAATGATAAAATTCTAACCAAATTGATTGGGGTGTAGCATGAGGCACACAATGCCTTGGTTGTGGATAACAATGAAGTAAAGCCAGTAAGGAGCTTTAGCATGCGGATGACTTGGATTTGAGCCCCATGTAGTTCATGCTGAAAGTCTCCATTGGGTTTCATTAATTGTTGACCACATTACAAACTGTTAAGCTTAACCTTTTCATGCACAGTGTCATCTTGAGTTTAAGATATAACTTTTAATGGATCATAATTTCTTCAGAGGGTTAAATAGTGATACTGGACCTCCTTTATACAAACATATAGAAGGAAAGCTTGGCCTGATTTTTGCTTTGTGAAGCTGGTCTTTCCCACCTTTGCTGTTCTGGTGTTTGCAGTAGCCTTTTGTACGTCTTTCTTTGCATTTCTTCTTGCTTTCATCAGCATGCAGAGTAGAGTGACAGTGATCGGTCCCTCGTTTAAAGTGTGTCTGCTTAATCCCATTTTAATCGTGTCCGTACAGCAGCACTGTAGATTAGATCGTATTCTGTGTTCAGTTATAAGCAAAAAAAAAAAAGAAAGTAGGTTGTAGGTTGAAGTGCTTTAACGAGCTGAAGGTTTGAAGTACATGCACTGTAATTTATCTTCTACAATTTAGGTCAACGGCATGAAGTGCCCCCTATAGCTTCAGCTCAGATTAAATCATTTTTGGATAGTTATTGTCAGAACTGACAACCATTACTAATGACACATACCATTATGTCTAATCTTACAGTGAACGATGCTTCATGTCTGTGGAGTTGAGCTGCAGTGTTCATCTTCATTATATTTATTAAATTATGGGCTAGTTTTCTGAACATGGATTAAGCCTAGTCTTAGACTAAATTGCAGATACAATGGAGAATCACCACTAAAATTCAAAGATAGTCTAGGCTCAGGCTTAATCTTTGTCTGAGAAACTGGCTCTACATGTCTAACTATGGAGAGTGCGACTCTTGTAGAGCTTGTACGGTTATCTGAGCTTTTATATAACAAATTGCGTGGAAGAAATGGAAATATCAGGAGAGACTCATGTGACGTTAAGTTTTACATCTCAAAGAATATTTTCAACTTCTGTACACCTTCAGTCTGTTCTTAAAGGCCAAGTCTTTCTAGCTAGCCTTTCACAGATATCCACTTCATTTATCAGTTCACAACTTAGATATTTTTGCCGGCTCAGCTGGCTGAAAGAGCGTTGAGGCCAGACGAGTCGATTCCGCAGCATTTGGTGTTTCGTTCATGAGTCACCGTTCTCTCGTTCCTCCAGCGTTTGTGCACCCTGCCAATTATCTCCCCTGCAGTCGCTCTGTCATAGTCTTTAAAATTCCAAAGAGCCCAGCTGTGGGAGAGTCGGACGCCTCACATTGTGGTCAGGTCTTTGAGATATGTGGGAGTAACCATAGGCAAAGGGAAAGAGAGAGGAGAGGGAAAGCTAGTAATAAGCATAGGGCGGGTTTTATATAATAAAAACACCCTTGGGAGCAAAAAATAAGTATGGCATTCCTCTATTATTGAAACGTCTGGGGTTAGCAGAGATGTGGATGAGGGGAAGAAGTCGCTCCAACTTTTCTGCTCAAACGCTCAGTCGTTCCTTCTTTTTTGTCTTTCCTTGCTTCACTTTTTCTTTTTTCCGCCAATTGAAAGTCCAGTGTCCTCATTAATGGCTGAATGCTATTTCTCTCCTTGAACCTCCCCTATATGACTTCCCAGGTGCCCAGCTCAGTACACAGGCACCCCTCAGTTTACCCCGACACCAGGCAGGGGACCGCACTCACTTTCGCCGTGTTGCACGGACACATCCCTGTCGTGCAGGTAGTGACGACGTGAATGACCCGATTGTTTTCCACCTCTCCTTCGATTATTATTATGCACTAACATAATAATAATGGCACAAAATCCCAACCCCTGTAACACTGGTGTGGACTGGATTGTCAATATAAAGGGGAATTTGAATAGCACAGTAAGCACAATTCACACTGTTAGTGTGCAATGCAGATATTTGATTTACACATGGCATGGGAGTGCTGGGAGTGCAACAGCTTTCTCCTGCAAGTGCTTGGATCTCCCAAGAACACATTTCCTTGGGAGCACTTGATCTCCTAAAAACACAAGAACACGGGAGATGCATTGTCATTGAAATGAAATCCCCCTCTATCTTTACCCCTTGTCTAAGTAATCCTGCTGTAACTCAAGGTGTTTGCTTTATGAAGCAGGTAATTGCTTTTTTGCAGTGCCCCCCCCACCCACCCAGACACTCTTGATTCACCCCCTCTCACATTCACAGCACTGCGACTGACACATAGTAAAACTAGATCTATTGACTAGTGGAAATTATAGACCAAGAATCAACCCTCACCATCTGGGTGATCTGTCAGGTCAACAGTAAGCTTAGATTTGGTGTCTTCTTCCCTCAACAATGACATGTGGTGTTGTGTCCTGCTCGTCTTAGCTGCTGTTGGATGCACGAGCGAACGTGGAGGGGGCACTGCAGGATGGAGCCGAGAATTACAGCGAAACGCCTCTCCAGCTGGCTTCTGCTGCAGGTAGTGCAGTAACAATCATCATAATCTTCATCATCATCATCTAATATGCCATGGCTCTCAGAGTCAGTGGGCCTCATTCACCAAATGTTCCCAAGAAGAAATTTATTCTTATACACTTTTAACAAAGATTCTGACATTCACAATGTTTTCTTATTTATGATTTGTTAATCTCACAACTGCTAAGCAGCACTTTTTGGCTAATTTTATTGCATTCTTGTTTGTGCAAAACATTTTCAGTTCTGAAGTTGTGTAATAGTGTACTGTTTAAGGGCCTGTGTCCACTAAACACATTTTTCCCACTGGCAGCACCTATTTTTAATACAAATTCAGTGAGCTTCCACGTTCAGAGTGCTAAGCGCCTTCAGTGGGTAAAAAATGCTGGTGGAGAGGCTGCAGCACTCAGAGCACTTCAATTTGAAATCGGTTCAACTTTTAAAATAGTGCTGCGCTTGTTAATGTCGCAGACGGAACATATAAATCGTCTGTTTGTTTGCACTGTTTATTTCATGCACCAGTCTCGTCTTGAAGACATGTGAGAATCTGTTTCAAGTGCTGCCACTAATGCTAAGTTGCGATTTCTCTCCATCCTGTCGCCTAAACTAGCGATCTCAAAGAAACACGTTGAAATAGTGGAAGTGCCCCATGGCGCTTTTAGTAACAGCAACAACAAGCACTGAAAGAAAGTGCTGAGAAAGCGCTCTGGAGGTGAGGTTTTGACCGCCCTCAGAGGAAAAAACACGTTTAGAGGACACAAAATATCATAACATTCTTGAGAACAAATTTAAGAAAACATTGAAACAAAATATTGATGATTGAGGCCTAATGTTCTTACAAATTACACTGAGAAGACAAAGAGTGCACAACTGATTTAAAAGATATTTTACGTCATGAGCAAACTGAAACAGAATTGTTTATTGTTTAAACCTACAATGTGAACGAATCTTTTCACCTGAACTAATTGGTCACAGTTTTGTGGAAGCATGCAGGATTACACTGGCCTACAGCGTAACAAATCAAATGCAACAAATATAAAGTCACGTACAGAAGAAGCAGAAGAGAACTGGCTGAATTCTTAATCAGCATTTAAGAGCAAGTGTGTAGAACTATGGCTACAAGCTTAAGGATCTCAAATAGCTCACAGCCAAACAATGCTAATTAAGACCAAGAAAATGTTACACAGGATAGAAAAAAGTAGCTCAGCTTTACAGATGCAAAAATGTTTAGACCCAAGACAAAAAAGCTTTGTGAAAACTGTTCTGCAGAAGACAGAAAAAATATAAATATGAGCAAATCTTCAGACAGAGGCTCAATGAATGTGAAACTGGTCAATTCTTCTTATATTTCTATATTTGCCTTATGCTCTTTGTAAAATCATTTCTAGATCTACTCTGTATAACCTAAAGGTCTAGTTAAGTGGCATTAGGAGATTTCTCAGTCTAAAACGTCCATCATCCTCCATCGCTTCCAAAAATCATCACAGTTGAGCCGAGACGATGCAGGAAGCTCCGTCTGCATGGTCAGGATGTCATAATTTTGCAGTAGATGAAAGCTTGTTGCTGACTACATTTGAAGCTCATCACATCCAAAGCTCATCAAGCCTCATTCCTCACGCTCCATTTGCGTTACATCGGGTCAATTACCCCCTGCGCTCCGATCCACAGGGTTATTTGTGTTAATGCAGAAACACTTCCTCCCCACCAGTATGCCCTGCGAGGTGACACTGGATGAGCCAGATATTACATTAGAAAAACAATCAATGGGAGAGGATACAAACGTCTGCTGCAACACTAAACTGACCTCTGGGACTGGCAGAATAATCTACATTAACCTGGCCAGCTGCTGAACATGTTAGTGGACAGTTAGGGAAACATTACCTGGGGGTTATTATTTTGTTGGAGAACAGAATGCACTGTAGTTTCCAGGAATCAGACGTAACCCAGATGGAGTCTATAAAGACTTTTTTAATGGAACATTTCCCAAAGGTAGTGAAACTCAAGGTTGAGTTTCACTCAACCTTGTCAGTGGAAAATCAGCTGAGTAGTTGGAAAATGTCAGTGGCAAATCAGTAGTTGGACAATGGTTTATTCAGCTTACTAAAACAGCATCTGCTGCTGTAGACACAGTGCGACATCAGTTACTACAGATGGTTTGACCATGGGTCAGTTGTCAGAAAATATGATTATCTGCACTGATGCACTATACGGTTTGAGTGCAGATCCTCAACTGGTGTTGGTCTATGTTGTCTGGACCAGAATTCTTTAAATCATCCTGCAGTATATTTGTTTAGATAAACACTGGGTGGTACACAGTGTTACCTCTCAACAAGCACAAAACTTTAAACTGGATTCATCTTTAGAATTTAGATACAGATTAAATATTTGGTATTCACACAGTAACTGGAGGATGGTGGTTGGTCTAGTGGTTAGGATACTCGAATCCTACCCCCAGCGCTACCATCAATGGGTCCCTGAGCAAGACCCTTAACCCAAAGTTGCTCTCAGGGAGACTCTTCCTGAAATTAGAAAACGGAAGTCGCTCTGGATAAGAGCATCTGCTAAATGCCGTAAATAAGAAACCTAAACCAAACTCAAGCTTCCAGACTTTGGTCCAAGTGTTATCAAACCCACTGTTAACTCACGGATTCAGCTGCAGAAGACTTTTTCCAAGATCATTCAAGAGTAATCTAAGTACAACATACAGTGAAGTGTAAATATGGATAATAAGAGCATAATTGTAAATTACGTTTAGATATTTTACTTAAGAAACTTGCTGATCAGGGGTGCGTTTCACAAAAGCATAGTTGCTAACTAGGTTAGCAACTAACATGGTGTACATTAGCAACTAACATAGTGTTGCTAATGTGGCTTTTGGGAAATGCACCCCAGAGTGGGAGAAAAGGTCTTAGTTGTACAAACAGGCTCAACACAAAGGATCCAAATCCAAAAATGCAGAAATGAGGTCAGAACAAGGTCACAACGGCAAATATTAAATAAATTAATTAAAGCTCAGTATATCGACAGTGTCTGCTATACTTCACAACGTATATAATAGACATCATGGTCCTTACAGAGCAAACGGAGAGTGGCAGTCTATTGTGAACTTGAGATAGTGTCCCTAGTTGTGTGGAGGTCACATAGCACCCGAGACCATCATAGACGGCACAGTGCAAGACAAGTTTATTTATATAGCATATTATCTTACCTGGAGATCAGTGAGAGTGCTTTACAGAAGTGGATTAAAGTACATTAGGGAAAGAAGGTAAATAATAATGGGAAAACTAAAATAAATAAAAAAGCAAGACAAATCTAGGTGTAGATAAAACAGAATTTATGAAACGTAATAAAACACTAGAACAACAACATGTACAGAGTTTTCATCAGGGAATTGGTGCTTGAGTGGGCACACTATGAGCTGGTAAAAGAAATTCTCTTATGACCGGACCCATGCACAGTGCCACAGTAAAAACCCTGCAGAAGAATAATGTTTATAGTGGAGTAGGAATTTTTAAAGAAAGTATACTGTAAAAAGAATGCAGATCTTTAACATACACATTAAAATAAAATCCAAAACAAAATTTCCATGTAACCATGTATGTAAGATTGACTAATAAACTGTGGGCTCCATACCTATTCCAAGGTTAAGACTTGAGAATTTTAACAGGGTTTTGCATTGCAATTTTTACTGTGAACTTGTGAAATTGAGTGAATTAAAGAACAATGGTGAATTACAACTGTAAGCTTTTGTTGTTGGATCTTTGCAGGTAATTTTGAGTTGGTCAGTCTTCTTTTGGAGAGGGGAGCTGACCCTTTGATTGGCACCACTTACCGCAATGGAATTACATCCACACCGCTAGGCGATATGAATTCCTACAGCCTCGCTGCAGCACATGGACACAGGTACAACACACTTGCAGAACACCTGCATAGAAAAAAAATCTACTATCAGCACAACAGAGTCAGTCAAGTTGAAACCATCACTCATACTTCTGCTTTTTAAAATCTTATTAGTAAAAATTCCATCCATTAGACCTGAACTTATGAAATGATTTGGTTGTTATAAAATATAAAAGCCCAACTGGTGTGCGTCTGCAGTATCTGAAAATCTATCAAAACACACCTCAGTCACCACAGGTTGCAGGGGAACAGTAAACGGGGCTCATCGAGTGGTTCACTCACACCCATACCCAGCTGGCACTGCATAATGAACACTTGAATTGAAATTCACAGTGCATGCATTCCGACTGAGAATCCAGCACGTTAGTCGGCCAGCCTCCTCCTCCTCCTCCTCCTCCTCAACGTGCCGATATTAAGGTAATCCGTTATGGAAGCCGGTCCGGCTCAGCAAAAAGTATTGTAGCAAAAAAGCTGCTTCACTGAGCCTGGAGACATTTGAGACAGTATGACGTTTGGTGATTTGTGGCTTGTGCAGATTGAACCAGTCGTTCTCAGAGTGTACTTTCACTGAGTTATAATGACTTTACACTAACTCCCTAATACACGCCCAAGAGCTGGCAGCAGTAATATGCTGAAAAATTATTTTTATGCCATGATAAATGGGAGTCATAAACATCGAAGGACCTGGGGTCTGTTAAAAATGTATGTTAAACTGTTTCATTCTTTGACTCATCTATTTGTCGAAATGCAAACTGCCCCAGGGCTAATCGTCTCCAGCTAGCAAAGAAGACTAGCAAAGTGCATGCATTTCACAATTGTTCTGAGTGTAAGCAAATAAAAGTAGATTACTGTCATGGTCCTCTGTTTAACCATGGAAATGATTCTTGGAATCTCCTGCTTGTATGTTAATCATCTCCCAAACTCCTTTTTTTGGAGTTTTACACCAAAATTTAGGGTGTGTTCTGATTTAATTTTGCTTGTTTTAATTTAGCAAGGGTCTGAAATGGTCCTACTCATTGTCTTAAATTAAAGCATAATAAAAAACTATGGTGTGCTTTGGGTGTATTATGCATTAAACCAGTTAGTGTCATTTCCGTTTCATTTTAAAAGCTAAATTGCTAATCTTTAGCTATATATATATGTACACGCAGTATTGTGCAATACCCAGTCTTAATCTGTCACATTGTCATTGCAGCTCAACCCATACCCAGAAAATGCACCCTTAAAATATTAATGCGGACCTGATGGTGCGGTTTGAGTATGCACAAAAAAATTCCACAAAAGGGGGCCAAAAGCAGGACCTACAGTAAAAGTTTGGGAACCACTGATTTAACACAAGATGTGAAAATGAACTCTGCATCAACCTCAGTCTAGCAAAAAAAAACTTGCTTTGCGCTGCATTGTGCCCGAGGGGAGTAAGATAGAGCTCTACATGGCACTAGCTGTCAAGACTGCTGAGCGAGTAAGATTATGTGCTTTTTGCAGGAATGTATTCCGGAAGCTTCTGTCCCAGGTAGAGAAGGACAAGGGAGACGTGCTGTCTCTGGAGGAGATTCTGGCCGAGGGTGCGGAAGCCGGCGCCGAAAAGAGGTCATCCCACTCGGAGGCCACGCTGCGGACAGGCAAGGCCAAACTGAGGGCCCTCCGAGAGGCCATGTACCACAGCGCCGAACACGGCCATGTGGACATTACCATAGACATCCGCAGCCTGGGTTAGTAGCCACACTGCACGACTTTCCCATACACGCTCCCGTTTTCTTTTCAGCTCCATTTTTCTTTTGGTTCCATCAGACATCCACTGCCTGGTTTATCACACACACACTCATGGCATGGACCAGCACTGATATTGTCCTAGCATTAAGCATCTCCTGCTCAGGTTGCCACTGACTAATCTAAGTGCTCTGATGCATATATGGTATGATTTCACTGACGGAAGGAGGTGTGGCTTGTAGGTGTACCGTGGACCTTGCACACATGGTTGGAGACCCTGCGGACGTGCTTCGTGCAGCAGAGGCGACCTTTGATCCAGGGCTTGCTCAAAGACTTCAGCTGCATTCAGGAAGACGAGTACACAGAGGAGCTCATCACCCACGGCCTGCCGCTCATGTTCCAAATCCTCAGAGCCAGCAAGGTCCATGTTTACTCCTCTTAAATTAACCTTTATAACTAACTTTTCAAAATAAGTTTCTGTTTCATTTATACATGACACTCTAACCCAGAGCGTCTTTCATTTTCTAAGTTGTCCAGTTTCCCTGGACAATTTTGGTTTAAATGTCTTGCTCAGGGGCCCAATGTTGGTAGTGCTGGAGGTAGACTTTGAGAGCATCCTACAACTAGGCCACCACCAGACCATTATGGGAGGTCGAGGCATGGTATTCTAAAAGACTGGAATCCTGTGTTGAAGAACCTGAGATTGGGTTTTTAACCCTTAACCCTGCTGTTATGTTCGTTTCTCAGGAACACCAATTATGTTCCCGGGTCAGTTTGACCCGGGGCATGTTTAATTATCCAAAAGTGTCAGAAACCATAAAATCCCAATAAACATTGTTTAATCTAATTATTAACTCCATTCCTAACCATTTCAATCAATACTTGGTGTAATGGTGTTATTACCTCTCACAGATCATGGTTTAATGAGGATATTTCACCTGTTTTTTAATTTAAAAAATGCATTTTAAAACTTTTTAAATGTACATTGGAAAGACCTACAGATAAAACACATAAACATAAAAAGTTTTACATGACATTGATTATTTTAAATTCAAATTGACCCAAACAGCATCTATGAAATATTGGGGGGTTGCACATATGTAAAATGAACCATTTTTTATATGTTGATTACCATTATTAAGCCAAGCACAAGAAGTTTCATACTGAAAAAATACTTTAAACTATTTTTTTTATCCACAACATAACAGAAGGGTTAATTCCAAGTTGCTCCAAAGAGACTGTCCTTGTAATTAGGAAAAGGAAGTCACGCTGGAAAAGTCTGCTAAATGCTGTAAATGTAAATGTTGGTGACCATACTGAGTATATCAGTGATGCTGTGCAACTTCTGTACCACCTCAATAGCAACAATAGTGTTGGTGGATGGCAGAGGTGGGCAAAGTAGCTAACTTCATTACTTAAGTGAAAGTACAGATACCACTAGTCAAATGTTACTCCAATACAAGTGAAAGTCGTACAGTCATTTTTTTTACTTAAGTTAAAGTACTGAAGTACTTGTTTTAAAAAATACTTAAGTATTAAAAGTACATCTTCTTTCACCACATTGTTGCATTATCACCACAACACTTGTAATCCCTACTGCCTCTGACTAACTTGTAGAAGCTGTAGTATAAGAAATGGTAGAATGTTACAGAATGAAACACAACCTAAGTGATAAAGAAAACCAGGCATTAGTTTATTTTATTAATTAATTGTAAGACTACACACCCCCACAAAACAGCATGGTAGTGTTCTGACACAGCTCTGGCAGTGTGTTCACACATATATGTGTATGTTAATCAGGAGGACAGTACAATAGCTGTAAATGCAGCTCACAACATAAAATCAACATTCCAGCCTGCTTAAAAACCCAGCTCTACACCTCTAGCTTCATGACTTTCCAACAGCAACAATGTTTTAATCAAGACAGAAAACAGCAGAACTGTCTGTACTTGGTTTTATAGTTCCAGTCTACAGGCGTGACGTAACCCTACTGATTACTGACAGACTGTCACCTGCCAAACAACCCATCACCTGTTAGAAAAGGGGGAATAACATCCACTTCATACACAGGTTTGAAAGTAACGAGTAACGAGAATCTTGATAGAAATGTAGTGAAGTAAAAAGTACAGTATTTGTCTTTAAAATGTAGTGAAGTGGAAGTCATAAGTTTCCAAATAAAATACTACTCAAGTGAAGTACAGATACTCAAAAACTCTACTTAAGTACAGTACTCAAGTAAATGTACTTAGTTACTGTCCACCTCTGGTGGATGGGGTGCACCACAAAGCTGTCATGCTTAAGGCACCCAAAGGGGTAGCACAAGTCCTGGCTATACTTAAGCATAACACTGATTTAACCTGTTTATTCAACTAAAGGTTAAGAGTACAGACGCTAAAGTGTGCTGTATAAAAAACAAAGTAGCCTTTTGAAACCTCACATAGAGATCCGACCCAGATTACTACTGGATTTACTGGAGATAGATCTTCACAGCATATTCACCAATATTCATTCTTACAGCCTTCAAACATTTCTGATAAATAAGGCCATGGTTGCGCAGTGTTTTGCAGCACTAAGTCTGCTTTGTGGGAAATGTTGCATGTCATCCATGTTGAGAGATCTATAAGTCAAAGTCAAAGTAAACTTTGTCATCTCTGCTATATACTCTACAAGTAATCAGAGAGACAAGATGACGTGGCTCCAGTTTTAACAAAGAACAAGGAACAAAGAACAAACAAGGCCCATAGAATAAGCAATATATATAAAGAATATAAAATATACACTTTAAACTAGATGTAGAAAGAGAGAAAATTAGGTTACATGTGGTATTCAGCCTATAATTACAGTCTTAAGAGTTGTGTTATACAATCTGAAACTGTTTCAATATTTAAAAAAAATTATACATACAGTCTGTTAAATAAAACAGTATCTTATAAAGTCTGAGCTAACATTCAAGTCGGATCTAGTGTGTCCAGATATTGTAACAGTGGTGGAAAACTACAGTATGTGCATGACAAGCACAAGTAACAAGTAGGTATTGAAAATGTAAGGAGTAGAAAGTGCAAATTAAATATAAAAATAAAATGTGGAAAATATAAAAGTAGAAGAAAAAAGGAAAAGCAGAAAGAATAGTCAGACAAAATAATACTGAAGTACAGATACCAGAAATTCCTACGTAAGTGCAGTAATGAAGTATTTGTACTTTGTTACTTCCCACTGTTAGAAACTGAACAGTGAAAAATAGCATAATGAAAAGTTATCTTGATAAATATATTAATATTCAGTTAATTTTGAAATTTATTATATGTACTTGTATGAACCTTAAGTAAAAATATGAAAGGTGAAAGTCATATTGTGAAAGTTATCACTGATTGAATGTTAAAAATTAAAATATATCTTGTTTGCTAGACATTATGCTCATAATCAGTGCAAGATGCAGGTTCAAATGGATAAAATGATTACATTAAAATTTTCCTGTACTCCATTTGGTGGAAGTAGAAAATACATTTTTGTTTAGTATCTTATTGTACCTGTTTGAAGACTTCATCTATATAAAATTGTGTCTGTGTGTATTTTTTGTGCATAATGTGCAGAACGAAGTAATCAGCCAGCAGCTATCTGTAATCTTTACCCAATGCTACGGGCCGTTCCCAATCCCCAAGCTGATGGAGATCAAAAAGAAACAGTCCTCCAGACTGGGTGAGTATCGGCCCTGCTTCTGCTGCTGCCCCAATTACAGTCTGTCCTCACAAAAATCTGACTCCAGCACAGATCTGTTTGCCCCGTTTCCAGCTTCCTTCAATTGCGTCTGCCAAAATTAGCTCAGGGCCCTGAGAAATAGGTGTGGATTCATATAGGGTGACAGTTTGGATTCTGACAGCAGAAAAATAAAAACAACACAGTTAAGGTTATTTCTTTTTTAGTCCGTTTTAAAATAGTGTCTCCAGGTAGCTCTACACCTCCAGAGGATGAGGGGAAACATGAAGCAATAAAATAATTTTCTGCTCAGTTCCACTGAATTAAGACGATTTTGTAGAACCTCTACTGCCATCTAGGCAGCAGGCAGGGAATCATCAGGCAGTCGTCCTTGTTGACTCAACGGTTCAGATATTTCTATACCTGCAGTGCAGCGATCTGCAGGATTACTACATAATAGGTTCCACGACCACTCAGCCTGAAAATGTCTCCTGTCGAAGTTGTTATAATGTCAGGTGTGATGTGCTTTTTAGATCCACACTTTCTGAATAACAAAGAGATGTCTGATGTGACGTTCTTGGTGGAGGGGAAACCGTTCTATGCCCATAAAGTGCTGCTCTTTACAGCCTCAGCAAGGTAAGCTCTCGGTAACGTCAGTGTGACCCTGCTTTGACATGGAGTTATAGACAAATAATGATCAGAAAACTTTATCAAAGATAGTATTAAAGGAACAATACTTTATCTATTTTTGTTATTTTTTCTTTTAGGTTTAAGTCTCTGCTTTCAAACAGACCTGCTGCTGAGAACACCTGCATCGAAATCAGTCACGTCAAGTACAACATCTTTCAGGTTGGAATGTTATATTGACTCCCAAATTCAAGCAGCAAAATGGTAAAAATGTGTTTTAATCCACATCTTAATGCTTTTATAAGTAATACCTACAGCTATATGTGTAGTGTTTATTTGTCCATCCAACCAAGTAGTAAACGCTCCAACTTCAATTTAGCTTTGTCATATTGCAAATACAACAGTCAGCCAAAAACCCAAGAATGTGGTTCGTATGGTCAGATCACAGTGCACCACCAAACATGCATTTACACATGCCCTGATCAGACATAAGATTATGACCACCTGCCTAATATTGAGTAGCCCTGCAGCCGCACAGCCCTGTACTCAACAAACTGTGACATACTTTGTGTGTTGACGGTATTGTTGGAATCAGCATATTTCTGTCGAAATCAGAATATTTATATACCATCAATCAAGCCTACTGTAGCTTTTCTATTTGATTGGTCAACACAGGCCAGTCTTCGCTCTCCACCTGCATCAATAACCAAGTTCGCCAGTTTGCTAGTTTTTCTTACTTGGACCCAGGGCGTCGCCAGCCGATGTTACAGGTGCTTCAACACTGGGAATTTGGAGTCTAGCCCGGGTAGTCAAAATAATTTTACAGTTGTTTATCTTATTTATTTCATTAACATGCATGCATCTGGAAATTAAATAATTTAGTCTACTATAACACCTTTTATATGCTGTATACAAATTGAAAAATAATCCTCGGCTCCACTTTGAATTTACATCCGGTCCAGGCTAAGCCCAGAGTGTCCTTAAAGGCGGGAAACGCACCCACCTGGACCACTTTCGGTAGCTTCTGACTATTACAGTCCAGGAACATCACACAAGAGCAGCAGATTGGAGATGCTCTGATCCAGTCGTCCACCCATCATCACTATTTAACTATTGTCCAAGTTGCTCAAATCCTTACACTTACCCATTTTTTATGTTCCAACACATCAAGGATATAATGTTCACACACTTCCTAATATAGTCCACTTACTGCTAGGTACCACTGTAGCAAGGTAATTAATGTTACTCACTTCACCTGCAAGTGACCATAATGTTATGGCTGAGCGGTGTAGAGCTAATCAACTGTAACAGGTGATAATTGTGATTTTCCCATTAAAACATGTTGATGTGAGGTGTTTTGTATTAATTACACTGTGCTCTGTGTTGCAGTTGGTAATGCAGTACCTGTATTGTGGTGGCACTGAGTCTCTGCACATCAGAAACACCGAAGTCATGGAGGTATTACAGAAGTGCATCTCCTTTTCTTCCTCCCGTATCTCTAAATTATGCAGTGGCTAATGGGATATCTCCTATCATATGATATGAAATTGGCTGGTTATGAACGTACGAATGCCAGCTATCCAGACGGAGTCTGCCCCATTGTCCCCACACCTACTGCACCTCTCACAAATGACTCACATTAACTGGCAGAATGAAAAATGAATCTTAACAGTAATAATCTCAATCATCATCATATAGGATGAACCAAAGGTGTCTCCCTTCTATAATGGGTTACAGATTAACATTTTGCTATGACTCCTCCATATCTAACATGGGTTGAGAAAGGTCCATATAAATCTGCAAATCCATATGGATCCAATTTCATTCCTACTGGCTTAATTTGGTCGATTCAGTCACCCAGTAATTAAATACATTTTTAACGTCTCGTCCCCAGCTTCTGTCTGCTGCCAAGTTCTTCCAGCTCGAGGCCCTCCAACGACACTGTGAGATTATCTGCTCCAAGAACATCACCGTAGAGACATGTGTGGACATATACAAACATACTAAGGTAAGACAGTATCACAGTGTGACAGACTGAAGGTGTAAAGTTTCATTGTAATATTTACACTATTACAATATTCCCTTAATAATAATATTTCCAGACATTTGTACTTATTCCCAGAGAGAAATGCTCTTTAAATTCCAATCTCTCTTTAAATTTTGATCTACAGACATTACAGCAGTGCAATGTTACAATCCAAAACACTCGTCTCTCTGAGATACTTAACAATATGTAATAACATATTATGCAACATTTAATTTGAGGTTGTAAAGTGAGATGTGAGAGAGCAAAGTAGCAATATAAAGTGATGCAGTGGTTAGAATATTAATATTGCAGAGAATATGAATAATATAGAAAATCCTGCAGCAGCTTTCCAGAATCAGCAATAAATAATAAAGTGATAAACATGGGAATGATGTACAAGGTAGGCATCAAATGAAAGTGTAGAGTTTAGTAGTATTAATGCCCATTTATGTGTCTTGAACCATAATATTATAAAAAATTGAACTTGTGAAATTAATTCTCAGTTCCTGGGAGCCACAGAACTCTCGGCATTCATCGAGGGCTACTTCCTGAAGAACATGGTGCTCCTGATAGAGCTGGACAACTTCAAGCAGCTCCTGTACGAGGTTCCTGCCGAGAGCCCAAGCCCCAACCCCACCTCTGATGTCCTCCTCGACCTGGAGCGTACCCTGGCCGCCCGTATCCACTCCATCCATCTCTCCTCTTCCAAAGGCTCGGTTGTCTGATGTCCTTCTTCTCTGTGTGTGCAAGAGTTTACCCACTTGGACCAAGCGAGTGATCACAGATTTCATGTGGGTTGATCGAAGGTTGGGGTCAGCCGACCCCCCGCCGAAATGTCAGCCCCATGGCATGTGTGTGGGACCACCTGTTTTGTCATTTGTTCCAGGCCAACATCTTCATAACATTAATGCAACGTCAGCCTGCTCGCACCCATTTCAAGGGCTACATTATCTGTCATATTTTAACATCTGAACAGCTCTCGGACTGCAGGCTCATTGCTAAAGAATCCTGGTCTGCTTCAGCTCTTGTCCCTGGTGGTACGGTCAATGCTTCCTGTTGTTTTTTGTCCAGTAGGGTTACAGTAGCTCCATTCCAACCGCATTAAAATCACTTATTGTGATTTGCTGGGTACCACCGTTCACCTTGTTCTATTTATTTCTTCCTCCTACTTTTACTGTTTACTTCTTCCACAGATGTTGCTTAAAAGGTTTCGCTCTTTGAGGTGATCTGGGGTTCTGTGTTTCTTGTTATTTGCCCAACTGCAACTCTTCTTTTGACCCGTCTTTCACATCAAAACTTGTTTTTTTTTGTTCTTATTTTGGCCATCTGGGGCACCACCCCTAAGGTTGTCATTCCCTATCTTAGCCACAAAAGGGCGCCACTATTTCACCATTAAGGTTGTCATTCCCCATCTCGGCCACAAAGGGGCGCCACTATTTACCCATTAAGGTTGTCATTCCCCATCTCGGCCATAAGGGGGCAGCTCCATTAAGGCTGTCATTCTCTATATCGGTCACATGAGGCTTCTCCTTTACGTTTTACAGCTTGGTCAACTATAATCAGCAAAAACATCTATAAACAGCCTGTCCCCATTTCTGCTTTTTAACTCTTTCACCCTTTTATCCATTTCTCCCGGTGTCCCTGACACAGCGTGGTGAGTTACAAGCAATGTCCAAGCCACTGACATCCAAATTCAAAATGCCAATATTCCAGAAAGCTCTACCCATAGACTTGTCATGGTGAACGCGTTCTACCAGTCTGCTTTGCTCGATTATTGCTCGGTTTTTGGGACTTCTGTGGCATTCATCAACCACAATGAAGAACTTGCATTTGTTCTTACATTGTTTGCAGCAGTGCAGGCCAAATTAGTTGCAAACGCTGTAAAAGCAATGTTCATCACAGTAAGCATTTTACACATTAGACGATGTCTTAAAAGATCAAATCCTATTCACTGATAGACATGGTCTGTAGTTGGGACGTGGACCCTCATGCTGCCCCTGCTCGCTGTCCCCTCCTAGCTAGCCAGTATTTCGCTGTATTGTAGGAGATCCTGTGCTCAATGTTCCTGTTGTTTTAGCCCTAGTTTTAATGGCTCACAAAACTACCACTGTGCTTAGTACACTGAAAACTGAGCGTCTCATGCTTGCCTTGAGGTCATTTACAGCCACTCCGCCAATAATCTGCATGGGCCCTTTGCAGCCTGGCTTTGATTTTTGTAATAACAGTAATAATAATATAATAAAAGAAATAAAGCAAGAAAAACCATCATTTTCAGCTCCATACAAAACCTGATTTCATGGACAGCAAGCTCTTCTTTTGTTATAAACAGTGGACACAAAGGATAAGACGGTGTGGAATGAATGAAATGGGATCTACTGTGCAAGACACGACCGTTTTGTTTTTTTGACTGCAATTCTGTCTTATAGCGTTTACAGGACGATGCTGATGCACTGGTCGTCCAACAAAACGACCAAATGTACAAAATTCCACAAACGTAACGCTCACCACTGCTTGTCATACGTGATGCTGCCTCAAGTATTGTTGTTTCAATTGTGCAGTTCTGTTACTGCCAAGATGCATGTCGTGTTTTTGTTTGTTTGTTTTTTTATGTTCTATGTTTGTCTCTGTAGCTTTTCAGGTTGTGTGTCGGAGTAAAACCGTCCTGGGAGTGTAAAACCAGCGTGTAAAACCAGCGTGTGTGTGTGTGTGTGTGTCCAGGGCTGAACCCAAAGTAACTGATGTTTAAAAAATAAGACATTTCATCCAAAGAACATCTGAAATTACTGTTAGCAACAGAAAAAAAGGATGATAGCACTTACCCTTTTTGAAGTGACTCACTTTGATGAATTGCACCTGTAATGGTAACTTACAAAAAAATAAGCTCACTGCATCTTATATTTTTACATGACACACATAAAATATATAACGAGGCAAGTCATGAAGTGTGCTGAAAGATTCATTAGAGAACCTTTTTTATAGAGCAGAGAACGTTTGATGGTTAACGTTGTGTATAAAGGGACTATGAGAGAAGGAAGTGGAAGGTGATTACGACGGTTGGTTCAACTTCCTGTGTAAACGTATAAAGAGTTATAAGAACAGAGTTTATTAATATGTAGCTAACAATGAGAGATTCTATCATGATGCAAATAATTTTAAACTGTGAAGATAATTTTATTTAAAATCATAGTACAGTAGCTTTATTTTCTTACAATACATGTTATTGTTAAACTCCACTTAGCTATTTTGTGTAGTTATGATAAAGATATTTTTTTCAACTCATTCTCACTTATCAGTCAAATGTCATTGCTTTGAGACAAAGTCCTCCGTTATGTGTGCGTGCCAAAATGAAATGCCACAAAGAAAAACTCATGCATATGTATTTAGCAAATGGATGTGCTCTGGAAATGTACATGCAGTTTTATTCCCTGCGATGAATTTCATTTCTCTTGTACGGCCCACATTAACTTGACAGAACTAAATTAGTAAAAGCAATATGAAACATGTAGAGTTCATAGCGATGCACTCTTCGTACTTTATTGCGTTCACTTCATGAGTGATGGACCTTGGAAGTGGCGTTGTTTAAGTCAATGTTAGATCAAAAGTGACATAGTTCTGTAGTTTAATACTACCCACTTTTTACTAAGCACCAATAAAGACTAGAGGTTGTTGTGTTAGTGGATCCTTAAAGCCAATTTTGTCAGATTTAAAAAAATGACTTGTTCCGTGTGTCCTGCCTTCTGCTTTATCTGCTTTGGCTGCTACTACATGATGCGATCAGACAACGCTACACCGTGATTTTCTTTCTCTCTGTAAGACCAACGTTGCATGCTTGGACTGAACCTGAGTTTAAGGGGATTTGCTCTTATTTCACTTGACTGCAACATTGTACATTGTACAAAAGATGCATATAATCGAAATATTATATTAAACAGTGTAAATACGGAGTGTGGTTGACTTTACCAATGGAAAAAAAGAATGTCACACTTGTTCTACAGTGCAGTTGTTCAATGACTTGCATTTGTGTACAGCTAATAAAACAATCATAGTTGAAGTTTCAGGGTTGATTCCTTTTCTTTCATTACCTCCCACTCTGCACAAAAACTGTAGTCAACTAAACACTGGCATTACTATTTGATTTATACAGAGGCAGGCAAAGTAGCTAACTTCATTACTTAAGTGAAAGTACAGATACCACTAGTCAAATGTTACTCCAATACAAGTGAAAGTCATACAGTCAAAATTTTACTTAAGTTTAAGTACTGAAGTACTTGTTTTAAAAATACTTAAGTATTAAAAGTACATCTTTCACAGTATTGTTGCATTATTGCCACAACACTTACAATACCTAATTGTACAGTGCAATAGCTGTAAATGCGGCTTGTTCAGAACATAAAATCAACATTCCAACCTGCTTAACCCAGCTCTACACCTCTAGCTTCATGACTTTCCAACAGAAACAATGTTTTAAGGGTTAAGTCTAAAGGCATGATGTAACCCCACTGATTACTGATAGACTGTCACCTGCCAAACAACAAATCACGTTTTAGAAAAGGGGGAATAACATCCACTTCGTCCACAGATTAGAAAGTAATGAGTAACGAGAACCTTGATCAAAATGTAGTGAAGTGAAAAGTACAGTATTTGCCTTAAAAATGTAGTGACGTGGAAGTCATAAGTTGCCAAATAAAATACAACTCAAGTGAAGTACAGATACTCAAAAACTCTACTTAAGTACAGTACTCAAGTAAATGTACTTAGTTACTGTCCACCTCTGGATTTATATAAGGCAAGTGGTTAAACAATTTTAAAAACTGACATCACTGTTGCATAGGACTTTCCAGCCGCTGCAAAACCCCCACGAACAACACTCCCACGGCTTTGACACCTTCAGTCTATTTTGAAGCTAGTGAATTGGGCTTCTGTACTCCCTGTGTATCTGTAAGTGCAGATAATTTCCTCTCCAGCAGCATGTTCTTATAACCACACGTCTGCTGCACCTCATGGATGGCTTTGACAAAATTCTCATAGAGGTCATCCCGCTCCTTCTGCACCTGAACAACATGAAATGATAGAGTTTACAAACTTCAGTCACTAGTTTTCAGTCATTCATCCATTAGCTGAACTGCTTAATCCCAATCGGGGTTAGAGGAGGGGGATTGGTGCCTATCACGGGAACTACGGGCGTAAGGCGGAGACCAACCCTGGGCAGGCGCCAACACACTGCGGGGCAGAAACTCACACAAGCACATTCCCAATCACACCTTACAGGGCCAATTTAGAGTCATCAAATAACCTATATTGACTGCATGTTTTTGTATTAATAGCAGTCCAATATCACTAACGTGATCAATCACTATTTTTTATAGAAATTATATTTCTACATGGCAAATAGTTTATTATATAGGTGTAGTAGAGTACTAGAAAACCAACAGACCCAGCGACTATGACATGAATGCTGCTGATTCTGTGTAACTGAATCATTAATTGAAATGGGGCTCCTGGGCTCGTGTTCAAATTAATAGCAGTGTGGAGTTTAATTAGTAAGGTCATTAATTCTGTGAAAAAACAGGTGTCAATTACTGCCCTTATTTAAAGAAGGCAGGCAGCAAATACTGTCCATGCTGGATACAGTGCATTTCTCTCTGAAAATCAGAGTAAAATGGGTCGTTCAAGACATTGTTCAGAAGAACAGCGCACTTTGATTAAAAAGTTGATTGGAGAGGGGAAAACATATAAAGAAGTGCAGAAAATGATGGGCTGCTCAGCTAAAATGATCTCAAATGCTTTAAAATGGCAACCAAAACCTGAAAGACGTGGAAGAAAAAGGAAAACTACCAATCGAATGGATCGAAGAATAGTCAAAATGGTGAAGACTCAGCCAATGATCAGCTCCAGGAAAACCAAAGATCATCTTAAGTTACCTGTGAGTACCATTAGAAGACGCCGATGTGATGCCAAGCTATCAGCAAGAAGCTCCCGCAAAGTCCCATTGTTGAAAAAAAGACGTGCTGAAGAGGTTGCAAAAGAACACACTGACTGGCCTCAGTGGAAATGGCACAACCAAGATTGTTCTTTTTGGGTCTTGGGGCCGCAGACAGTTTGTCAGACGACCCCCAAATACTGAGTTCGAGCCACAGCACACTGTGAAGAAAGTGAAGCATGGTGGTACAGGCATCATGATATGGGGATGTTTCTCATACTATGGTGTCGGGGCTATTTATCGCATACCAGGGATCATGGATCAGTTTGAATACATAGAAATTCTTGAAGACGTAATGTTGTCTTATGCTGAAGAGGAAATTCCTTTGAAATGGGTGTTTCAACAAGACACGACCCCAAACACACCAGTAAATGAGCAACATCTTGGCTCCAGACCAGATTGATGTTATGGAGTGGCCAACCCAATCCCTGGACCTTAATCCAATAAATAGCTTGTGGGGTGACGTCAAAAAATGCAGTTTCTGAGGCAAAATCAAGAAATGCAGAAGAATTGTGGAATGTTGTCCAATGATCCTGGGCTGGAATACCTGTTAACAGGTGCCAGAAGTTGGTTGACTCAATGCAACACAGATGTGCAGCAGTTCTCAGAAACAGTGGTTATACAACTAACTATTAGTTCAGGAATTCAAAGAAAAGCAAAATCTTGAAAAAACTTTCAGTTTATACAGTGAATGTTTGTAAAGAAGAACGCAGACACTGCAAATTTTTTGGACAGCCTATTATTCCTTTTTATTAACTTTCTGTAAAAGAATAACTAAACTGATTATTGTTTATGTTTTGAATTGGGTGGAACTTGCAGTATTCCCAGGGCATTTGTGTGTACGGAACTAAAAGCTATTTTAAGGATTTTGAGCTCAGTTTTTTTAAACATGCTGCCATTATTCTGAACACAACGATACGTGTCAGGGCTTCTGCTCACCTTACTGAACCTCTGTTCCAGCACTTCATTCAGCAATCTCATGTTCAAATTTTCTTTCTCCATTTCCTTGATACGTCCTTTGAGACTCTGACAGAGGAATGAAACGTCAAATATGACAGATGGTTTGAGTATAGCACACCGTGTTAAATCAGCACAGATGTGTGGAACAACAGAAGGAGACATATGGACCAGCATAAAATGTGTGCGGTAGACAGCAAGAACAGTGTATACCATCAGTAAGGCCTTATCTGTATTGTAGTTGACCAGGTTTTTCTGGAGGCCGACAGATTCATCTGTGATCTTTTGGAGATTCTTGTGCAGGAGCTTATTTTGTTGCAGCACTTCTGACAACTCCTTCTCCACCCGATCCTCCCTTTTCTTCCTTTCTTCCAGTTGTTTCTGTTCATAGGCAGAAGCAATAAGGGGATTTGTGTCAATGGGACAAGTCAGAAGTCATAGTGAATGTGAGATGGTTAATAAAATGAATGTGATTACTTAGAAAGAATAAAACCAAATCAAAAGTTGTGCTGAATAGATTCCTTGAGCTGTAGATAATAACTATTGCCATACCGTAAGTGTGTTGATGATAGCATCTTTTTTCCTCACAGTATCACTGATGTATGTTTTCATATCACTGAGAGCTTTCTCATGATTTGTGATGATATTAGAAACATGCATGTTCTTCCTTTGCTCTATTTCAAGGATTTCCTGCCTGCACTTCAAGTCATGCTCCTCATGCAATGTTTCTATTTTCTTCTCATATACAGTCCTCAATTCTATAGAACGACATTCACTTAAAGGACTTTACCACATGCATGAAGGTGCATTTTATTCAGGTCCAAAAGAGATAACAACAAAGCTGATCACATAAAATAATTTCATACATTCAAAAGCTCAAAAGTTTAGTTCAACCAGATGTATCCAAGCAATATGAACTTATGATGAACATAAAAATAGCAAGTGAAGGTTAAAAAAAAAAAAGAAAGAAAGGTTACTAAAACCATACCTTGTAATTTTTGTTCAAAATCCTGTCTCATTTTGGTGACCTCCTCATCATGTTTCTGTTAAAAAGATATTAAAATAAACAGACTAAGGCCGAAAAACTTTTGCAATAAAAGCTGATTGACCAGGAGAATTCTTGTACTTTTGAGGCTTACAAAGCAACATATACCTCTTGAAAATTCTTTATTGTATTCTCACAGGAGAGCTCTTGGTCTCTCATTTGTGTTTTAAGATTCTGCATGTCCTTCAGCATTTCATTCTCCGCCTGCTCTTTCTCAATTAATTGAGCAGTGACCGCTCCCTCTGCCTTCAGCTGGGTGATTTTACTCTGGTGGTCATACAACAGGTATGCCACCTTCTCTTTGTACATCTGAAATAATAAGAGACATGTTAGACATACCTCTAAATGGTCACATACAACGCCATTTTCTTGAGCTGCCAAAGCCGTTCATCATACCTGTATTTCAATCCTATGTTGTTTATTTGCTTCCTCAAGCTCAATATCCTTGCTGATCAGTTCAGCCTTTTTTTCCTCTAGTTGCACCTTAGAGACTTCCCAAAACTTACGGATTTGATCCCTTTCTACTTGGAAAAGGTTGCGTTCCTTCCTCTCCTTGTTCAGCTCCTCACGAATGAGAGCAATCTGTTTCGCCAATTACAGAATATCAAGTCTGCATTAGTGAATTCAAATGTGCCAATTTGCATTGACTTGCATTAACCAAAGAGGCAGTGTGTTTCAGTGTGTTCAGTGAGTCATACCAAATCAGTTACACCGACCGTTTACAATTTAAGCTTGAAGTAATGTTACCTCTTGCTCAGACGTTCCTTCAGCAAGGTCTCCATTACTGGCACCTGGCTTTTTTGCAGGCTGAAATATTAATATGTATTTATTTATATTTACACATTTATACTTTATATTTACACATAATGACCTGCTACTTATGAAGGACAAATTCTGACAAAAATTCTGATTTTAGTCAATGCTGAATCAGAAACTGTTGTGTTGCTTTCACTTTCAAATTGATTAAATACCTGTTGCTCTGCCTTGGGGTTCTTTCCTTTTGCATCCTTTTTTGGAGCCTGCAATATCATAATGGGTAGTTCAGATCAGTTGTGCATTTAACACTGAGTAGCACAGTTGAGGTAACCCATTTTAGGCAGGGTCTCAGGCTTTTGACGATGGTTGTATCGGTCAGTTTTGCTTACTCCACATTTTCCCAATAATGTATGCATATGGATCAGACCATCGTACTCTCCTAACTGAACTAAAGAGCCGAACTAGAAATCTATTGGTTTTGGATAAAATGTAGCTACTTTACAAAAAGTTGTCATTACTAATCCGCAAGTAGTGCGGTGGTACACTCTGGGCACGCTAAAAGGTCTATTTATGCTAACTATGTGCAAATCCTGCATCTGTGCAAAAATATCCCTTAGAAGCAAAGTCTTGTAGATTTAAATACACGTGGATATGTTTGTGGCAAAACAGTTTAAATGAACAGGCCTCACTCAAATGAAACTTAATGGGTTGGTTTCCTTCTGATGGATTAAGCCTAGTCTTGGACTAAGTTGTAGTACCAATGGAGATTTACCACTCAAACTCAAAACTAGTCTTAATACTACACTTACACGACAGGCAAATTAACCCAATATGTGTGTAGCCAGACAGTTTAACTTGCCTCACTAAAATGAACTTTAATGTGTTTGGAGCAAAACAGGTTACACTAACATGGCTCACAAAAACAAACTTTGATTTATTTGTTCTCTGACTAAAGTACAAAAAAGTATCTTTGAGAGATCCACACCACTGACAAGATGGTAGTTTTGTACTTTTAATTTGAGAGAATGTAGGGGGAATGAGTTGCATATGAGCAGTTAAATCTCCTAAATGTCATACTGCATTCGGATTTCTTTCGGATTTAAAAGGGCAACACATTATGAATGGTTTTCAGTACAAACCACGCTCTACCAATGTGTGCATATAAATAAAATCAGCAGAAGCAATTGAGCTCTTACAGTGAGCACATATTAAAATGCTGATTGTGCATTGTGTAATGAGCGTAACATTCTTACCATTATTCTTGAATTTCACTTTCGCCCTGTGATGAGAAATGTGGCGCTGGCTGTGGTTTTGAGGACACACTAGACGTCGGCGGATTTATGACGAAAACAACGTGAGGCAAAACAGTCGAAAGAAACTTGCCTCACAAAAAACAACATTAATGTGTTTGTGGCAGAACAGTTTTTATACACTTCCCTCACAAAAATCAACATGTGGTTAACAAGGTTTTAAATAATTTGCCTCACAAAAACAAACCTGGATGTCTTTATGGCACGGCAAGTTATACAAACTTACATCACAAAGCGAACGTCGATGACAAAACATTTGCTAACTTGCCCCACAACTTGCCTGTGTTTGCGTCAGGACGATTTAACCTTCCTCATAAAAAAACAACTAAAGGACAGGTTTGCTTCATAAAAACTAACCTAAACGTGCCTGTGACTCGCCTAACAACAATGAAACACAAATGATGTGCTTGTGGCAAAACAATTTATAACAAACAACCTGCCTCTTAAAAACGCGAGCACTGAGAACGAACTCCGAGACGTGCGCATGCGCAACACTCCACACCCAGTCCATTATAAATTGGTGCTAGTAAATTAATTAATTAATAAGTTATGTCCTTAAAATAATCTCCACTGATTAAGGACTTTCCTCATATTGCTATTATTTCACATTAAATAATTAATGACAAAAACAAAGTATTCAAATATATTATACACTAATTGTACAAAGTCAGCAGATTCCTAGCTAATATATAGCGCCTACACCCCTCCAGTATTCCAAGCGTAGATAGATAGATAGATAGATAGATAGATAGATAGATAGATAGATATAGGCACAAATTAGTTATTATAGTATTTATAATGTTGATATATGTGACCAATATCACATAAGAGACAATAAACTAGCTAATCACGCCATCTCTCACCTGTTTGACCAGGGGCAATGCTGTACATAGATGGATGACACCATGATTGGCTGATAAACGATATTTTACAGTTTGGATGCATAGAATAAAAACCATACAATTCCATATTTATATTTACAGCATTTAGCAGACGCTCTCGACCCTCGACTGCCATAATATTAGGGGCAGTTTCCCTGAGAGCAACTCGGGGATAGCAGTGCTGTAGGTAGAGTTTGAAACTACTGCCTGTTTGTCCGTCGACGAGTATCCTACGACTAGACCAACACCTGCCCAAATATTCACTATTTTATAGATAGGACAACAGAGAATACAGTATCACAACCATGCATAATCTTCATGCCATGCTTTGCAAGACTTACAGAAACAGTGGTTCGATATTTATAGTCCTGATGAGCTTGCAGTGATATCGATTTGTATTAAAACTGACACACTGCTGTGCCTTATATAACAAACCCATCGCCACACCTACTGCTGCTGTACGTGGACATCTCACTGTCCAACAAACAAATAATGTCAGGTCAACTCGAGGTCTTTGGTCAGAATCAGACCAGGGGAATAGGGCAGATGGTGGCTGACAGATGGCCACACATACATGTATACATAATTAGTTGCTGCATGGTGCGGTCCAATTTTAGATTGCTGTGCATACGAGACGTGACTGCGCCATCTGCTGGTGATGGTGGTGATTGCAGGCACTAGAACAACGCACTGAAAATGAAATATAACTGGTTCAGTGTCGAAGTTACCATGTGAAATTTCTAGTAGTTCAAAACCGTGAATGGAATGATAAATTATGTATATTTGTTATCCACATAATCAAATAATGATACATTTAGTCTTGTCAAATGACAATATCCTTATGTCATATTATCCATAGGACAAGTTAAAGCTTGAAGAAAACACAATAATGCTTGTTATAATAATAACAGCAATCACCCATGTTAATCTTTTCTAGAAAAGTGCATCAATACAAGTGAGTAATCCCTTTTACCAAGCAATCTTAAGGGAACGGAAGGTTTATTCCATTTTTTTATGATTGGAATGCTATAAAGTATATTTATTTCCACTAACCACCAAAGCTTCATTCTAAACATTTTGCCAAATGTTATATTTATTGTTGACCCAGTGATGGAATACTGACTACAAAACAAGATTCTGGAGCTTAAATTCAGCTGTATTTTCACTGTATGACTGATCTGATATAAAGGGCAAACAACAAGATCCAATCCAATTTTTGATTATTAGATATAGATATATGTGCTAAATTCTTATTGCCGAAATCCAATTTCAGGACTCACATGCATGATACGAAAGCCGACAGACTGCACTAGACAGAATTAAAACATCCTTATCATGAAATTCACACAAGATGTTGGATTATACCTCTACACTGAGGACAAAAAGCAAAAGAAAGTACCAGCATCCTAAGAATGCACGATGTCCAAAAACAGCAAAGTAAATCAACAAACCCATTGAAATGACTTTTCATGCACTTCTTTAATATATCAGTTTTTTTATATTCACAACAAATACATTAAGCTCTTTCTCCTTTTATATTATACAGTCTTAAATATTTTTACACAGAAATATTTTTTCAGAATTTCATCTATCAAAATGTCTTTTCTTAACCTTTATATCTTCATTGGAAACATTTTATATCATTTCATTGTTTTGACTCCATGCCTCCTAGCAAACGGACATTATTTTATTTGTACAACTTTTTACAAGTGAATAGTCTCCCAAAAGCTTTTTATGATAGTTCTCAGTTGAAATAACTTACACTAAGGGTTTAAGGTGCAGGCAAAGCAAAGGAAGAAAGGGAGCCGGGAGGAAATGAGGGGAGACACAAAACAGTGAAACTAAGATACAGGCTGCGGGGTTGTAAAGGAGTGTTTGAGGAGGAATAGGGCTTTAGCAGGCCAAAGAAAGGGGGGGAAAGAAAGTCGCCCCCAAGTGTTCCACAGTCAAGAGCAAAATCCTTCGAAAGATAAACCTCTTTAGTAACATTCTCACAAAAAATAAGAAAATCTGGAAAATAAATACAGCATTCTTAAAGACTCGTCTTCGTGATTAGCTTGTGTCCCAGTTCAGGTGTGACCACTAAAACAAGGACTGTAAACTGTCCCTTTAACCGGCTCATCATTAGCCCACCAAGCACAGTCGTATCCACCAGAATCCCTTGCCTTTCTTTAGTTTTCTTTAATACAACAGCAACATCTCTGATATATCTGGAAGAAAGTAAAAGTAAAAATCCTTCTATGTAATGTGTACTTGTCGCTGCAGCAGTGCATGGGACAAACTGAGATGCCTCTAACAACTACACTGTGGCTTCAAAGGTATAACCAAGAGAAAGTTAGGTTTGTAGCTTTGCACATAAGAAATGGAAGCATGGCTATTTAAGTCAGCAACAGAAAAGCAGACCTATGCCATCTATAGTCATTTGAAAAGACAAGTAATCTGAGTAATATCAGCGATATCAAACAGGTTCTAGACTGGCAACAGTAACACAAATCATGTTACGGGGGTTGTCTGTTAATTAAAACTTTGGCTTTTATATCCCTTGGCCCATTTCATAATGTGTAACAGCATTTAAAATCACATTGTGACACAGATTGTGTAATCATGCTTTTAAAACACTCGAGTAGAATGTTTTTTTTTTGTCCATAGAAAGGCAAATCACTTGCTTGCAATCCATTTTTACAAAAGTGCAAAGGACAATTTTAACATCCATTTACGCAAGTACAGAAACCAAAGTAAAAAAAAAAAAGAACAAACAACCCTCTCCTAAAGATGAGGAAAAAATAAAATTAAAGCTACATAAATAAATCTAACTCTGCAGGCCTGCCTGTCAAAAAAAAAAGAATATCACACAAATAATCGCAGAACAAACACACTACAACAGACGCCTAATCAGGCAATGGTACAAAAAATGCATGACGACTCCTGTGTCAAACATCACAACCGTTGAGCGTACGGTCTTTTAGGACGGCTGGTCTCTAGGAAGTCAGGAAAGCCATGAATAAAAACATAGGCTTGTTTTTGTGCATGGGAAATATCAGCTATCGTGATGCAAAAACACCTCACACGGCCACATCTGCTAGTGCCGGCAGCAGACGAAAGGATTTTACCTGCTGACAAAGCAAGACATGACGGAAACTAGGGTAAGCCCGTATCAACCGCATAGCCTTCAACCTGATCTCAGACCAGCTCACCTTATCCTCCGAACTCTGTATTCATCATGGCATGAGGCATGAGCTGATCCGAGATCATCTTAAACAAACAAAGAAGAATGGCTCATTTAAACAAATAGTGTGTGTTACTTGGGCAAAGACGTTACATAAAGTGAAACAGCACATTCATTCGCCAAAATGTGTACTTCATACGCAAAGCTGATCACAGTAACTTTGTCGAACAGAAAAGGAGGCAAAGGAAGCATGTTTGCGTGAGCCATACAGAAAGTGTGTAGTACTATGGAGCATCTTTTAACGTTCACTTAATAAGAGTCAGACACGTGCTAAATTACTCTTTCCTTCTGATTCTTAAGTTCTCATCTTCATAACCAGAGGGAAGGAATGTATAGAATTGATCAATATGTCCTTGAAAGGAAAGGCGCACAAAGAAAAAGTATGAGCCAGGGGACGGAGGAAAAAACACACTGAAAAACTAAGGATGAGAGAGGAAAAGGGGAAGAGGGGAAAAGCATTATCAGCAGCTCTGGCCGTAGGCAACATCTGAAATGTAACAAATGTAGAAGAAGAAAAAGAAACGTCTCTTAATGTCATTCAAGTTATCTGGCGTCTTCCTCTCCTCCATCGGCAGCGTTGTGGCCCCGTTCGTTCCCTCGCGCCATTCCGTGGATGAGCGCACTCGCTTAGGGACGCTCTTTCCACACAAGGTCAGGACGTCACTGAGCTTCGTCTATCAGTTCTCTCCATCCGTCCTGAACGCCTCCAGAAGCCTGCGCTGCTTCTTCATCACGGCGAGTCTTCCTCCAAAACCTCCTGGATTCATCCTCCTCTCGCATCCAGTGGCCACCTTCAACGTTTTGCAGCTCACTGCAGAGTGTCAATCGTATGTTATGCGTATTTCAACTTCAAGTTTTCTTGTTTATGGGCTGCGATGATTTTTTTAAACCAGCAGTGGTGTCCAGCTGAGGTTTTTTGTATGGTATTTTTTATTGTTTGTGTTTTTTTTTAAGCTTTTTATTTCATTTTTAGTGATGCTATCAACACCGTTGCTCTTCAGGTAAAGAGGAAGGGAAAAAATGGCACATTCTTTGAAACTAGGTGTTGTTTTTCTGTATTAAGGATGAACCCACTGTAGGAACACGAGACATCTTAAAAAGTGACGAGGGATGGAATTTGGAGTTGACCGTGTTACTTAAATGCTGAAAATTCCCCTACATTTCGAAAAGGAATGAAGAGAAAGGAAATGATGGTTAGAACTGCGCCAAGCAAAAAGATGTTTTAAAGCATCTTAAAGAATACTAATTAGTGATAAAGAGAGAAGCAGTGTGTCTAGTTACCGTATCCTCCCGCCTGAATAGGTGTTTTTGGGGAGGCGCAGGCGTACAGACTGAAGTCTTCTGTTTGGAAGCCGGCACGGTTGAGGGACGGTTCAGAGGCGCTGCGGTGGATCTTGGGTAGAGAGCGGGCCAGGAGCTCAATAGAGGCCAAGATCTGGTAAAGAAACACACACAAAAGGGGGTAAAGTGTAAAATCATAAATTGACTAACAAGTTGTGTCAGTATGTACAGTAGGGGTGTTGAAATTAATCGCATAATCCATGCATCAACTTTTAAAAAATTATTCCTTTCATTTTCATTCTTCAAAACATTTCCAGATGATTTGGGCCTCTTTACGAATTAGTAATTTAATGCATATATCCAAAAAGTAATTTAAAAACTCCCCCCTTAGTCTGAGTGGTGGTCCCTGGGACAGAAGCAGTTGAAAACCTCTAAATTATACCATAATGACATTGTTTGGCGATTTTCTGGCTGCTGCATAAAAAGTCTGCTATCCATGCCCAATCTGCGTGCAATGTGAAGTAATGTATAAATAATGTATGGGATCGAGAAATCGTATCGAACTGAATCGCTGACCTAATAATCGTAATCGAATCAAATTGTGAGACAAGTGAAGGTTCACTCCTCTAATGTAAAGGAGGTCAAATAATGTCCCGAAAAACTACTAGACCCTGACATCTAAACTCTGCTAAACTATGCTGCCACCCACTGGTCATATAGCTGGAAACACACACAGTTGTTAAAAGGCTTAAAAGTAGTAAGCACAATTTGACGTTTTTAATCAAGCATCTAATGTAAACTGCTGCTGGCAATATTTTAACCCTCATCCCTCAGAGCTTTATGAAATATTTAGAATGAGAAATTCTATGCCAAAATGGCATCGAACTCCCAGCTCTCATACCTGAGGAAACAAGGGTCGCTCCTCTCTTTTCTTCTTCAAGCAGTCGGCCATGAGTCTCTTCATCGCCTTGGGGCAGTTGCTGCACACCTTGCTGAGGTCGGGGGACAGATAACCCCGACCTACCATGAAGATAATCTACAGCGGAAAAAATAAAGGAACCTTCTTTAATTATGAGTTCAGTTCAGTCCCGTCTCATCACATCCTCATCATCATCCTCCTCCTCATACCTTATCATATGACGTGTCATAATGTTAAAAAACAGATGTGCAGCCAGTTAATATCCAACTCCTTCCGTACTATCAGAAACACCACAACTTTCTGCGACAGGCTTCATAACCCAGAGCTTAGATTTATAGTTGTCTGCACATGCACTGTTTCTTGGTTATCACTCCAACTCCACTCCACTTTACTTTTTCCCCTCGACATGAGTTCAGCTCGCCAGTCCTATAGATGGAGCAATGTGGAAATCTGCCCAGATAGACCTTCGCATGAGCATGAAGGAAATGCCGCCAGTATGCATAAATATGCATTACATTTAGTAAACTACCTTTGACTCAGTGTGAGTTTTTTGCTGATCTGTCACAGTCAAATGGAAAAAGTAACTCAAAACAGCAATCTGGAAACAAATTCATCCGTGTATTGAATCGTGATTCGCTTATGAATCGTACACCGATTTTGAATCGTATCGTGAGCCCTAGAATCTAAATTGAATTGTGAGACTTTCTGAATTGTGCACCCTTCACACTATCGCTGTAAAACTGTCTGTTTTTCTGTCTTTAAGAGTTGGTTTAAGACTTATTTTTGTTGTATAACACTTTGCTGCTTTTTAGAAGATTATTTAAAATAAATGACTTCACAGTATTAAAAAAACAACAGAAAATACAGGTTATGTTACTGTTGGTGCAATCAGGAATTCTTTCTCATTTGAGATTTCTTCTGTCAGTAGACTTACAACAGGGAATCTCACCTGGTCTCTGTTGTTGATGTTGGAATAAGGCAATGACCCTGACATGAGCTCATACAGCACGATGCCAAAGGCGTAGACGTCTGACTGAAAACTGTAGGGGTTCTTATCCTGCAGCCGGATCACCTCAGGGGCCTAAAAAAGAGAGTCCAGTTTAATCACAACACTTGGTTTTCTGTCTGATAGAAAACAACAGAATAATGCTGAATTCAGATCAGACAGGATTAAGATAGAATTGAGAAAGGTGCTCAGTATTACTCTACCTCTTAGAAATGTTTAATAAGAAATGATAGCACTATGTTAAATGACCACCTTATGAGTAATAATTTAATTAAAAAAATAGTTCATTTAAACTTTATTTGCTGTTAAATGGAAAATATATTGGACAAGAATCAGTATGCAATGCTAAGGCTGACTCAGTATTCAGAAAGGGAAATGTTACTGGGCTATCTAGTTTTTAGCATTTATTTAGCATTAAAATTGTTATTTCCAAAGCCCATAAATCCACATTTATGCCCAGGAGCCGACAGCTCACTGATAGCTCTTATATCCACTCTGTAAAATGACTTATGTTTTGACTACATAGCTGGCAATAAAAATGTACTGGAAGTTGCAGAAAAAACATTATACTAAATAGTAACAGAAGCATCTAAAGAGAATATGCACCAGCTCACTTACCATCCAGAGAATCGAGCCGGACAACTGCTCAAACTGGTGAGATCCACTCCAGCGAGATTTCACTGTAGCGAGACCAAAATCACCAATCTTCACCGTCATGTCTTCAGTCAAGAAGATGTCTGGAGAAAGGCAGCTGTTAAGGTCCATTTTCTTTAAATCTAGGTTTGTAGACCAAAATACTGCAGTTTACGTAAATAGTATAGTTAGTTAAGAATACTTTGTAAGCCTCTGTTCTCCACAAAAAAATTCTGCATCAACATTTGAAATAACGCAGAATGAGTAACGCATGCAGAAATCTCCAGTGTGTTCCTTTAATTGAGGACTGATCAATGACCAACTGGACCACCGCACAAAAAGGATACTGTTGCTCTTCAGGTCTCTGTGTATGATGGACTTGGCATGCAGATAGCTGAGGGAAAAAACAACAATTAAAGCTGAAACACTGTTTGACAGCAATTATGTGTAAGAGCCACATAAAGAAAGTTATGTTCCACCATCAGCTCCATCAACTCACTCCATGCCCTGCGCTGTCTGGCGTGCGATGTCGATCAGTTTGATAATCTCAAACTTGGTCTCGATGATGTGCAGGTGATGGTAGAGACTTGAACCTTCACACCAGTGAGTGACGATGGCCAACTGAGGCTTAGTGCTGTAGCCCATGAAGAGCAAGATGTTAACATGCCGGGTTTTCCTGAGAGACAGAATGAAATCGAGAGAATTATAAAAGGATCACCTTGATGTTAAAATTACATATTAAAAATATAAAAAGTACTGTGCGAGTCTGGAGCCATCCCTCTTTTTTTAATTTTGTGCTAGGAAAGTGAGACAGAGTTTATGGCAAAATGAGCATATGTATAATTACATATGTATAAAATATTACATCTGCATTCGATTCCATACACCAAATAAAATATTACCAGAACATTTTGTAAATTGAAAATGGCAACTCATCAAATAATGCATATTATATTGCAAACTGCATCATTTGTATTTTTCATATTTTTATGATATTCATTTTGATATCCATCCTGTTAAAGAGAGACGTTAGGGCTACAGCAGTGGGTCCCAAACTTTCTTCATTTTACTGAGGTTTGTTTCAGCTGTTCAGATAATCAGATAGTCTTAACTCTAACTTGCACTCAGCCTTGCCAACAGGCCCATTTAAGTCAGAACATTCTGTATTTGGACTGAAATTTGCTTATCCCATGTTTCAAAATCAGAGTTCTGGGTGCACTCTCAGAATACACCACTAGAGGGTGGGAAACCTCTCTGCCTCGCTGTTGGCATCAGGAGAAACCATGACAATGTTGTGAAGCTCAAATTTGCTCAGCACATTTCCGTGTTTGCACCTACATAAACATGTTTCCGTGTGCATGATAACTTCTGTGAGTGTTTAGGACTAAACTAACAAACCACATAAGCATATTATATTTCTGGTAAACGACACCGATTAAAATATATGCACATAAAAGTAACAATGTTACAAAATTAACTAAAGTTAGTTCCATAATAATACTGTCTAGCCTGCCGAGTTTGATCATTTTTAAATTACAGACTGCCAATTTTCCCACGCTCTAATCTCTGAGCAGTAACTATTTAACTAATATCACAAGGTTGTGTCAATCAAGAGAACATGAGCATATCCTGTGTTCAATACAGAAAAAGAGATACTGACTACAGAACTAGAAACTAACGCAAACATCATGCAAAGAAAAAAAGATAAAGTGGAACAGAAGACAGCATAGTTGATTAAAAGCTAATGTTAGAAGAGCACTCCCAAGACAAATAGTTACACCAACTGCTCCTGTGCTACACCACTTTTCAAGAGAGCCTGTAACCATGTTGGTGTACAGTTAGAACAGATGCACAAAAGTCCTGGGGTGCGTTTCCCAAAAGCATAGTGTACATTAGTAACTAACATAGTGTTGCTAACATAGTTAGCAATATGTTAGCAGCTATGCTTTTAGCAAATGCACCTTTGGAAAGCCAGTATCAAGTAGGTTTAAGATCCTGCCTGCTTTGTAAATAGCAAAAATTTTAACCACCAAATAACCTTAAAGAGGAAAAAAAAATACTTAGTCCTCACCACAGTTTCAAAAATGGCTTAAACGGGATCAGCAAAGCAACCAGTTAAATTTAAACAGGTAAAACAGCTTGGAGAGTAAAAAAAAACCCTACATATTACAAGATTCCAGACTTCGGAGCAAATGAAAGTGAAATGAGTGATTATTTGCCCTTGTGAACATAGCACAGCACACAGTGCACCACAACGACATGTGACCTCTGCATTTGAAGGAGCAGTGGTCAGTAGACATGCAGCGCCCGCTGAGCAGTGCTTGGGGTTCGCACTTTACTCATGAGTACCTTAGTGGCACTTTTAACGGTTTGAGAATTGAACTGTCGACCTTCCGATTACAGGGTCAGCTCCCTAAGCTGTACAATATATTCAATACTTGCATAAAACCCATTAATGTTTACTAAAAAACACTCAATATTCTTTACTAACAAAAAAATTTCATTTATGGACAATGGCAAGTTAAAATATTCTTTCACGTGCATTTCGTTAATCCAGTAAGACACATTTATGTTTTATCAAATTTGCAATTAATCACTTGTTTATGTTAATCACACCCAAAGTGTTCCACAACCAACTACACCATATATATATACACATATAAAGTCAAATAAATAAATGATACGTCTCATAACATCAGCCAAGTTGGAGCACAGCTTTACCTCACATCACAACAACATAAAGCGTTAATGATAACCTCAGTCTTAACTGGGTTATAAAGTGCAGACAATAAACCTAAATGATCCTTGAAGGCTGAAATGATCCAGGCAGATCAAGACTCACCTGAGGACCCCTACTTCGTTCTTAAAGGCCTGGAGTTGCTGAGGAGTGGGAGCTGTGACATTCAACATCTTTACTGCCACGTCACCTATGAAGATCAAGTCAATTAATAAAGGAAGACATATCAGATGAATACACACTAACGGCTACATGAAACAGTAAGTGAAATGGTCTGTCCAGCTGTTAGAGGGCAGAAAGCCATTAGGGCAGTCAAAATTACTGAACCACCTAAATTTACATGAGAGGAGAGGGGAAATGTTCACAGTAGGGCTGGGTGATATAACCTCAAATCAGTATCAGGATTAACTGAACATTGATCCATGAACAATTATTTTGTAAGGTTTGTACTGTAAATATGCTCAACGATTAAAGCTGGAATATTTTTCTATCGAAAGACTGAATATCTTTGTGATTTTAAAATAACTGAAAGATACACACACAAAGAAACACAACAGTTGCAGACTGGACAGGTCAGAGGTATGTTACGACAAATGTTAGTATGCTGTTTTTTTTTTTTTTAAGTATTAACAGAACTTTAAACATAATCAAAATAACTGCCATGGGCAACGTGATGGCGATTAGAGGTTCGGAATTTTAGTTTAGATAAATTCTCAATCATTTGTCCGGCTCTAAATTATAGCTCCAGTTATTCATGCAGATTTAATAATGGTGAGCTCCTGACCAGGCTTACTAATACGTACCGTGCCACTTCCCCTTGTAGACAGTTCCAAAAGAGCCAGATCCTATCCGCTGACCCAAAGTGATCTGACCTTCTTTTATCTCCCAGTCATCACTGGAATCCCGTCGGCCCAGAGTTTTCTAAAACAACAAAAAGAAAGTTCATTTAAAAAGCTGTATGAAATGGAACTTTATTAAATGATCGTATTTGGATGCATTTTATACCTTCAGTAATTCCTCCACTGTTTATGTTAAACTTATTCCTACAACTATCTACACTTCTCCTAAAGCCCATCTAACTCTAAGATCCTCCACATACCAGTGGAGTCACAAGAAATCTAGTGGGAGACCGTCATTACACAAATAAACTCTAAAACATTACCAGCAGTGAGTAGAGAAGCTTTTAGAAACTCAACTCTTTTTTCTGGATTTTATTATTTTTAATTTATTGTATCATTTTTTTCATATTTATATTGGTATACTATTTATACATGTTTAGCTTTTCCTGACTTCAAATCATTTCATTATGGATGCATTTTTTATTTCTTTCTTTCGATTAATTTGTCCAATTTGCTCTTTTATCACCTTACACTTATTAATACTCCATTGCTTTAATTGCTAATTCTTATTAACGCTTTTCCTTTTGCTCTTCTTTTACTTAAGGTAAAGCACTTTGGGCTGCATTTTTTATGCATAAAAGGTGCTACATGAATAAAGATGATTATTATTATAAATCTTATTCCACAGATCTAAACTGTCTAAGACACAAATATGTCACTGTGACTGACTTTTCTGATTTGTTCATACTTAGGCTTCACACAACCCCAGTGCTGAAGCTCACCATCTTATTGCGGTCCTCAGACGAGGATGACGACTTGCGCTCTCGCTGTTGGCACGGCGACTTCTGTGGCATCTTCACATTGGTCAGGGAGCCGGGGAGGGAGGCGGGGGGCGTGGCCGAGAGCCCGGTGGTGGAGCCTGAAGTCATATAAGAAGGGGTAAACGTTAAGCAAATGCAAAGCAAGGGGCAATAAGAAAAGGAAGAGAAACAATGTAAGAGAAAATCATGACCCATGAGCTAAATTTCATGTGTTCAATGTCCTGATGAGGGTTTGGCGGAATAGTAGAATAAACTACACTTTCTTTATTAGATCTTTAGTCGACAGTAAACTTGGAAAGACCAAACACAGCAGCGATGGCTAATGACTACAAAACTATCATTTCTTTTTAAACAGCTATGTACTATTCAACAGAATATTTTTACTTTCGGCCCCCTCTTGACCAAATGTAAAAAAGGACACATAACATTATGAAGTCTCACCACAACTTCTTCTAGTGGATTCTTTCACAACAACAAAAAAAACCCACACTTGTCTAGCCAGTAACAGCAGATTTAGCTGAGAGAGGAATGGGGAAGTAATAGAGGTGTTTTAAGTGCAACGACAAACCAACTGTAGCTGACATCATTAACATTGAATTTCTATTCGGAGGCACAGTAACAACCAGTAACAATGAGTCAGTTGTGTCTTGATGTGTCACATGAATACAAATTTATAAAAACATAAATTATTAAGATGGTGATTATTATTATTACTGTTGCTTCTGTCGTCATTATTAATTATACAACAGGCAAACTATATAAGAATTGTAGGTAAAAACTGTAGTGGACAGTCAACCGGTATAAAGCAAAGCTGTTCATTCTGCGACTGTGTGTGTGTGTGATTTTTTTTACACTGATGTTGAACTCTTACCTCCCTCTGACCTCTGTAAACCTTGATCACGAATCAAGTCCTGAAACAGCATAAGTGACTCACATAAGCAACAATACAGAACACAGCAACTACACCGGAATATTAAAAATAATGAATCAATTAAAACATGAATTTAGGAAATTGTGATTACTTGTGACTAATATACAGGGCTATTCAAAATGAAAGAGCAGATTTAAAAAATTAAACCGTATAAGACAGAAAAACATTCTGCACATCACTGGACAGAGGAAAGTTCAAAGTTTGGTCCTATGGTCGTTGAGGTTGCATGCACTCAACATGAGCACCATGTGTAGCGCGACAAACATCAAAACGCCAGGCCATCACATGAGTCAACTCATCCCTGGTTACTGTATTCACTGCTTCGCTCGGTGGCATTCACTGATACTTTTATCCAGGCTTTTAAACTACGAACTTTGATCTATACAGTGATGTGCAGAATGTGTTTCTGTCTTACAGTCTGTTTGAAATAAATTTCTGAAATATGCTTTTCATTTTGAATAGTCCTGTATTTGTGCAGCTGTGTATATACCAGGAGGATTCAGTGAGATAAACATATGTACTGGAGGTTGCAGTGGAAGTCAGGGCTAAACATATACAGTATACCTAACACATCTACATACAGGGAGTGGGCAATTAATAAAAAATGAATCAAAACCTACATTCAGAACGTCTAATCAACACCATCCTTCGCATGTCAGGTATTTTGATTATTTTTGAAATTCTCTTAATACTCTTTTTAAAAATCCTTTTAACATCCAAGTGCTGTCCTCTTAAAAACCACACGTCATGCAAGTCCACTCCATCCAGTCTCCATAGACTGCATCTATGTGTTTTTAGTTATAAGATACTGTATGCACTTTTCCATTAGATAATATTTCTAAGCTTTGATAGGTGATACAAATCTCGTCAGTAAAGTATGAGGACAAAAAAACAAACAAAAAACAAATAGTTATTTATCATAATTGAGGTAAAATGTGCAATTAATCATGATATTGATTTGAGATAATATCGCCCAGCCCAAGCACGTATGTACTATCAGCACAAATCTGTGCACAAGTTGAGCATGTGTGTTTGAGTGTGTATGAGTATGTGTATGTAAAATCACTCACTTCAATGTTGACTGGCTCGATCGTGTTGATATGGACATTAGGGGCAGAGGAAGAGCGGTCTCGCTGGCCAAACTGATTCCGGTGGTCTTCCTCTCCTTGCCGGAAACTCTGTGGGATGGGGATGGATTTGGACGGGGAGACGGACGGGTGGCACAGCGACCTGCAGGAAGCGAACATGAGGTCACGGGTGGGGTTACAAAAAAGCACAACAGTCTGAATGTGCTGCAGGTCAGGCCACGTTGCTGCTCTTACCCCATGGAGTCGGACGGAGGGATGGACGGACACACCTCGGACACAGGCGTAGTGCCTTCTGACGAAACCTCCTCCTGGGTAATGGGGTGGTGCACCAAAAACTTAGACGCCAGTAATAAACTGCAGGGGAAGCAGGGACAAAAACAGTGTACAGCAATGATATAAAGCAATGTTGGACATCAAGTGTGAAGCATAAAGTCTGTAATAAAGTTTCCCTCAGTGCAAGTTGATAGATGCCAAGCATTTCAAATGATTTTCTTGTAATCTCGAGATAACTTAAGTTATCTTCTTGAAATCAAAAGTTGTTTTCCTCATGATTATAACTAAACATGGCATGATACCACTTTTTATGTCTAATACTGTACTGATATTGTAGATTTGGATATCTGCCGATACAATATAAATCCGATACAGTCGCCAAAGTCTTTTTTAAACAGAAAAAAGAACATAATTTTAAAAAAATGTCTGAATACATGACTAAGATTATTTTGTTACGCTTAAGGAAATACTTGACTTAAATACTGTTTTCCTCACTAAAACAATGTAATAATTGCCCACCCATATATACATGCTAAATTATTTATTATTAAAATAACATCCCAAAAATTATTCCTTTAAACACAGCTCTGTAATTTTATTACGGCCCCTCATCTTGCAGTGCTAAAAGCATCAAGAACACAGAGCTGGTGTTGTTAAGGAAATTAAACCAACTGAGCGTGCGCACATTTACAGATCGGCTATTTGAGTCGTTATCGAACCGATATCCGATCCACATATGGGAGCGGTGCCATGTTTAATCATAACAAAAAGTTGTTTTCTCATGATCACATTTTTTTAAATCTCCTCAACAGTAAAGCTTTGGTCTGAAGTGACAGACGCTTACATGATGATTGTCCAGCACCAACAGACATACTGCTGTTTCAACTAATGACACTCCACGATTAAAGCAATACTGGTAATGATGTCACACCTGTCGAAAGATCACGGGCGAAAATCAGTTGTAATCTTGAGAAAACAACTTTTATATTGTGATCACAAGAAAGTTAAATTGTGTTAAATTCTCTACAATTGCTATGAATCTTAAGGGGATACTAAACGTACAAAAGAAAATATTGCTGAAACAAAAATAGCCAATGGCTAAAACACAGTCTCCTGTAGTTTTCATTCATTAACCACTCCCACTTCTTTGTTAAGAGTGTGTCTTTAAAGTGGCATAAAACACTTAAATCATCTCAGAAGGTTTCTACCCTCCCCTTTACTGTATCAAGTCAAAGTTTGCCTTCTTACTTAAAACAGACCACCACAAAATCTGTCCACTGCAACAAGTCCCAGCCTTTTCAAACAACATTTCCCATGAGCACTCACTCCAGCTGGTCGTAGTTGACACACATGAGCGGCACCTCGGTGCTGCAGCGCTGGTGGAACTTATAGCCACACGTCTGGCAGCGGAAGCCCTGGAACAGCAGCTTCCGGCAGAAGTCGCAGAAGGCCAACGTGAAGAACGTCTTTCTCACCTGGCAACAGGAGCCATAGCAACGGTTAGACTCCAGATATGGCGTCTCAGAAACCACAACTACCAAACCCACGTTGGAATGTGTGTGTGTGAGTGTGTGTGTCTGTGTGTGATGTGCATCTAAAAAGTTTACACTACACAACTTTTAGTAGCATTTTGATTTTGACACCAAGTCAGTTCTTCTTTGCAGACTTTGTGGCAGACCAGAGTCCGGGACCCCCTTTTCACCCCAGAAAAGGGGGTCCCGGACTCTAGTCTTTGCCCTAATAATTTTGTTTTTGGCGAGTCAACATTTATCATGAAATCAGGACACTAGCATCAACACCCTAGTTGAGGAACATAAGTCACCCAAATTGGAATCAAAACCTGCAGACCAGGGGTGCATTTCCCAAAAGCATAGATGCTAACGTATTGCTAACCATGTTAGCAACAGTATATTAGTTTTTAACGTATACTACGTTAGTGCTTTTGAGAAACGCACCCCAGATCGGTAAATTGTGAAACGCTCCAGTTTGTTCAGGATTTTTAAAAAAGTCACATAGTGCACACCAAAACATAGCCACTAGGGATGCACAAATCAGTGTGTTTCTTAGGGCCGGTCCCAAGCTCAGATAAATGGAGATGAATGGAGATGTCAGTGAGGATTAGCATTAGCTACACCACAAAGTGATTAGACAGAGATCAGACACATTCATCGAAATTTTGCCTTTGTGTGTTGCATGTCAAGAGTATAAGGGCATCTTCTACTTGGGCGGGCAGAAACTGTGACACGCAACATTGGTTGACTGCTACTCCAACGTTAAGCCTGCTCAGAAGACCGGACTCAACCTTTTTTATCTCCCAGCACTACTTATTGTTCAGCCCTACTTAGAAGAAAAGCTGACTTTTGACTTGCAAGGCTCAGATTTGCATGTCTTAACATCTCATTGAGAGAATGTATTTAAAAAAATAGTTCATAAAAGCACACAGATCTATGGACTGACAAATAAATTAATAATACACAATTTGCATAATTATCTCTGTTGTCTCTTAGTGTGTATCCTTGTACCCAATGCTGTTTTGATTTCTCATGATACTCACAAAGTTATGAGTTGTTAGGGGCACATTCTCTAAAACCTCCACATGCAGCTCCTCTCCGGTCAGCCAGGATATGTCTGTGTCCCAGCCAATGGGCTTCTTTTCTCTGGGGACGGAAGCAGGAGGTTGTGGGTTTTACTGAAGCTCAGTTACGATCAATCAACATTATTTCACACGCTAAATTATGATGCACAACAGAGGTGTTTCTGGCCTTAAAGGACACCCCGGGCTGAAGCCCCTAAATAAGGTAAACAACTGCGCAATTATTTTGGCTACCCAGGCTCGACTCCAAATACTCTGGGCTGAAGCCCCGGTAAAAACGGCTGGCGACGCCTGTGGTGAACTGTCTGTTTATTTCTGAAGGGAAATCCTGTACTTTCACAGGTTGATGTCCTCTGGGACCACAACCAAATGCCTATTCCATTAACACCAAGAGTTAAGTGCTTAGGACAGTGGCAGCCAACATGGTGCCTGAACCCACATCGGTCACTGAAAAGATGTTATTTGTAATTTTGTAGAACAAATGTTTTCATTTTTTTCTCCCAGGGTTTTAAAACCATTATTGTCCCATGAAGCAATTTTAAGAAAATATGTTGAAAGCAACAAATGTAAGATAAGACACATGATGCATGTCATTTTAATAATTCCACTGTAAATGTGATTTGTCACTCTTTTTGTTTTATATGGTTGAATAAGAAGTTGCAGTTCTGTATGAATTACAATGTTCAATATAAATGCCAGTGGAGATTAAAAGTAAGACTCAATAATATCATTATGTACTAAAGGTCGTCCCTGCAGAAAAGATTTAATACCACTAATTTAGGGCAAGGTAGGTGAAAGTGTGACAGCATGTGTGAAGTGGCATTACCCATCCTGAATCCTGTAGACAGCACAGCATTCTGGGATAAGACCTCGCATCATTAGAGCCTTCTTCAAGGAATCCCTTACGGTCATCCCACACCGCGCCGGAACCTGCAACACACAAGGAACACGAGGGGTAAAATCAGCACCGATGCTCTTTACTCTGACTCTTTCTCCTGCACATATTACCTCTCTCTTGTACCTCAGCTCAACTTTTCTAATCCAACATTTCCATCAACTTCAAAGGTGTCACCTATATTCGCTCGTTCACTGTGAACTCACACCACTTCACAATCCGGTAAAAATATAAAATTCTTTTCTGAGTGATTTCTACCGGTCACTGAAGATGTGCAACACAACCTCAAATCAATTTCACAGCTAAATGAACAATTTACCTTGATTATGTTTAATGAACAGTTATTTTGTTTATGGATTTTTGTGTTATTTTGCACCCAGTTCACTGACAAGGATTGTACTGTAATGAAGTATTAAAGAGTTTATGTGCTCTTAAAATAACTGAAGAAAACATAAAAATGTAGTGGAAAGCCAGCAGTGTGGCATCACGTGACGACACATAATTAAAGTAATCTTCATGGGCAAGATGAGGGGCTCAGAATGTCGATTTCAAGTAATTTTTTATTAATTCGCTTGTCCTGCCCGGAGTCGAAACACGTATTGGCATCACAAGGTTTTAAACGTTTTTTGAATATTAACTAGATAAATTGTGCAGCTGTGTTCATCTTTGAGTAGTGTCAGATCATTTCTGGATAAATGTTGCTTATTGATAAATGACTGAGAAGCGAAAACAGAGCCACAAAAGCTTTTATTTTCAGTTCTGCACAACTGCTTTGACGCCTTCATTTTCTCTATAATGCTGCCCCCTACTGACCACGCATCCTCTACGCCAGTGTTCGTCAACCCAAACCCTCGGATCCCAGAGCTCTGCACAGGTTTGGTATTTCCTGCAGCAGCACAAAATGATCCTACATTGCTATTAAGTTCATCAGTGTAGTTCAGCTGGGGCTTTATAGACTGTCAGAAGGTCAATGGTTCAATATGCAAATCATGATATTTTTGGAATAAATGACAACATGTAATATGTATCTATATTTTTTCCTAACAGATCCAATATAAAATTACAAATATATATTGTTCTCATATTTAATTATTTGGATCCAACTCCATGGTACCATAATATAAACAAATTAAATACATTAACAAAATAAACAAATTTAAACATAATGTACTTAGGTAGTGAAGGAATAGGTGCTTTAACGACTTCAGTATAATTATCATTAAAAAATTAAAATACAATGTTTCGAACACTGTTTTAAGTTATCCTTGGTAAACAAATAAATCAAGGCTTCACAAATGTTGTGCAACAAATAAGTTTCTCAATTGTTTCTGACTCTAAGCAGCAGGTGCGGCTTTAGTCACAATGAGGACTGTATGCACCCCAATCTTCAGAAATTACACACTTCAACCTGATGGAGTAATATATAGCAATTACGGTTGTTGAAATTAATCATGCAATCGATGCATCGCATGCAGACATGGACGCTTCTGCATTAATGCAGTGGCAGACCATAATCGATTATATTGTGGGTTTTCAACCTGGTGGTCCGCTGCCCCTTGGAGTTCTGCGGCGGCATTGCAGGTGGTTGTGGTCCTTGACATGCAATCCAGTTTCATTACTGCAATCCCTTTTTAAAAATTATTTATTATACACACACACACACACATATATATGTCTCTTATATATATATATATATATATATATATATATATATATATATATATATATATATATATATATATATATATGTATATTTCAGATAACAGGCATCTTTATGAATAATTTAATACAAACATGTAAAAACGTATAGGTATCAACCCCAAATGCTGCTTCCCCAAGTGTTAAGTACCTGTCTGTAGCTTCAACAAGGTTGGTTATATGAAGGTCACATTTCCGTTAACTATCACTCCTGTAACTATCAATTTGTGCTGTGGGTAGAAAAACCAGAATCTGTGCAAAGCCTTGGGCCATAAGGATAAGGGCTGGGAACTCACACTAAAGTAAAGGAATAATTCCCTCTGTGAAGGTCTGCAACATTCATTTCGTACATTTTGGAGACTAAAATGATCACTGCTACTCATTTGCTCCTCCATACATGCTTTCACTTTCTGTGTGCTAACAGTTAGAGCACAAAAGTGGCAGTTCTGAAATGTCCAACTGGATATGACCTTTTTTCCTATAGAACACAATCTATTTTATTATATTTATATTATTATATTTTATATATTATATTACAGAATATTTGGAACACATGTAAACATATATATTTAATTTAAAATAATAAAATTAATAAAAGTAAAGTAACATTTCATAATATAAATTTGAAATAAAATATTGCCACATAATGCCTTGCTCACGCTACACAATTCCGAAAGTCATCAGCTGGCTGTACTGTTCATACTGCACATCCTCAGGACTACTGATCTCATACAGTTGAGGGGCGACAGGGGCTCAACAACTATACCATTCAAGCATTCCAGATCAAAAAGCCACGGTTCAAGTTCAGACTGGTAAACCTTGGCACTGAGGTACTCATAGACAAGAGTACTGTCCTGTCCACAAGCACTGCTCACCGAGGGCTACTAAAAAAAGCTCTGTTGTCACATGACCCCAGCCAGTCTGCCACTACATCTGTGTGTGTTTCCTTCAATTAGTTATAATTCACAAAAGATCTGCACTATTTCATCAAAAAATATTCCAGCGTTAACAGCTGAACATATTTACAGCACAAACCATGTCAGTGAACTATGAGGGCAAAAACTGAACACAGCAGACCTTGACTTTTTCAAATGTTGCTACACTTTGAAACAAGCCCATTCCTAATTCTCAGCTTCCTAAAAATCCTTGTGCTTAAATGTGTGTTTTCTTCCTCCATCAGCTAGACTGAGCTTTCAGGTGGTAACTCACCACTGTTCTCTGTTTGTTGGGCAGAAAGACTCTCGATGGGTTTCTGGGGCGAGCGGGGGTTACCGCGGGCGACGTCGCTGGGGGTCTGCAGCATGGTCAAGGTGTTGGGGGCGGAGAGTAGGCCCTGTTGAATAGCAAATCTCAGCAAGAATTCGGAGTGGGAGAGGAGCAGAACTCCGTACCATTGCCGATGGCCTCCAGAAGTTGCTGTTCTCTCTGTTGCAAAGAGTCCAGCTTACTGGTGTACTCCTCATAAGCCTGGGAAGACGACAGAACAGGTCAGTTCTTGTTCAACGGACACACTTCACTCTCTATCTTTAAAGAACAGTTTTAGGAAAAAATAATCAATTCACATAGGTTTTATCTCTAATATAGGCAGCTTTAGATTTGTACTAGAAACTGAATGCTAAAATTTACATTTGTAGCTTAAAAATATATTATTTGGAAACTATATGTAAATTTTCTCTTAACTAACGGCTCATTAACTGATAAACGTTGGACTCTTTTCTTTAATGCCATCGTTATGCTTTTGTAATTCCCACTAACTATGTGAAACTGTTCAAATATGATGCCTTAAAGTGTACAACAATTCTTACTAGAACAAAGCACAGGCTGGTCTTAAACTGGCTCTGGAAATTCAAGGAAATGCTCTTAGAACAGACCATGTTGCTAATAGATGATTCAAGAAGAAGAAGGTCGGATTCACTTGGTTCAGACCCCTTGAAAACATCAGTACTCTTGATCACATTAAGCATCTTAAGTCACTGTGGCACACACACACAGCCAACTCACCTCCAGGTATATGGATGGTGGGTTGTGTTCACCACCAAACTTATCCAGAAGTGCCTCCAAGTGCTCTTGAGTCAACTTTATCATCTGTTTGATATTCCATATCTACAAATTCAAGAAACATAATCCAGTTTACACGGTTTATATGTCAAATTATTTTTTATTTCAATTTTAATCAAAAACATAGTTGCATGCAGACAATAAGCTAAGCAATAAGAGCTAATGCAGTCCAGCACTGACACTACTCAGAAACACACAAGTGATTAGTTTGGTGCTCTGAAAATTTTTCAGTTCTTAGGCAGAGCTGCTGAAACTTGCTGCCTGTCAGTATAGAACAATATAGACCAATTATACTGCTATAATTCATTATAAATGACTTAGATTGTGATTTTTAAGTTATGCAATACTATATGTGATAATAAAAAGAGAGTACCATGCAATTCTAAAACATCATGTGTTTCCAACGGCCGATACAGCATCACTTTAAACCCACCACACATACATACACATGTTTATATACAGGGGCTATTTGGTAACACCTATTTAAGTTTTTTGAAACAATGCAGTTTGGACACTTTTTTCTGAAAGATCTGTAAAAACTGCACACTATTTATAATCTTGAACCTAGACTTTTTTTTTCAGAATGAAACCTCTAGTTTTATTTTAATTGACTTTTGACTCCAAGATACAATTTTAACTGGAATTCCCATTACAGTCCCAGCTACAACAACAATCAAATGGGTTTATGCACCCTGACTGACACTGGTCCTTAACAAGTATTTTGAGTCATGTGAGACAAAGGTCACTGCAATGTTGCTAAAATATCAGAAAAACACTAGAAGATATGAGGGTTTAAAACTTCCACTTGATAAAATCAATATTCACTCACTTCAGCCTGTTAGGATCTGTATTACTTCTGTTCTTTATTAAGGTTCAAACACTACAGCAAAACATCAACCAGCATAAATAATACAATTATCACAGTATGTTTCAAATCACACATCAGTAAGGTGTCAGATATCTTATGCTGAGCTTGTCCTAGCTTTGTGTGTGCAGAAAACAGGTTTCTGTCACATTCTAATATAAAAGCTCAAGTTGGTACTTGATTGCTATCTGCTGGTTAGACCGACTGGCCAACCAAATTTGGAGCAAAACACATTCTGCTCCTTCAGTCACAGCTAGAATAGTAACCACTTTCTGTATCTTCATCCGTACAAACAACGACAAGTCAGTTTTGTTTTGAAAAGAAAGAAAAGGTTTGATTTGTTATGCAACACAGTCTGTGTGACAACATGGCAACATGAGCCTAATATGGTTACAAACTTTCATGAGAACTATTGCAATACTAGCCGTGGTTATATCAGTCTGCCATAAACTGAAGTTTACGAGAGGACACAGCACCTAGCAAACAGCCTGCATAGCAATCTTACTCACAGTTCGTTAAATGTAAATGTAGTTCTGCTTCTTTGGGCCTTCTGAAGCAAATCAAGAATGAACAGTATTAGTTCATTAGATCTTTGTCGTTGGTTCACAATGGAATCTATAATAAGTGCAGACTTCACAGGCACAGATGAAACACTGTTTTTTTTTATACCGCCACATAGGAAAACATTTTTTCGTCTTTCCGAGTAACATCTGTTCATGCCTTATTTCAACATCACTATCATGAACTGTCTGCTTCTTTACACTTCCTTTTCTCAACAAAGCAGTAATGTTTATATTCAGCAACCTAACAGCTCCATGCTTCAGCATCTAAACGGACAAACAATGAGTTGCATATGCATTAATGCAAAAGATATGTTTAATGACAGTCAGGCCTTGTGTGCTGACAATTAGCTTGGCATCGGGTTTGCGGGGCATTCAAACCATCTCGATTCACTGCATCTGCACCTCTTGGCAACATATTAAATCCTGCATTTATTATAAACAAGGTGCTAAAATCCATAATTAAACTGACAGGGGTTTATCAATAGCTGCAAGGCAGAGATTTCTTTGCAACGGGAGGGGGACAACACTTCAGATTTGGCCCTTAAAAATGCCTGCGATTGCAACCGTGCACGTTCGTTCGGGACTCGGCTGCGGTTTGGGACGCAAAGCCTGTACATGCACGTGAAGAATCGGCAGATTTTCGGTGGGAAGGAATACGACGTTTTGAGGTGACAGAGGGAGGAGAAATTCGACTCGCATGCTAATAGCTGGCCCTATAGAGCTGCAGTGGGCTGAGAGGGGGAGAAATAAGGCGAAAAAAGCCAATGAAATACGGGGCAGGCCCGGTGATAAAGATGGGCTCGGTAGAACTGCGGCGATGAAAAAAATGGAAGAAAAAAATAACGGTACGTTCGCGTCGATATACACGCGCGTGCCTTCGTTCCGCCAGCTTAAAACCGCGGTTTCGGGGTTGATTTTTCGTGTGTATGTGTGTGTGTGTGTGTCTGGTGTGTGAGTGTATGTGTGCGTGTGCATCATTGCTCCCCCACCCCCTGCAATGCATCCCCGCGATCCGTATATTACAGCCGGTGTTTCCTGAAGCTCTACATCCCGCGAGCTCCGCGCGACTGCCTAGCACCGCGCCGCCGTGTCACGCGCCGCCGTTACCTCCTCGGGAATGTCCTGCTGACTCTCGGGGATCCCCCCGGTGCAGCTGGAGCCGAGTCCCGCGCCCAGCTCCGCGCCGCGCTCCGTCGTGTCTCCGTTGAAGACGGGCAGTGCAGAACTCGGCGCTGCTTATCGCCTGCATTTTAAAACTGCGAAACTGAAATTAAGAAAATATGGGAAGAAAAGCGAGAGAGAGACGGGAGGGGGAGACAGATTCAAGAAATGTAAACCGGGGCTTAAAAAAAACAACAACAACAACAACGGGTGACGACGATGATTATGGGGAACCTAACGACGGTCTAATGACTGGGTAGCAATAAAAGTATATTTAAAAAATATGACGTACTTGAATTTTAGAATGTGTATTTGAATTTTCGAATTAAATATTTTCACTCCTTCTTCTAACTGGCTGTCATGAGTTCGAGAGTTCTTTAAACAAAACTATTAAATATAAATATATTAAAATATAAATATAACATAATTAAATAATATATTATTTATCAGTTCAATATTTTACTTCTGATGACACAATGCATAGACTCTTTTAAATACTTAAATCCTCATTTATATAGACTTACCTATATATATATATATATATATATATATATATATATATATATATATATATATATATATATATATATATATATATATATATATATATATGTATATATATATATATATATATGTATATATATATATATATATATATATATATATATATATATATATATATATATATATATATACATTACATATATGAAAAAATATATTTTAGCGAATATTATAAAACATATACATATATGTGTATGTGTATATATGTATATGTATGTATATATATATATATATATATATATATATATATATATATATATATATATATATATATATATATATATATATTACATATGAAAAAATATATTTGAATATTATAAAACATATACATATATATATATGTATATATATATATGTATATATATATATATATATATATATATATATATATATATATATATATATATATATATATATATATATATATATACATTACATATATGAAAAAATATATTTGAATATTATAAATTGTAATTGAATGAAAATTTGCATTTACATTAGAATTCTCTAATTAAATTTTTTAATTCCTCCTCAGACTGACTGTCTTTAAACATTAAAATGTGTTTGGAGCTAAAATGTGCTGGGTAGCAATATTTTTTAAACAAATCCTATTTTAATATTAAAATTTGTATTTAGATTTTCAAATTAAATAATGATTTTACTTCCTTCTATGACTGACTCGAACTTAAGTTCCGCCTGAATAAATAAACCAGGGCTAGATAGCAAAAATACTATTTTTGTCCTATTTGAATATACAGTACTTTTTCCTCCTCCTCTGAGTTGTCCCTCCTAAAAGTTTGAGTTTTTTTAAATACTAAAATAATTGGAACTGGAAAATGCAAGGTAAATTATTTTTATATTCAGTTTAAATCTCAGAATTTTAATCTGAATTTTCAAATTAAATATTTTACTTCCACCTCTGAGTGACAGTCACTCACAAGAGGTTGATTAACACTAAAACAATCAATTGGGTCTTGAAAAATACTGGGTAACAATAACAAATAGAAATAAACATTAAATATTTTTTAGTTGAAAACTAGAATTTGTAATTGAATTACTACTTATACTCTACTCTATAATTGAATTTATTTTTAAATATTTGTACTCCCTTTTCTGATTGTCGCTCCTGGGAGTTCAGTAAACCCTACATTAATAAATTAGGGCTGTAAGCATGCTGAGTGACAATAAAATTAATAATTAAAAGCAGCAACTGTTTCCTAATATCCAAAAACAGAGATGGACAGTAACTAAGTACATTTATTGAGTACTGTACTTAAGTAGAGTTTTTGAGTATCTGTTCTTCACTTGAGTGGTATTTTTCTTGGAAACTTATGACTTTCACTTCACTACATTTGAAAGACAAATATCATACTTTTTACTTCACTACATTTCTATCAAGGTTCTCGTTACTCGTTACTTTCAAATCTGTGGATGAAGTGGATGTTATTCCCCCTTTTCTAAAACGTGATTGGTTGTTTGGCAGTAATCATTAATCAGTAGGGTTACATCACACCTGTAGATTGTAACTACAAAACCAAGTTTAGACAGTTCTGCTGTTTTCTGTCTTGATTAAAACATTGTTGCTGTTGGAAAGTCTTGAAGCTACAGGTGTAGAGCTGGGTTTTAAACAGGTTGGAATGTTGATTGTATGTTGTGAGCAGGCTGCATTTACAACATACAGTATATGTGTGCACATACTGCCAGAGCTGTGTCAGAACAGTACCATGCTGTTTTGTGGTGGGGTGTAGTCTTACAATTAATTAATAAAATAAACTAATGACTGGTTATCTTTGTCAGTCCTGGTTGTGTTTCATTCTGTAATATTCTACCAGTTCCTTATTCTTCAGTTTCTACAAGCTAATCAACATTAGGTGTTATAAGTGTTGTTGCAATAATGCAGCAATGTGGTGAAATAAGATGTACTTTTAATACTTAAGTGTTTTTTAAAACAAGTACTTCAGTACTTTAAGTAAAAAAATATCTGCACGACATTCACTTGTATTGGAGTAACATTTGACTAGTGGTATTTGTATTTCACTTAAGTAATGAAGTTAGCTACTTCGCCCATGTCTGTCAATAAACCAGGTCTGCACAAAATGGCCCATAAAATGTCCTACTACTGTGCCTTGACCAGAGAAATACAATATACTGTTCAATCACATAGACAAAGTGAGACAATTTAAACCAATATTTTTAAAACACAAATATATCTCACCTTATAAAAATATAGTTTGATCTGCCCTAAAAAATAACAAAATACAGTGTACAGAAGTTGTTGCATTCTTTATTATCATTACAGACTTTACAACCCAAATTACAACCTCAGGACTTCTATTACAACACAGGAAGCATGTGAGTGAACATTTATGCAAAATGAAAATGCAAACAGCTTCCTGTTGCTTTAACTCTTTACATTTTTTGAGAAAGACATCTGAAAAAATGAACTTTTAATCCACAGGGAAATCATCACTGCATGTTCTGAACTCCATATGTCCATAGTGTGTCCACATGTTAGTCACAGCATTCAAAATGAATGTCCTGTGAAACAAACTGATACAAAATCACTACAGCTGCTCCTATATACAGTACACAGTTCCTTGTGTGTTTTTCTTGTCTATTTTTTCTTCATGGCTCTCTTCCCTTCTCCTTTCTTGGGCTTTCCTTTCCCACGCAGCTTTCTGAGTCGGCGCATCTCCTCCTTGAAGTCCTGATGCTCGTCTCTACAGACAAAACAATTCAACAAAAGCTTTAACCACTATGCACATTAAAACCTGCACAGGTATGTGTGTGTTTGTTGGGGCTGCAACATTATGACACTGTGATGTTAGGATTTCCTGTAATATCTATATTCCTAAATGTGTAGTATTGATATACAGTATGATATAAATATAAAGTATATGAGTAGCTTATAAATTAAGGGGGATTTAGAGAGTCTACCTTCATAAAAAATAAAATGATAAAAAATTTCCAACTTAATTTGTTTTGATTATTATGCTTCCTTGAATTCCAAGAACCATTAGAGTAGCAAAAAAGTCAGGGACAAACGTCTCTACACCTACAGACTTTTTGCTGGGATTTCTTTTATATTAAAACATATTTAAGAAAAAATTAAGAAAAGGGGCGGAAAAGTTTCATTTGCATTATTGAGATTATAGTTTGGTTTAGAAGTGGGCACAGAGGCATCTAACTACAGCAATCATTATGTCCATGGAATGTGCCCAAAAAGTATAGTGAAGTAAACAGTTATGAGTGAGTGTGTGTTAAAACTAACCTGAACAGGCCCATGTAGCGCAGTCTCTGTGTTAGGGAGTAGTAGATCTGGTGTTGGGGGTACCAGTCGTACACCTCCTTCCTCTGGGCCAGGGGTGGCTCTTTAAACAGCTGCACCACCTTCATGGATTTCTGGTCTGTAGTGCGAGCCACATCCCCGAAGATGCGCGCGCTCAGTCTGGCCATGCGCACGGCGTAAGATGATAACTGGGCCATGAGCGCACCTGATAAACACAAACATACTGTTAGTTCATACAGTTACGGTAAGGAAACTATTAACATTTATCCAGAGCTACTTCCATGTCTTTATTACAGGGACAGTCTCTCTAAAGCAACTTTGGGTTAAGGGTCTTGCCCACAGACTCTGTGGTGGTAATGGTAGATGTAGGATTTGAAGCCAAGACTCTTTGCAATACTTGCAGCTGTAACATGTGTTATACATAATTTATACAATATAAAAGTATTCAATATATAACATATTTACTATAATGTATATTACTTTCAGTATTAAAATATACTCAACTCATATGTACATATGATTTCTGTAAAGCACACTGAATGGTTTCGGTGAATAAAATGTGCTAAAAAAAACACCTTCGCCTTGCATTACGTTAATCAAACAAGTAGTAATAAATTATTTATTACATGCAAATGGTTTTTTTTGTTGTTGTTGCTGCTGTTGGTTGTTTGGTTGTTTGTGCGAGAATCTGACTTCAGCTCTTGACAGCACGATAAGGGTCATTCACACCGCCCGCTTTCCCAAAGACAAAATGGCTTACCGTTGACGGAAATCCCCAAGGAATCACTCCAAAAGCCTAAAATAAATAAATTCCGACGGGAGACACCGTGTTACAATGAAGCCATGTTCTTATAATCCAACCGCATACGTTATGCACAGCGATTTAGGAGCAGCTAAAGTAATATTTACAGTCCTCTATCCACATGCCCAAGTAGGAACGCGTGTACGCTACGCATGCTCAAACGAGCGTTTCCGATTGGCGGACTGAAGCTCGAGCAACTTCCGCATCTTTTCCGCTGACATTAACCTTTTCATGTGTACGGTTCCAACAGCGTCATTTTCAGCATTTCAGACAACACTTTAACAATACTTATCCACAGTATGTAACAATGGCAGGGACTAACGTTACAAATGAAACGTGCTTGCAAATGCATTCTTTTTAAGAATAACGAATTAAGCTTTAAGGAACTGGTTAAAATGGGTAGTGTTGTTAAAAGACGACACAGCGTTTTTCCTCTTATCCTGTTAAAATATTTCTGCCACTCTTGGATCCTTACTGAATATTTACAATCCTGTCGACGTCGTAGTTTAAACAGGATTTTTTGTCAAATTCTCACTTCTTTAATTTACGCCAACCTGGTTCTTAGACTGGTGATTGCATTTTCGGGGTACCTAGGCTTTAAAAAAGCTTGAATGATGTCACAAAGCGGCCCGCCTTCGTTTTGACTCCGTGCGCATAAACGGAACGAGGGTGATTATATTAAAGATTCCATCGTGTTAATTAACGTACAAATAAAACTTCTGAACAGTAATATTATTAATATTATAGCTTTTTGAATAACGCTTTAAAAGGAATTTTAAACAGCGTCGTAAAACGTCATTTTTATCCAGTAACGATTAAAAACATGAACCAAATTTAAAACATTAACCAACATTAATCATAACTAATAGAAATGGATAACATGTATATTTATGATTATAGCATTTTTACAGATACAGTAAATGCTTGTTTAACAAAAGATGTATTTCTGATAAAATAGCATTAATGTGACGTCTTTTCACATTAGATTGGCCCCCTTTTGCCATATGTCTGTTTGTCCACTAGATGGAGATGTGCTCGTGAAATCGATCGAAATTTTAAATAAATAATTTGAGAGACGGTTATTCCACATTGATATGAGAATCACGTTGTTCTTCTCTCACAGATGATGTATCTATTAACACAACTGTGATATTAAAAAAAAAACATCCTCCCATCGCACAAGACAAATTGCTCTGGTGTGTTCTCTAATTACATTGTCTGGTGTCTTAAAAGTGTGCAAATAAGTTCCGTCCTTGCCTGCAGAATAATTAAAATTCCGCTGTCAAGATGTCATTCATACTGTCCTAAAGAAAATTGCAGTTACATAGTCAAATGTCAATATAAGCTGAAATATTTAAAAAGTCAAGAAATGAGGAATATTATTAGATCTACTTCAACTTACCCCCTTAAGGCAGGGAATTTTAAGAGATATTCTGTCCTCTCTCTTGATTGTCACTTTAAATATTTATAAGTACTTTGTCAACAAAAAAATATATAATTTTATTCCATCTACAAGTTTATGTTTACTTACTTACAATAAAGTTTACTTTGACTTTGAGGTTATTCTCACAGTGTGGGCTCTCTGTGAGTCTTCATGAGGTGACATGGCAAGATGGGAATAAATACAGTGAATAGGTGCAGAAATAAAGACGAGTGCAAAATTGCTTGCTTGTTTTATGAAATAGTAAAGGACAAGTGCAAGTGTTACTGGCGAGATATTTCCTGTTCTATGAGAAAACAAATCACCTTGAAGCTGCATGTTATTCAGAGGCAAATAAGTGCTGGGTACTTTTTAAGACAGTAAAAGGTTCCTGGTGAGTTTCATCATTTTGTGAGATGAAATGCATTGGTCTAAAGTAGTCATATGTTTTGCTTACTTATAATAATAAATGTGTATGCACACACACACATGTTGTATGCTCATAATTATTAACCAACATTAGTCAAAACACAAGCAAAAATACCCATTCAATCAGAGTTTTAATAGTCTTGCAGCTGTGGGGAATTTTTGTTCTGTGAACATCTGGAGTTATTATTGAATCCCACATTTGAAATCATTACTATGTTAGCCCACATATGCTAACATTACATAAGTTATTACACATAACCTCAAAACTCTTTCACAGATGCTGCTTAGTTTTTATAAAACAAGACTACGAAAAGCAGATGATTTTTAATATTTCAAGTAAATACTGACTTAACAAGTGTTTTAATCAGCACCAGTTTTTATTAGAACAACCTGACTCCCAGTAGCATATTCAGATTTCTATCAAAACCTACAGACCAGCCCATTTTAGCTTGTTATATATTTAGCAGAGAAACAGAACTAAGCAGTAAACAAGGATGTGTGAAATGCTGTTTGTCTGTCTGCCAGACTACAAGAACATACAGAATAATATTTACCAACGGCCAAGGGCTTGGTGTAGGGGCCTGCATATGGGTTGGGTGAAAATCAGGTGTGGCAGTAGTGAGTGGTATATAACATTTGAGCAATTGCACTTCTCTACTTCTGTATTATTTTAAGTACTGAAAATAACACTTAAGTAAAGGACCTTGTTATATACCACCTAATGCTATTTATATTAGCAACTTTCACTGTCAGCTTGCACAACAATTAAAATTAAAGCAATGTATTTTTTATTTTAATGCTGGCAAGCCATTACTTGTGACGTTTGTCCAACACACCCTGCTGTGACATGTATTTTAGAAACTGTTACTGAAGGTATGATATCGCCACCTGCAGACTTTTTGTGTAACTGATCTTAAAATACCTAGAATTTATTCATCACAACCAAGCAAGCAACCAGTTACTCTGTAAGTCATGAAGTCCTGTCATCATGATCCAGTTAAAGTGTTTATTAACACATTAACCAACTAATTAAAGCACTTAACTTTATGATTTTGAGTCAAGCATTTCTGTATTATAATTGATGACTTTAAAAATGTGCCACTGAACCACTGTTCTGTTCTCAAGTGTTGCTGGTGGAGGATGTGGAGGTTCACATGTGAAAATCACATTTATACATCACAACTGTAGAGATCTTCACAAATCAATTAACATTTAACAACAAAAATGTTTAGATATTGACTTCATAAACAACAGCAAAGCTATATTTTCCCTGCCTCTCCTCATGTGTTTGTCTTGTGTCTGGTGTCCTCTGTAGATGTGCTTTGTGTCCCCTTAAGGTTTGTAATGATACTTTTATGTTTGTTAAGTAAACAGAACAAAGGCATTAGAGGTACATCATGTGATGTGTTTGTTTGAAGCAATTAAAAAGGTAGATGACTGCAAAACAAAATGTTGAGTGATATATGAGCACCCCCTCAGTTGAAATGGGGTAGAAGTGCCTCTGCCTGTTCCACCTAAAGCTCTGTGACTCTCCAGTTCAATATGTAGCAGATGGCTAGCAGTCTCATCAATTATACAGCAAAACAGTTATACAGCAGGATGTGAATAGCCCAATAGTTAGCCTACATAAAAAGGAACAGTCCCGGGGGGAGCTCTGGCCATATCATGTCACTGTACGATAAACATATGTTGCTAAACACTGAATGTTAGATCAAAATTACCCAACATAAAACATATTACAATTGTGTTATTTCTAAGACACTGAAAGGCTGTTGGGGAGACATTGTTGCCAATCGTTAAAATGTAAAATGGGAGGATACCTTAAAAAGTAGTTTGATAAACAATTAACCTCTCACATTGATAGCATGACACATGGCTGTATTATCTTGAGGAAGAAACATGAGTAGAGAACACTAGCCCACGTCTAACCATGTGGTCAGTAAGTCTCATTTTTAGTTGCTCAATTCAGCATTCTGATTTTGAGATATTACATTAGGACTCAGTAGGATGCCTTATTCTGCTTTGTCTTCCAATGAGCGAAAGTGTTAATTGTGACCTGAAAGAGAACTGCAGTTGATGATGATACCTATTTATCAATCAGTATTCACAATACAAGAAAGGGGTAATTTTTACTCAGCATGTTACATGAATTAAACTGAAGTGATCACTGTCTAAACTGACCTAAAGAAGTCATATTAGATATGTTTTTACTTGGTTTCTTAAATTAAAAAGTCATTTTTATAATAAATTTCTATGACTCCTTGACTTTACTCTTCATTATTCCAGTTCAGGAACTGATTAACACTTAAAATGACAAAGGATTCTCCCCTGACCTAACTCTTCTAATAGATTTATTGCTAGGAAGAACAAACTCTTCATACTGCGGGGTAGGCTGTTGAATAGAACATTAAGCTTCACAGTTTAAATTGAATTCAATCATATATTAATCAATACACCTTTACAGATAGTTTAGTATTCTGGTGATGCAAATGATCGATCCAGTGGAGTGGTATTGATTTGACTATATTGCAATATGTTAATCGTATGACATCACAAATATTCACTCTTTATCACAACTTCTTGATGGATCATGATGGATCTGGAAATGATTTGAGTGGGTTACACATATTGAGCACTATATACATATATAATCAGGGTGCACATGGTTAAATGTTTGCATCCAGATGTAAACTATATTAACTATTACATTATTAAATATTACAAATGCAAGCCGAATCAACTACTAAATCATTTCGCTGTTGCTGAAATGTAAATTTCATAGAGGCTCACACCTCTCAGTCTCTAGAAGCAGCGGTGTCACTACTCCTTTAAGAAGGTGCTTTGATAAACAATGAGCGTCTCACACTGACAGCATGACATCACTGCTGTATTTTGAGGAGGCAGGAGTGTGTTTGGGGGACGCAGGGGCCACGCCGGACCCGGGGCTCGGCCACATCCCGCGGTTATTAACCCGCATCTGCGCTTCTCTCCCGGCTCTGGGGCACTGCATCGGACATCTGAGAGGTGAAATGTCTTTTTAGTGAAGGAGGAACGTCTCCGTCAGGTTCATACTGACACCTCATAATTCACCGCTTTTTTCCACAATGGCACAGACCTTAGCGTTGGATCGCAAAGGATTTTAGTGGATTTTTTTTAGTGGAAGTCTAATACAGCACAGGACCATCATAAGAATTTTTGTTTTTTTACGGTAAGTGTTTTATCTATCCGCTTTGTAGACGAGGCCCGTGCATTTTCGATAGGAACCGATGCTTTGACAATAGATTGTTTCCTATCATTGAGCTTTACTCTTTAATGTTTACTTAGAATGTACTATAAATATGAAACTGTGTCTCCTTTTAGTTGATTTGCATCTAGGAATTCTAATTGGGTTGAATTTAAAGCATATTTTTGTCTTACTGACACATTGTCTCATTGACAATGCCTCATCTACCTTATTTACATAATGAGAACAGAAAATTTATATTGACATCTCCAATATTGTAGATTGATCTCACTGCAAATAACGATACAGTAATTCACTGAAGCGGTGTGTGTATGCGCGTGTGTCCTGTAAACCCACAGGGGTGGGGTGGATGGGCATATAGACCACAAAACATTTCATTTGCCCCGAACCCTTTTATTTGCTCTGAAACCTCAACGTCACGCCATAATACGGCTAGTTTGCTTTTTACTGGGGCAAATGAAATTTACACATTGATGTAGGCTGGGGTTCTTCAGTTATGCCACTGATTAGTCTTTGATATTTTTTTCTTATATTACAGCAGTGTCCTCATGCATGGTTTGGAATTTTATAGTAATTGGTGATTATTATTATTACTTCTCTTTCTTTAAGGGTTTACATTGCAAGGAGGCTTTCCTTTTTATGCACCCCCTCCGCCTCGTTTGGTTCAGAAGAAATTGCATGGGAAGGTCTACGGATGGACGTTAGAGTCGGGATAAATCGGACGGGATTGGTTTCACCTTCGGCGGATTCGTCTCAAGATAAACAACTATCAAATCATATCCAATAAACAGATTCCCGCAAGAAAATCATATTGGTCGTCGCTTTATAAGCTCCGGACCGCACGCACCGCACCGGTGATGCTTTCGCCGTCGGTCTCGCGCGGTGATGTAAGCTGAACGGCTCGGTGCGTGCGCGCGCTCTCTCGGTGGTGCTGATGCTGCTGCTGCTGATGCTGATGCTGTGATCGGCGAGGATGGCTGCCGGTAAGCTGCTGCTCTACGCCGGTCTTTCCCTGTCCCTGTGCGCGCTCGGAATGCTGGCCGTGGCCATCTGCTCTGACCACTGGTACGAGACGGACGCCCGGAGGTACCGCGACCGGTGCCGAAGTTTCTCGAGCCGCCGAAAAGACCCGGGCTTCATTTACATACCCAACAACAGCCTTCCGCTGCGCGCCAGCCGCTCGCGCCTGGACCGCTGGGAAGAGAAGCTGCTGCTCGCGCGAAACCGACGGCAGCTGTTCGCCATGAGCGCGGCGGACGAGTGCAGCAGGCAGTACAACTCAACCAACATGGGGCTGTGGAGCAAATGCCACCGCCAAGGATTCGACCAGGACATCGAGGATCTCATTCAGAAAGGTAGAAATATCTGTCTTCATATTCCTCAATTGCAATTGCAAATGCGAAAAAATCCGACCGTAATGTAATGTAATGTAATGACCCGGGAATGTGTTTTTCACTGTGTAAACATGCACACAATGTTTTTTGGAGAACGATGCTGTCGAGCTTCACTGAACTTGGGCCCTTGCATTTCAGTGCTGCAAGCGTCACTTTACAGTGGAAAAATTGTGCAAAAAAGTCAAATCAATATAAATATAAACAATCACAAAACCAAATCATTCTGTAGGACATGCAATGATGCTTCTCCTGACCCTGAACAATTCAGGTTCATTCACTATTCACTGTTACTATCTACTGTTCATTTACTATTCACTTTCACACAAACGAGAGTGTAAACGAGGAATATACTGTATTTTAGAGAACGCTTCACTGAATGTCGGCCATTGCATTTGGGTGGTACAAGCATCACTTTTAGATGCAAAATCGCAGCTGACAGTGACTTTAATTGCCATCTCACACGGACCCGGGAGCCTTTAGTGTGTAACCGAGTTATTACGATGTGCCTCGACGCTTAATACAATACTGACGTCATCACTCACAGCTGGCAGAGGCCATTCATGGTCAGTTGGAGTGTAAACTAAAGGGAACACAAAACAAAGGCTGTCACACTTATACAAACACTTATCATGACTAAGAAACCTGATTCATTCACAATTCACTTTTTACGCCTGTAAGAGTGTAAATGATGAAACAAATAAAATTAGATAAATGTGTGGGGTGTAACTCACTCAGAGTTCTTATGATGTGATATATTAATAATACAGAACAAGACCATCTCAGTATTTACTAGTAGTACTTCCTAAATAGTTCACAAAACAAATTCAATCAAATCACCAAAATGTTGTTGAATGATGATGCTTATCCTGACCAAGAAACAAGGTTTATTCACAATTCACTTTTCATAAGTGTAAACAAGGAACTTGACATACGATTAGATAAATATGTGGAGTCTGTGACTCCGAGTAATGATGTGATATATTAAGTGTGTAACTTGGATGAAGTTATTATAAGATGATTCATTATCCATCATGAAGCATGAAATCATGGATCATGAAACCAAATCATGTTGTAAGACCTATACAAAATATATATTTTTTAAAAGTCAGAGTTTGTAGAGTGATACTTCTCGTTGCCCCGAAAACAAATATTTGTACTATTCACATTTCAAAGAGCAGAGGAACTAGACATAAGACTAGAATGGTGTGGACAGTGTGTAACCTGCCTGAGATATTATTTTTACATTTACATTATAATGTGATCTAGCCTTTTATACAATAATGATGTCATCATCCAGCAAGTGAAGGCCATTTCTAGTGAATCAGTGTGAACAAAATGGCTCACAAAACATTTCAGGCAGTCACGCTTATATAAACTTCCAACAGACAATAATCATAGTTGAATGAAAGACATTCAAATGGTAGGATACTTATCTACAGACCAGTAGGTTGTGGGTTTGAGTCCAGATGGCCTAACTCCACTACTTCCACCAGAGTAAGACCACCAAGTTGCAAGACTGTCCATTTAATTAGACTATGTAAGTCTCTGGATGTAACTCTGAATGAACACACCTGATAAACAGCATTAAAAATGACAAAGACAAAGAGAAACTAGAAATAATTGTAAACAAGGTACATAGAGACTAGAGAAAAGACTGTAAATAGTGGAGTGTGTAATTCACAGTTAGTTACTATGATATAATCTCACCTATAATACTACACTGATGTCATACTCCAGCTGGTCGAGGCCCTTGCTGGTCAATACAAGCATATACACAATGGAATGCAAAGCAAATCTGGCTTCCATCTTTTTACAACCCCCAAAAACATCATCTTTTAGCTGCAGGATTTAGCTGTTGAGCAGGAACAATCCCATGACAAGATGGTACAATTTTGTACTTTTTTCCTTTGGTACCTTTGTGCTTATTTTTAGTGTTGGCTGTGATATTGGCTTTCATGAAATGAGCTCTGTGTCAATAATATGATAAAGCATTAGTGAATTTGCTTGACCAATATGTGCCCCTAGATTACCAGCTTTCTTAAATGGCCTACCATGTTTTACTTACAACTTCCGCAGTTGCTGTCTGACTCTGTCTGCCAAGGTGATGTTTGTGTTCTTTGGGCAGCCCAAAATGGCCTCTGACACACACACACACACACACATTCTGAGCGATGTTTGTGAATATGTAATTGGCCCTTGTTGTCCGGCGTGTTATGAGACTATGTGCCGCACAAGCTGTTTGTATTTTGTCTGATCAGCAAAAGCTCATTTTCACTCTCTGGGGCCAGTGCCAGATACACACTGTGGTTTGGCAGGGTGGCCCAGGTACAGCACCATCATTTCCACCTATATAATGTATGATGTTATCAGCTGAGGATGTGTGTCTGTGCCATGCCTTTTTCAAGGTGCATTGTTTGGTAAAAGGAGTGTTTCAGTTGGTAATGTTATTTGCTATTAGCACATTTTGGAATTGTGGAGAGCTTGTTTCATAATGAGGGGTAATACTGTGTGTGTGTCCGTGTTCCTGTGTTAGAGAGGGTTGTGCCTGGCAGAATTTTAATCCATATTATTATCCAGACAAGCAACATATCTTTGCATGAAATCTGCTGAGTTTACAAGACTTGGCATCCCCTTCTCCCATAGGAGACCCATTCTGTTCCTACACACACACACAAATCCCAGAGAGAGAGAAAGAGAGAGAGAGAGAGAGAGAGAGAAATAGAGGGAGAAATAGAGGGAGGGAGTGATGAATGAGGCAGCGTAATGGAAAGGGGGAGTGGACTGACGAAGGGCGAAGGCTATGTGTTAAAGGAAGGTGCTGAAAAAGGTCCACACTGCACATTTTCTATTTTGAGACTTTTGTTCCATCCAGAGGACATTTTTGCCATGAACTTAAAAGAAGCAGACATATTTTGTGCTTAAACAACTGCAGGTTCACAAAGAACCCTAAGTTAATTACTTTTTGATGTAAGCATTAAAAGTACTGAGCAAATTGTATTATATCAGCCATCAAAGGGAAATAACAGTATAAACGTAAGACCGGAGCGATGCAGAATTGGATTCGATTACAAAGGGAGATAAATAATAGAGGAAAAATAAAGCCCCACTACATTAATGCATCAAATAGTAGCATCTGAAGTTTACAGGTAATGAAGACAGTGTAAAAGAGAAAAAAAGAGAGAGAAAGATCATGCAGGGAAAGCCAACCCCTCATATCGTCCACCATCTGTCCCCACCTCCCAGCGGGAAACCCATCTGGAGATGATGAAGACATTTAGGCCGTAGAGCTCAATCACACAGAACAGGAGCCAAGCCACACAGCCTGTCCTCAAACCTAATGAACGAAGGAGAGGGATAGAGAGAGAGCAAGAGAGACAGAGCAAGAGAGAGAGAGGGATAGAGGATTGGGGATAGTTAGACTACAAGAGGATAGGATTACCCCCTGGCTCCTCAGAGACAGGGATCTCCTCATCCGAAATTTGAGACTGGGGGAGGAGAGTGCTACACCCGTGTGGTTCGGGACTGAGGCCCTGTTGGGAGATGGGTGATGACACTAATCTAATGGAAGGTTACCAGGCAGGGATGCTGGCTGCATCTCCAATGCAAGTAACAAAATCCCCAAGGAAATACGGTGGCAGGGTTTGGAATTCATTTGGGAGATACTTGGCTCCATCTGCAAAAGTCTCAAAATCTGCAATGAAATACAGGTTCAAGAGTTGGAGTTTTATTTGGGAAATACCATTTGTATCAAATTAAGAATTTATCTCACAGAAAGTAGACTGTAATTGGTCCACTCGTAATGGAAGAGGAATAAAAAGTAGAAATGAGATGCAGAGGTAAAAATCCTTTGGGCTTCTTTGATATCGTGACATTAAGACACCTGATTTTTAGGGGTTTTTAAGAAATACCAAAAGAAGGATTATAAAAATGTTCCATATGTAGTCTCCTGAGTTATAAAGGGCTCTAAACGTTTTGTCATTTTAAAAGCAGTTAGCTTGTCTCAATGCATCTCTGCTGCACCTTCAGATTTCCACAAATATATCTTTACTGTAATGGTTTGATTCTTCAGAAGCTTAAAAACGTATTCAAGAGAGAGATATAAGTTTTGATTTATGTTATGATTCATGAACTAAAACATTGAAATTGGCATCTTTGAACATTGAAAGACTGGCATCTTTTTGTTTCAGCCTTCCATGTTGATTTGTCATCTATATTCTCTTAAGAGCTAAATAGTGCAAGAGCAGGCCGGTCCAGCACTCTCCAGCTCTTAAGCTGATACAGATGAGAAGTCAACACTGATCAATAAAATCTACTCTAACATCCTCTTACATCACTTGTTGGAAATTATGCTAATGTAATTACTATGCTTCTTGTCAACAGATATTGAACTTATCATCAAGTCCTCCTTGACTATAGAGAACTTCAACATAGGTCATGCTCTGCTAAGTCCAGATGACTGTGATACATTTTTTCATTAAATATTTGCATGAAAGGATCTCAACAGAGACATTTTTAAATTGTAATGCAATGCATTGTTCATTCATTTTCAGAAGGCAGTTTGTAACCTGTGTAGCCAAATATCCCTTAATTTTCTCTTAGCTTCGAATAAAGCAACATTAAAATGATTTAGGCTGAGCACATTAAAATCTGAATCAGCTTCTGGCAAAAGACTCCAAATTACATCCAATTTCTATATTATCGCTCTTGAAAACAGAACTACTTGTGTTCCCCTGCCTATTTTAAAAGCACAGTTTCATTCTTTGCCAAATGTGGAAATGGAGAGAAACAAACGGACTGTTGTGATGTTTTGGTGCAGTGCTCCTTTACGGGCAAAATATTGTGTCTGTCTGCATGCAGCCTGCTCTTATTGCTCGGCTGAGCAATGGCAACACTATATGTGATTTCAAACGGGCAGTATGGGCAGGGGGAGTGGTGATAAATGCTGTTATTTCACATGGCCAGGAGCCAGAGCAAAGGCATCAATGTTTCATGACCCGAAGTTGTTCCACACCTTTTTTTCCGTCTCCCCAGTGAAGCTCGCCGTACCTCATACCTCACAACCAGCTTTGCATGGTAAACACAGAGAAACTGAGGAGAGCAGGGACCTTGACTGTGGGTTATACTAATCCATGCAAACATCTAAATCTACACAAACAAATACACTGGAACGGAAAGTGTGCACTCAATGAGAAATAATGTTGCCTTGAAATATTGAAATGTTACTCAGCTAAAAGTAAAACTATTGGGGTGTAAAAATACTCAAGAAAAAATCTATGTATTATCAAAAATATTCACAACATTAGTTACCTCTTGAATTGCCGATGCTTAATGCTTTATAAAAGGAGGCATTCAACGTAAAGCGGAGATTCCTCTGTAAAGATAAATACAGCCTCATCATCATTTCCTGCTAACACCAAAGTAAAAATGGAAACGTATTCGAAGAAAGTAATTTTTAAACCAATCATTATTTGTTCTGAACGTGTAGTAAAGTTAAGTAGATTACCCTACTCTAATGTAAGTGGTTGTCAACGATTACCTTAAGCATTGGGAAAAACAATGATATAAACAGTTGGAAACTTGTTGATTGACTTTGTTGGCTACAAAAATATATTTATTATATCATATATCATTTATCATATATTGGGACAGTTGGTAATGTAACTGTTAGGTCATTTGCCCTGTGATCGGAAGGTCGTTGGTTTGAATCCCAGAACCGGTAAAGTTACCTCTGAGGTACCATCCCCAAGCACTGCCTTTGTTAGCTGCCTATTACTTCTTCATGGATGGGTCAAATGCAGAGGTCACATTTCGTAGTGGTGCACTGTGTGCCATGCTGTGGTGTGTTCACAATGACAAAGAATCACTCACTTTCATATTAATGTTTAATTTGCTCTGGAAATGCCAGACTAACCCATTACTACCAATCTGGACCAGCGTAGGTGATGATAAGGTCAAAAATACTTGATATCACCTATGTGACGAGGCCTTTCGAATCTCTTCTAAACACAGCTGCACTCTCCAGCTACTCATCTACTTTCTCCATTCAGTTCTCTGGACCAAAACAACCCTCAAAAAGCCATCAGTGGCCTATAACCCATCATTCCATTCTCCCAAGGCCACCACTTATCCAACCTTTTCATGTGACATTTCCATGGCAACTAGTGGCTAAGGGTTTAGATTGGCTATCAGAAGCCAATGGCAGTACAGACCTCTTGAGCGCCTCGCGTCCCAACCATAAGTCCACTAAGCCATGATAAAGAGCAAGACCGGCCAACTCGGGTCCCTGCAACAGGGTTTGGATGACTGAGATCAAATAAAGTTTACTTGATTCTGAAGGGGTCAATTTGCTCGTCTCTAACTCGTCAGTCTGCCTGAGCAGATAATCACACCATCTGATGAATACAGCATTAATGAGGAGACGCGGTGTGAGAGTGTAGATCAGAAACAGATTTGAAGGGAAGCAGCTGTTGGCAACCCAATCTGGGCAAATATGGAATTTGACCAGACGGTCTGAATATCAGAAAAGTCAGAGCAGAGAAGCAGTAATTAAGATGCATGACCCTGAGGTAGCTAGGTTAAGTCTTGATGGGCTAAAAAAAACACACAGCTGAAGGAATTCATGCAGTTAGTGATAGACAACATTGTCTGTATTTTGGTATATTTCTGCACTCTATCACTCACAGAACTATTGAATTTAAAATCATTGCTTGTGGTGTGTGAGAAGACACACACAAACACCATCTTTCATCTTTATCCCTCACCCTGCCTGCACTTCCTGGCGCCTAGGAGAGTCCTCAATAGACCTGATTGAGTCTCTGGCTGGGATCTCGCCCAGCTCTGATCTCTGATGTATGACCTCTCCCTCTTCCAGGTGGGCATCCTCCCTCACTCTCTCCCTCCTTCCCTCTCCCTCCCTTCCCTTCGCTCGCTCGCTCCCTTTTCTTTCCCTCGTCTTTCTCTTCTTTTTTGATCAATGGTTCATCAGAATCGTTGGACCTCACCAGGGCCAAGCATGTGGGGAGACGACACCAATCAGCATCCCATTCAGAGCGGGGAAAAGCTGAGGTGCTTGTTAGGGGCTGCAAAAGAGGAAAGAGTCGAGCTGTTTTAATGAGAACCACGTTCGGGTGCAGCTGCCCGCTTGAATGGGGAGCTTTCAGGCGGCCAACAAAGCAAGAATTATACCGGACAGAGGGGTAGCACAGCTGCTCAGGTTCCTTAACATGGCCCGAGTTAAATCAAGCAAAGGCTACGGAAGCAAATGCTTCAATTTTTTGGGAGGGTTTTCATCAGGTATCTGTTGGACCCTCGTATCCAGATCGAGTCAGGCTTCCTGATTATAGGGGACAGTCTCTCTCTGGATCAAGTTGGGGTTAAGTGCTTTGCCTGGAGAACAGTAGTAGCAGAAGAAGTACTGGATGTAGGTGACAGTCAGCCTTGAACCCGTGACCTCTTGCTGTATAATTTACCTCCAGACAGTCAACATCGTTATTTAAAGCCTTATAGGGATGTTTCACATCCTCTCATCGGGACCGAAGTTTGTCTCTCTTTCCTTGGGAGGCCTGAAACAGGAAGCCGAACAACGTCATTCATCGGTAACTTTGATGGGGGTAAGGGGGGTGCGGTGAGTTTGAGGGATTGTAATCATTCCCCTGCTTCAGTCGTCATGGCAACACAAGGACACTGTTTGACAGATGTTATTTCTGCTCTCTGAAGCAGGCATTCGCTTCTTCCCACCCCCTGAGGTTTTTAATTGCTTTTTTGCCGAGCAGAAGCGGAAAGATGTGTCTGTGCATTTCGTTTACATAAGGGCAAGCATTACTTAACATTACATACATGATGATGTGTGTGATTTGAATCAAATTCCACTGCTGGAAATCTTGGGTTCCCAGAAAAAGTTAAGCTGTACCCCTAATACATACTGGGCTGATTTCTTGAACCTGGATTAAGCCTAGTTTTGGAGTAAACTGCACTACCAATAGATGTTGACCATTGAAACTCTAGAAAGTCTATACTTGATCTTAATCACAATTGGGGAACCTGACTCACTAAGTATAAGTTTAAAGCAGTAGTTAGAAATGGTTGGAGAAATAAAAATGAAAAGTGAAAATCATTTTTAGTAAATTGTAACCAAAAACAGAAAAAACTGCTCCAGACTTACCATGTAACCAGGCTTAATTTGAATTAATCATGTTACCATCAGGTGCTTGCTACGGCAGCACGATGACACGCAAATCCGTGAAAGAATGTTAGTGGCAGCCAATCTTGTCATGTTAATTCCAGCAAACTTGTCTAGCAGGCCTGTTACAACAGCTGAAAGTGGCTGCAATGTAAAAGTGACTGCATATTCATATATTTTTTCTAATCATTTGTCAGTTACAAAAGAGGCCACTGTAATAGGAAAAAAAGTGTCTGGTCAGAATTGACTGTAGTAGAAAAAACATTTTCATTTGGTTTTAATCCCTGGTTTAAGTGTATATAATAATGTCTGCTGTGTTACAAGGCATCTGCACTGCAATTTTAAATGAGCAAAGTGCTGCCATAAGCGGTGTCACTGTAGGACATACTAGGGTTCATGAAGGTGCTTATAAGAATGCTGCAAAATGCACACTTGTCATATCGAGTTGGCAGTGTATTGACATGAATCTGCCAAAGTGAATGTGCATGAGGGGAATGAAGAGAGAGACTGGAATTAACAGTTGTGGGAATCTGAAAGGACAAAACATTTAGTGAGTAGAAAAGGACTTTTAAGGAGTAATGTGGTGCAGATTGGTCTCTTTCTAGACTTCTTTTTGAAGGGGTACACACACATACACACACAGTCATGTCTTGCTATCTTTGTTATTTTCTAGTGTCGTAAAAACTACATATAAATAAAACTACACATTGCAATAACCATAAACTCATTAACCAAAGCCATGTTTTCACACTTCTTGTCACATTTGTTAACACAAGAAAAGTTTTTCCTGATCTTAGTTGGCAAGATGTCAGCACAAAGCCACAAAGCCATTAAACCAAAAAGCCATTGACGTACACGTGGACATTCCTCATGTAAGGTTACTAATTCTGATTAAAACAGTGTTTTTAATATCATGAGTGTAAATTAGCAAGTCTGTTTTTCTCACATCTTACACTTTTCAATGATTATACTCATAAACCGTGTGCAAACACACTGTGTCTTTTTCACACTCCTCAAAAAATGTGTTTAATTAAGAAGAAAGCCTGTCTGCGCATAGACCAGGCGGGTCATTAAAATGAGTCTGACATTTAAATGGCATCTATTTCCCAACATATAATTAGATCAGTCCTTGCTACTGATAATAGGGAAACAGGTTTTGGCATTGTTGCTTATTCTCCATCTGTACAAATACACACACATATACACACACATACACGATGTGCCAGGCCTGTCAAAGTATTAGTCAAATAATAAAACAATAACATACTAAATAATAGCCCTACTGTTCTGAAAATAGAGACAGGAAATGCTGTGTTTGCTGTTTGCTGGAGTCATTGTTAAATTCTACTGTGTTCCACTTGGTCTGTTTTTATGAAGAGTATACATTTCCTCATTCATTGTCACATATTTGTTCAGCTCTGGCAGTTTCATTTCACACACTTACATTACCTGGATGTGACTTGCTGCTGTTGAAGAGACGTGCTGATGTTATTCAAACTGTAACGCAAACCTTTGTATAAATATATCACGCCATTGTGGTTCCATTTTAATGCATTTATATTATGTAAAACAGCACGGGTGTTGGTATATTTTAGCAAGAACACCGAGAAATATGCATTTGTGTTCATGACTACTCAGAATGGTAGTCATGAACATGACTACCATGCCATGATGTCATCCAAATATATGTATAAAGATTTTTTAATTATTCAGTTATTGTGTTATTTTTGGAATTTATTTTTCTCAATGCCTGGAAAAGAAAAGCACACCAATCAAAGCTAATGCAATACAAAAATAATCTCAGTAGCCGTAAGTCATGGTCATATTTTACTATTTTTAACTGTTTGTTTTTGTAAGCATCTTAATTTCCATTAAATGCAGACAGAATTACATGTGCAGAAAAAGGAAAAAAACAAAGAGTATGAACTAAATGGTCAAATAATACCTCAATCTCAAACTAGATTCCAAGGAACTGAGAAAAACAATGCAAAAAATCATGCCAGTTAGTCCCACTCTATCTCACAGCTTTTCATATGCTATGTTTTGCCATCGTGACCTATGTGTCTTATACATAAAGACTAGAACAGGCCTCCCTGAACTCCACTGTTTGACAATGGCTCTGATAATTCTTGTATGAAGCCTTGAATCATACTCAAATGAAGTCTGGGCTGACAGACATTTTAGATCCCATCTAAAGCCTCTTCCTCTTCCTCCTCCTCTGGGCTCAGGCTTTGTGGTTTAAAGGTTCCTAATCTGTGTATCTTTAGCAGAGTAAAGCATGAAAGTGGAACCAGAGGGCAAATTCACCTGCAGGTCAATCATTTTTGTTCACTTATGTGCATTTAAGATCTTATGCAGTATGAAAACGTCTGCAAAGGCTAATCCAGTCAGGTGAACCAGATGGGGAATTCTACCGCCCACATTTACTTTGCATATAGGCTGTAATACTGAATGCACACAGCTTTTCCCGTTGTATTTTTCACATTACAAACTCAACTGCTCATTTGAAGTGAACAATAACGTTTACTTTGTGAGAACGGCTTTCTTTCATGCCATACTGAAACAGCTCATGCGCTTCTAATTAAGATGCCAATAAAGACACATCTTAATTCCTTTTAGGAGTGTTTTTAACAATTATTGACACAATTTTAGCTTGGAAAAACAGTCCCTGAATTAACGTGGGAGACTGTCCCTGACTATTAATGGTAGTAGTACTAGAGTTGGAGGTGGGTGACACCCAGTACTAAAAAAAGCAACTTTCAAGTGGTAGCCTTTTAAGCTACAAGCTAATTATGCTTAAAATTAGCTAAGCTACAGCCTAGCTATACTCTTTGAAACGTTATCGTCCAAAAGTAATGTGATCTGAGATGTTGAGGAAGTTTTTCACACTGAGACCAGCTGTGTGTGTGGGTCAGTGACTTTAGACATCAATGGTGTCAAATCGCAGATTTCCCAACTACTCACCTGGAGCGTACAACTTGAGCCGCATGCACTAAGTGATGAAACTCTGCTTCATTAGAGCAAAGGCTTATGAATGACTACTAGTTTCTAGATTGTTGCCTCAGCCTTTCAGCATGGAATGAAACACAGACAGAAAGACAAAGAGAGAGAGAGTGCCTTGGGCAATGTTCAGACCACTCAGGAGGGCAGCGGTTGATAGATGTAGGAGTAGTAGATTGCTGTCAAGAGCAGAACAAACTGATTGACAAAAATAAAAAAGATAAAGACGATAAAGAAGACAAACAATAATATCCTCTGTCTTCACAATACACATGACAATATGAAGCAATGAAAGGCCCGGACAGATGTGAGAAGCTTGGTTGAAGATAACGACAGGAAGGAAGGTAAAAAGTGACATCATGTTACCTTAATGGCCCCGCTGATGGAGAATGGCTCAGGTGTTGCCCTGTGGAGGGAGGAGATGGAGCTCTATCTTGCCCGAAGGAGCTGCCACTACCATGGGAAGCAATAAGGGACAAGACACCACAGTGATGTGGCCTGGTGGAGGTTCACTCTCTCACTATCTCAGTTTTTCCATTACATCTACTCTACCTACTGCCTTTTTGCACATCTCCATAGTCATACTATGAACTTTTATTACACATTCTAGTGTACATTGTACAGCTGGTTATTATTATGTTCATGTCACGATTTCCTCATCCTGCAATCTATTCATGCAAATTATGTGACTTACTTGCTCTCTCCTTAAATATTATAAGTGAGTGAATATTTGTCATAGTAAACACAGCACAGCACACAGTGCACCATAATGACACGTGACCGTGAAGGAGCAGTGGGCAGTTTTAGCAGCTCCCAGCGAGCAGTGCTTGGTGGTCGTACCTTGCTTATGAGTACCTCAGTGGTACCTTTACCAGAGAGGGACTTGAACTCCCAATCCTGAAGCCAACTCCCAAACTAAAATGCTTCCAAATGTCTATTTAATATTGTTAGATCTATATTTCTCTGTTCTATTATGTATATGATTATTGTGTATATTCCTCTGTCATACTCTAAAAGTGGCAATGTTAGGTTCAAAGTTGGGTTTATGTGTCACATTTAATGTTTCAAGTGTAAACAGTAAAACAGCAAAAAGTGGGCTCTGGTGTATTATTATAATTGTGAATGATATTGAATTCCACTATTTACTACTGTACATTTACTCTAGAAAGCAAATTGAAATGCAAGTTGAAAAGTGTACTAAAGCACATGCTGCACACAATGATAAATTGCCCTCTGTTTTGTGAAATATTCTGAAATATTTGGTTTGTAACAGCAGGCAAAAACGTCTCTTGAGTGTGAAATATATTCCAGTGTGGTCATTATCATTAGCAAAGTGGTCATTTATGTGAAATGAATTTTTAACTTTTGTAGTTTGGGTCCATGTCAAATCATGGTCAATACAATAAAAAATATGTTTAGCTATATAAAATGGAACAAACATGAAACTGAATAAATGGCCATTTATTCTCTTAGCAACAGTGTATTGAAACATTGACCAGCTTGAACAGTAGCAGTAACCAGTAAATGACCATCATTAAAAAAAAAAAAAAAGACCATCATTAGGCAGTGGACAGTCTGTTCTCTCTCTCTAATTGCCCTATGGACCGGAACTTTTATGCCATCTGTCCACCACTGTATCTGTTAAGTTCGCTAACTGGTGTGAAATGAGACAGAATCACTCTTTGGGGTTTCACCTTGGCACCTACATGGGCTTCATGAGCCTATTTCACCTACGGTATTCAGTGTATTTTACAAGTAGAGCCTCATGCCACATACAAACACAAATCACCTACTTATTATTCTGTACCTCCTAGCAACCCGCTCTTAAGCTAAACTTAAATCCACAAGTGTTGTTATATGAGTCAGACACACTGGTTGAATAGTAAAAAATGTGGGTTCATTCTTATTCATATTAAGGGGTTTATAAATAGTCAATCTAGAGTCTGATGTTTCCTAATCCAAATATTTTATGCACAACCTGTGATGAATTGCTGAAAGCCGTACTAATGCATAACTATTGCATAAGGCTATTCTCCATTTATCTGTAAACTTTGTAAATGTTGCATAAATGCACATATCACTAAGTTCTGACTAGAAGGGCAGACTAACAACATCTCATTAGAAGAAGAAGAGATTTTCTCATCACTGCTTACATGCTGCTGGTTAATCTGTAGTCAGCTCCCAAGAGATTCTGGTCATTTGTAGATCTGCGAGTGTGGCTTAAGTTACATCCACTTAGCTTTACTCAACATATGTTGAAAAGGTCAGTTGTGATATTAAACAGAAGGATGAGAATTAATATTCCCATGTATGTAAATTTGTCCTCCTAATCATGTCAATCATGATCTGATACTGCGTCTTGTCCTTTTGTACATAATAAACATGGTCAACACATGCACATAATTACTAAATACAGACACTGGTTAACTTTTAATGAAATGAAGTGAGTGATTATTTGTCATTATGAACACACCACTGCATAGCACAGAGTGCACTGCAACGAAGCGTGATCTCTGTATTTGACCCATCCGTGAAGGAACAGTGGCCAGCTAATAAGGGCAGCGCCCGGGGAGCAGTGCTTGGGGACGGTACCTTGCTCATGAGTACCTCAGTGGTACCTTTACCTTGGACTTGAACCAGTGACCTTCCGATCACAGGGTGAACACCCTAACCATTACGCTATCAACTGCCCCAATTAAAAGGGTAGAGTTGGATACACTGGATTGTGGATTTCACTGGTAAATGTTCATGACTTTCTGGAAGGGTGTTCACTAGGTTATTTCATCAGTTCTGGTTGGCTACTACCGCAATCAAAAATAAAAAAAGTTAATGTGTCAGTATAAACACAGTGTTAGAAGCAGTGACTGATAATACAAATCTGTAACTCTCATATTAATCTCACCTGAACTCATTTTAGCATTACAATTAGGGTTGAGCATAGTCACCAACACACCATCAAACTACCTTCGCTGGCATTATTATGCAGTAATTGCTCTGACTGTCTCCCCCCACAGTCCTCCTGTAGTCTTACCCACAAACCAGCGGACATCAATCCATCTCCATCCGTCTTCACCAGCTTGTTCGCCAGTGGCAGCTATAAAAACAAATTTGCCGTGCCGTTCCATTCTCATGCCATTCAGCTCCGACCTCTGCTGCAGCAGCCGTAAATCAAACTGTGCAATCAGAAAAAGTCCCATCAGATTAGAAACGAGGTGAACATAAGAGTGCTGAGGAGGTGTGGGAGGGACTGAGTCTGAGAGAGGCAAATTATAGCAGGTGAAAACGCAGAGAAACTGCCGTGTCTGTGTGTGTGTGTGAAAAAGAGAGATATAGAGAGAGCGGAAGAGAGATTTGTAAGCATTTCTATCTCAGGTCTCTCACACACTGCTGGTATGATAATGAAGGAAAGGCAGATAACTGTCTCTCTGGATGTATCTTCAGTCCACCAACAGCAGGGAGCCCTCTGGATAATTGCCCTTCCCTTGGGCTATCTGCACCTCTGTTACGCCTCTCTCTCCTTGACTCACACTGCACAGTCTTGCACACACACACACACACACACACACTCACATATACACACACACGATACAGCCTCATATGCTCCACTAGCTCTTCTATAGTGCAATTTTTACCCTTTGAATATAGACTTTCTTGAACATGAATACTCCACTCATGCATTCATAATAGATAGTCAAACATGCTTTCTTACTATATACACCTCAGCAGTTCTGGGGAGTAGCTAACGAAAATTTGTGAAACGTATCAGTAGTGAAACTATTTTAAAGATGGAGGAGCTTTTCAGATAGTGATGTAGCATGGTAAAACACTACATTGTTACAAAAATAACTTGTATTTTTCTCTCTTTTTTCAAAAAAGAGGAGGTGTTTTCAAAAATCAGGAGTTTCTGATTAGTACTGAATTAGAAGAAATAGCATCTGATAGGCTTCTGTGCCTGCGTGACACATGCTCATTGGATCACACATGCTCTTGTCAGCTGCAAGATGGAGTCGGTGGTTGAATAATTATCAAAATGTATGATTCAGAAAGTTGAAACAGACAGAACCTAAGTTACACATTTGAATGTAACTTATATAAATCAAAAATTCTAAAACATCTCTAAAACATTATTGTGATTTGACATTAAAATACATAGATCATAACTTGATTTTAGCTTGAAGATCTAAGTTTAAGTAGCTTCCCCAACACTGGATCTTAGCCTGGGATATTTTCTAGAACATTTTAATGAGTAAACACCCATGTAGCCACAAAGACCACAGGGACAGATCAGAAAACAGTGTGATCTCTTGATCAAATGCTTTTGCACCAATACACAGCTTCCTCACTCCATTTTGTTGTAGGGTTTAAAATGGCAGGCCGGCCGCCTTGTGGATTAATTAGCCTCTGACTGCTTTCAGCAGGATGAGTTTGCATCCGGTCTGCCATAACTCAGGGGCCCAGGACGGCTTTGTCCAAGGTAGAGCACCAGGATAATGTCAGCTGGCCAGCACTCAGCTAATTAAGTCTGATTGCTTGTTTTGCCTCCATCAGGTGCACTAAGCAAAAGCACTACCAAATGCTTTAGAGGCTGAAAGTAGTGAATTCTATGCTATCCATGGACAAACTTAAAAAAAAAAAAAAAAGCTTCAAGCGCAAACATCAACAGTCACAGTTTGCATTCTCCCGTCAATTTTGTCAGATATTTATGCTCTCCCATTTAAGTCCTGTTGTGTTTTTGCCAAGTATAGACCACTGCTCGATGCAGTGACGTTAGATCAATCATCCCTGTGACTTTTCAGCTTGACAAGGTCCCTAGTCGCTAATGACACATTACAAAGCCGATTACAGGCCAGAAATTGGCCGCCTCTGCCTAAGGGAACCCAGTGAGGACACAATTATCCACAGGTCTGTGGAAGAACGCCCTAAAAGGTGGTGAAATTTTTTGAAGCGGCTCCCTGATCGGTGCAGACTATTGATTTCCTCTCAGCTCCTGTCCCCAGGCTTGGAGGGGGATCAGTGTAATTGCCATAGCTATCCAGTGTTAACATTTGCCCAGGTCTGCAGCCTCCCAACCTGCACTCTGAATTACTACATATGCCTTGCAAGAAAATTTTATGTGTAAATCAAGTCAGGCAATGAAAAGTCCTTTTTGGAACAAAATATAGACCTCAGTCAAAATAAAGAAAGAAATCTTGGATTAAAAGTGATTAAAAACCTGTAATCTAATATTTGGGTCCCTTTGAGTGTAACATTTTGGGCGTTATCCCCATGATCTGAAGGTCGTCATTCAAGTCCCGGACCAGGAAAGGTACTCATGAGCGAGGTACCTTCCCCAAGCACTTTTCCCTGAGTGCTGCCAAAAAGCTGCCAACTGCTATTTCATGGATGAATCAAATGCAGAGGTCACATTTCGCTGTGGTGCACTGTGGCACTGTGTGTTGTGCTGTGGTGTGGTGTGTTCACAATGACAAATAATCACTCACTTTATTACTTAGTTCTGATTTAATAAATGAGTGAATCTGAATCCTCATCTCAGTTTAGTTCAGTTAAAACTTCAGTCACACTCTAAGTTACCGGAGACTTTGACCAGCTACGGTTTATGTTACCGAACTCGACCCAGTTTAGAGACATTGTGATCCTATCACCACCTCACCCGACAACACAGAGCAGCTCAGATCAGTGTGTGCCCTATATGCCGAGTACTCATCATTTATGAAGACATTGAGTATTCTTAGATTTTCCTCATTTTTATAACATACTGTGTCCCAAGATTGATGTTTTTTGGCTTCATTTGAAAGACACCAACTTGTCAGTTGCATAACAACTGAATTCCTGCTCCTAGCTGTAGGACGTAATGTAGCACTGTACTTGACTGACTAGATCAGCCATAACATTATGACCACTGGCAGGTGAAATTGATAACATTGATTACCTTCTTAAAATGTCACCTGGCAGTGAGGGGGATGAAGCATAAAAATATGCATGTATAAGGATAAAAATGACTTTGATAAGAGCCAATTTGTGATGGCTAGATGACTGTGCCAGAGCATCTTCAAAACTGCAAGTCTTATGGGATGCTCCCACTGTGCTGCAGAGTTTAGGAGCTACCAAAATGGTCCAAGGAAGGTGAATTGGTGACAGAAAGATGGGTTGATGCTCATTGCCGCACAAGGCTGATCTGTGTTGTGTAATCCAAAAGAATAGCCACCATAGCTCCACTGAGTGATCAAAATGTTAAATCTTAAAATGATCTTATGCCTTGCTAATCACTTAGTATCATCTGACTGAGATGGTCTCCACACAGTAGTGTATAGTTAGATCATCTTCAACCGGTGAACTATGTAACGAAAAAAAGGACTTGTACCATACTAAGGACACAAAACCTTGCACGTATGAATTTGGTTGCATTATTGCTATATGTAGGTCAAAATCACCATCACCATTTAAAATGGCTTATTTTATTGTGTGTGTGTGTGTGTGTGTGTAAATGCATAAATATGATCATTCTTTATGATCATTTGCTATTTAATACTAAAATTAGTTTAGTGCTAATTTAACTAGTCAAGGCTTCAAAACGTAATTTATACTGGTTTGTCAAATTGGGTTCGGCATCAGAAGTGGAAACATTCCAGAGTATGACTTACGAAGAACAAAGAAATTATTCTGTATGGATGAGCATAAACTGACCTATTAAGATCATTTTTAAACTATGATTTATCACTGTCACACGGGCAGGGAGGAATTCAGCATACTTTGAGATGAAGGTTTCATTTGCACCAAAGAGAGTCATCTATCAACAGCTATCATTAATGAGATGCTAATTCTGATTGTTTTTCTGCTTCACAAATGGACTGACAGTTCTGTAGTAACCTCCCCCATCTGCGAGGTGATGCAAAGTAAAGAGACGATCTCAGCAGACTGCAGTCAAAGATGGCATCCGCCGTGGCGCCCGCCTACCCAGTGTCTGTATTTACGGCCGCTTCCTTGCATGTTTGCTATTCCGGCCCACGCCTCCTCCCAGATGGACCGAGACACAAAGGCAAGGATATGCTGGGGCAAAGTGGTGAAAGGCGAACATATCACAGCACGTGTAATTACCAGGGGCTTTCGGTCACCATCAGAATACCAACATGTTACTCAGGTACAGAGCAAGAAAATGGAATGACGTGACGGGGGGGCAACGTTATCTGTTAATTATGACCAGTACCCTCATGGTTAATTTTGAGAAATTATTTAAAATGTGTTAAAACTGCCACTTTTGCTATTTTTTCTTTCTTTCTTCTGAGCTATTTCATTTTCAGACACATAAAAATGTCACTGAATTTCCATGCTCTTACTGCTGATCTCATTATTCTTATCTCAACCGCTCCATTCCATTTATTTTAGGTGAATGTGTGCTTGAGTTACATGAACTGAATATCAGGTTTCTTTTTCTAAATCTCAAGTACGGTCACCATTAGTAAGCCATGTCATTACACTACACTCCCAAAAAGGTGTTCAATCCTTTCAGTGGTCAAAACTGTGCTATAAAATATGTTCAAACGTTATATTTTCTGTACACTTAAGCTGGTCCATACATCCTTAAAAATAAAAGAACCAAATGTGGTTCTTCTCAGTGATATCATAAGGGAACCTTCTTTGCTTTATTATTTTATATAAATTGCACATTAATAACTGATCTATCTAAAAGACAGTTGCAGATATCATTTGTTGCAATTAAATTGCACAATTAAATAATTTCTACACACAGCCACAAGTTAATCAGTAGGTTAGGCATAGGGTCAGTAGCCATTACGGTCAAACATTAACATAAAAGATTCTTCAAAGCACTAAGAATGATGTAAGGTGTTACTTAAAGAACTCTTTTTTGCATATAGTTTTCAGAGAACTTCAAACAGCATAAAAAGGCTCTACATCACAAAAAGGTTGTCCTGAGTACTAATGAAGAACCAGTGTAGACTACGATTGTTTGCCCAACTGGTTTGGCACCAAAGCCACTTTGATGAGTTCCGTAATACAACTTAATATGATCTTTATGGACCATATCGAGACAGCAAAGAGATAATTTCAGCAATGGGAAAATGAGGAATGATGAACCAAGACATTCTGATGAAGAGTGATTATAAATTTAAGGACACTCTCCTGAAGTGCACATTGCTGTGCCTGTTTGGAGAATATTAGTAATGTATTTTGCTCAGGCGGTCAAGTGGGACTCCCCACTCTGAAGCAGCCTTATTAATGCATGGCTGTGTTGCTTGCTTCCACCCTCAGGCTATGCAGTATTCAAAGCAAGCATTTTTCCTTTTCTCTTCCCCTTAAGTTGCTCAATCCATAGAGAGAGACTTTGTGGATATATCAATCTCATTGACAGAATCATTAATAAATAGCCTCTAGACTCATCAGCTGCCAAGTGATCACCTCAGGTTCTGTGATAGTACCTGGGGAAATATAAACTGTCAGCTTACAAATACTGATGTCGAAGCCCACGACAGCCGGATGGGGAAGTGACATGCTATTTGTGGATATATATATAAAGCAGCTACTTGAAGGTAGAGATGGATGAAGCCTGTTCAGTCCTTTCTCGTCTTAAGGGAGGCAAGGATGCTCCATAATTCCTAGAGTGGCGTCATCGCAGATGGTAATTCAGATACTTGGCTGCTCTTATTTAATGATGAGGTGTGCTTCAGGAAAGCATGCGGATGGCGTATCATTAAAATCCAGCACATAGCGCTGCCAGGAGGAAACGGAGGGTGAAGACAACATTCTGTTCACGTCAACTGAGTGGTCGGCCCAAACAGCTGAACAGTGACGCCGCGATATGGGAAATTGGGAAGATAAATATAGTGGAGTTATCGTTTAAGCGACCTCTGGAGAAGCAAGCTGTGGAGAAGCTTCACCGTTTTTTTGTGTGGAAAGTCAACTCCCAAACAGCAAAATCTTCGTATGTTACAGAGAACATCTGATCTGATCTGAGAAGGCCTTTTGTTGGAGCACGAATTGGAAGAATATCAGAAGGAGTTAGATTGCTCTCGTTGTAATTTAGAAGTGTGATGGACAGATCCTCTCCTGAGACAAGCTTGAGCGCGGGCTTCCCACTGCATGCAGACCACAGCATGGCGGTTGATTGAAAGGCTCACCCAAGTCTCTTGCCACAGAAATTTGCAATCCGATCAATCAATTAGGGTTCCCTCTGCGGGTCGACAGGTCTCAATTAGAGCACCAGCACATGTGCACTTCAGCCTCCGCAATGGGTGCAGGACTTTCGAGAAAGGAATGTAGGGTGCTCAATATCTATCACCCAAAATCTTCTCCTTATTTCCACCGCTAGGATGAGCAGATAGGGAAAGCAGTTCAGTTTTACATATAACTGGCCCCAAGCCTCTAAAAACCAAGCCTAAGATGATATTGGCAAGGAATTACTCTCTCTGTATTAAATAGAATGAAACCTAGAGAAACCGAGACTCAGATGGGGACCCCATCTGCCTGGTGACACCAGACTGGGCTCATGTTTGTAAGCAGAATGTGTATGTAAATGAGTGTGTAGAAATTAAATATCTAAATTAGCATTTAAAGTTCAAGAAGTCCCTGCTGATTCCAGATGATGAGGTCTTTGTAAAAACCAAGTGAGCGTTTAGTCATTAAACGGCTCATGTCACAAATTTCCATCATTGCCTCTGTATGTGTGAAGTAATATTTATCATCTGAGGTGACCACTTTTTTTCTTTACGTCCACACACACTTTTTTGTCTGGTTCCTGGAGTGGCCTTCTTGTAAGGTGAAACCTTGACGAAAGTCAATCGACAAGCCCACGACCATCCCCTCCACCTCATTCCCTTTCGCCTTTGTCTCTCTGTCTCAGCCCTGCAGCAGTGTCCGAGCATGAAGGAATTTCTGCATGAAGGCACAGCAGAGCTGGAGTGTGGGTGTGAGTGTGTGTAAGTGAGTGTGTGTATATGAGTGTGGCATGCTCTAGTAGAGATGGCCCATATTGTTTGGCATATATTACTGTACAAGAAGGAGCACATGTCTCTGACTCTATAGCCAAGGGGCAAATGCGACATGCCATGACTTGAGTGGCTGATGGAGCTCGACTCGACATCGCTCTCTCTCTCTTTTCCCCCAACCCCTCAATCTACTCATCCGTGTGCCACACAAGCCATTTGACCTACATCTTAATAGGCCATCAGAGAATACTGCAATAGAGTACAACGCAGTGGAACAACACAAACTGCACATTCGTACCAATTCATATAAGCTGACTGGCAGAAAGAAATTACAAAAAGATTAAGGCTGGGATTGGCCTTTTCTTCAAGTTTCTATATTTTTTACATGCATAATTACAATTACTGTATTTATTGCGTTCGTTCTGTATTTATTGTGTTGCTTGTTGCACCTTTTGTCCTGTTGAATGTAATCTTCAGTGTTACTATATGTTGCACTGGGGCCATGGGGAAACGTTGTCTCATCACACTTTGTACATGTGTAAAGCGACTGATGACAATAAAGTACCTTGAAACCTTGAAACCTTGAACAATTACATAAAGTATAAGTGAAATAGTGAAATGCACCCAGTTGTGTATTTAAGGCTGCAAATTAAAATACAAACTAACAAATAGATTAAGTTACTTGAAAAAGAGAATAAATGGAAAATATATTTAAAAAATGTATTTCCTAAAATAGATACTTATGTTATAAACCGTATATATGTATTATCATCGCACAACTATGTATGGTAAAGTGAAGTTTATATTTTTTATAACTGTGATTGTGTAAAATGCAACAAAATTACATTTTTCAAAGCCTTAAAAATGTACCTTGACATTAGCTGGCAAATAGGCTTAATCCTTATAACCCTGAGAGAATTTGGGGCATTTTCCATACCTTTCTTTTTTAGGCTTATTATAGTGTGTGTGTAGAAGTTAGTCATACATGCCTTATGTTATTGTGTTCAGGACATCCTGCACTACTCAGATTTAGTTTGATGTGTAAATGCTGACACAGTCTTAAAATCACTCCATTTCTGATGAAAGCTAACTTGCGACTGTAGATTTTTTTCTTTTTTTAGCTAAATGTAAAGTGCCTGAACTGTAGACGTAAGTACTAGAAATAGTAAGAACAGTGTCTGTTTTTTTTTTTGGCTTGCAGAGCTTTTATTATGTAGAGACATTCTACAGCTTAGAACTATTAAGAAAATAAGGTTAATGTCAGGCGGAAACACTTCTTTATCCATTTGGAATCCATCTGGATACAGAATAAAATTATTTGATAAATAATGCATTTTTCTATATTTATTTTTACTCTCTAACATTATAAAATGGAAAAATAAATTAGATTAATTGGAAATGAAGCCATGCTAAAGCTTTGGCGATTTTTGAACATTTGGACTCATTTTGGCCTATAACTCATTTTTGACTCTTTTCTGGAGAGAACTATGTTTTTGCACATGATGGCGTTCCATATGAGAGTCACGTCACAATAATTACTACTGTATTGAACAGACACTTATATCTGGCGATTTCTATTTTCTACGGACAGTATCCGTAGAGCAGTTTGAGTATAAGGGTCTCAGGGACCCGGGGTGGGAGGTAAGATTGAACTAACAAACTCTTGGCTGTAAAGCTAGAATCCACTAGGCCACAACCCCAGTGTTTTTAATTGGCACTCCAAAATTTTCACTTCAAATTTCAGCCTCTGTGAGCCTGATTGATTTGGTGCCTCCTCGTAAGTGCGACCTTGTTGATAAAACTCACTGTTCAGGTCCACATGGAGACACCTGGCCAAAGTACACAGGGGCAGTTCTAATTGTTGGCAGGAGAAGGAAGAAAACTAATGGTCGAATATTTGCTTCATATAATAAATAAGTCAATGACAACACGTTAAAGAACCAGAAAACAGGTTTAACTAAGAACACTACTTGTACTGAGAATCAGAACTTACACCAGACAACCCCTTCCATACATGCTTAGCACTTCTTCTGACAAGTGTCACTCCTTAACGAACAGCAAAAAATAGCTAAACAGGTGTAAGAACTAACGAAAGATGAAGAGGCTCTCGATGAATCATGTTACGGACCATGGCTCTCGCAGTTGAAATTTGGCTTCAAATGAAATAGCATGTTGCCTCCTTCTGTAGGTGCTGTCTTGGCTTTAAGACATGAGATCAGTCTGAAGCATAAAATCAGAGCTGTGTTTTGAGATGGCAGCGTTACCGATGTTTCGCCTCTAACTCCCCTCTCCTAAATCTTTCTAATGGCAAATGATCAGCCCAAACCACGCATCGCCTTCAATTCAGCTCCGAGCTCCCGTCCTTCTTGCCAAACTCTGTCCCAAAAAGAGGAGAGGCAGCCATGGCCTGGAGCGGAGAGGGGGCTGTTGGGAGATTTGCGCTGGAGCAATTTCTCCTAAATGACTAGCAAAGTGGAAGAGAGATTTGAGGTGCACAAAATCTCTACCTCCCCCCACCTTCTTGTCACCACAAGGGTGAGCAGATATCACAGCGGAGTGATGCCTCGGGCTTATGAGAAACCAAGACCTCGTGTTACAAATTTCCATCGCGCTGCGCGGCTCAAACATGACACGTTAATATCAGACCGTGTCTGGACTATTAGGGTACAGTTTTAGACACATTATTCTGTTTGTCATCAAGGCCACCTTATGTATGAGATTCTGCCTTCTGAGGTACTATAGGGTTTCCTTAGACTAACATAGATATCAGGATGGTTTATAATTTTCATTGGCTTGTTATTACTGGTCTGAAGTTGAGTAAGCTTTTAAAACACAGCTTAGAATAAAAATAATGCATAATAAGATGAGTTTTAAGAGCAGCAACAGCTTTGACTGAAAACAATAATAGTATGTGAAGTGAAAGTGAAAGAACACACCACAGCACAGCACACAGTGCACCAAAACAAAATGTGACCTCTGCATTTGACCCATCCGTTAAGGATCAGTGGGCAGCTAACATGTGCAGCGCTTGGGGAGCAGTGTTTGGGGATAGTACTATGTTCATGAGTACCTCAGTGGTACCTTTGCTGCCCCAGTCCTGGGATTTGACACGATCATGAGGCAAACAACCGTTATGCTACCAACTGCCCCATTTGGTATTTTGCATTTGGTATTAACCCTAAACACAACTGAAAATAAACGGCCTTCTGTATACTGTATAAGGACATTTTCAGTATTTATTTTATATTGCTGTTTAAATTAAAAATGACATTTGGGTCCAGTGTTGCAGTGTTTCCTTGATCTCTTTATCTCCACTTTCCTTCACACTCAAATCTTTAAGTTTACATCTTCTGTACAAGTGGTGCTGCTGGCTGAGCTTTCTCAATCCAAAGCTTTTAGCTGGTTTCACGAACTCCATCACCTTATCAAGGTCTTACATGTAAGCAAGAAATACTCTCTCTTCATCTCTCTCTCCCTCTCCTTCTACCTTTCCTTACTGCGTAACTGTTTATGACAGTTTTGTCATGCTGCACCATTAGCACATTGATTTGCATCATACTTGTAAAGCAGTAGATCACATCACACTAACCCTAACAGTAGGAAATAGCAGCAGTGAGGCAGCCGGGAACTCAAAGCATGTTGATACACATTTAGCTGAGAATCATCAATAACTTTGGGGAACTTTCCCATAAATCTTTTATATATATATATATATAATATATATATATATATATATATATATATATATATATATACATATACATATATATATATATATATATATACAATATACACTACCAGTCAAAAGTTTGGACACACCTTCCCATTCAATGTTTTTTGCTTTGTATCATGACTATTTACAATTTGAATTCTCACTGAAGCATCAAAACTATGAATGAACACATATAGAATTATCTTCAGTAAACAAAAATTATTAAATAACCCCAAAACATGTTTTTATATTTTTAGATTCAATAACCACCCTTTGCTTTGATCACTGCTTTGCACCTCTTAGCATTCTGTTGGTGAGCTTTCATAGGTAGTCACCTGAAATGGTTTTCAACAGTCTTGAAGGGTTCCCAGTACTAAGCACTTGTTGGCCCTTTCACCTTCACTCTGCAGTCCATCTCATCCTAAACCATCTCGATTGGGTTTAGGTCAGGTGACTGTGGAGGCCAGACCATCTGGCGCAGCACTCCATCACTCTCCTTCTTGGTCAAATAGCCCTTACACAGTACACTGGAGGTGTGTTTCGGGTCATTATCCTGTTGAAAATGAATGATGGTCCAAGTAAACGCAAACCGGACGGAATGGCATGTGGCTGCAGGATGCTGTGGTAGCCATGCTGGTTCAGTGTGCCTTCAATTTTGAATAAATCCCCAACAGTGTCACCAGCAAAGCAACCCCACACCATCACACCTCCTCCTCCATGCTTCACGGTGGGCATGTAGAGACCATCCGTTCACCTTTTCTCAAATGCACAAACACAGGAGCAGGTGGAATCAATGATCTCAAATTTGGACTCATCAGATCAAGATTTCCACTGGTCTAATAATCCACATTCCTTGTGTTTCCTAGCCCAAAGAAATCTCTTCTGCTTGTTGCCTTTCCTTAGTAGAGGATTCCTAGCAACTATTTGACTCCTCAAAGGCCTGATTGCACAGTCTCCTCTGAACAGTTGATGTAGAGATGTGTCTGCTACTAGAACTCTGTGTGGAATTTAGCTGGGCACTGATCTGAGGTGCTGTTAACTTGAGATTTCTGAGGCTGGTGACTGGGATGAATTTATCCTCAGCAGCAGAAGTGACTCTTGGCCTTCCTTTCCTGGGGCGGTCCTCATGTGAGCCAGTTTCGTCGTAGTGCTTGATAGTTTTTGTGACTGCACTTGGGGACACATTCAAAGCTTTTGCACTTTTCCAGACTGACTGACCTTCATTTCTTAAGGTAATGATGGACTGTCACTTCTCTTCTTAGCTGATTAGTTCTTGTCATAATATGACTTCTGACAATTGTGAAATAGGGCTGTCAGCTGTGTACTGCTTTCTAGCTTCTACTGTAGCTTACAACTGATGGTGCCAATTTCTCTAATTTCTCTCTCACTGAGCACAGTTTATACCTAAACAGATACAATTCTTGCTTTGCCATTTCAAAGGTTCTCACAATCATTATCAGTGCTTGAAAACCTCATACATAAACAACAGACTGAAACAGAGTGAAAACATGAGGCTGGACTTAGCAGTACATTAATATGTATTAATTTTGATAACTGAATAATTCAATCACGGGTACTGTCCTAAACATTAAGTAGCTGAGACAAGGAAAATATTTGAGTCAAATGTTTAACAATTTCCTGAGTTGCTACGTTGAATACGTGAAGAACAGTTTGCATCTTTAAAAACAATGATGCTAAGTTATGGTGCCTTCTGAACTCAAATTGTCAGGGTCTATGACTCTCAGCACTCCAAACTGACTCAAATAAGTCTGTGCTCTCACACTAGACAGTTCTTCATCAACACAGTTAGCAGAAGATGTCACTAGAACACCATTCTCTACTAACACCACATTATGATAAAAATCTGAACTGCCTCCATGTCTTACTACAGAGTTCCATATGTGTTCATTCATATATATTTATATCTATCTATCTATCTATCTATCTATCTATATATACATATATATATATATATATATATATATATATATATATATATATATATATTATATGAAGTTTGGCTGAAGCAAATCTATACAGTTCAGTTTCTGGGAAGTTGAAAACAGAAAGGTTGCTTCTACCTAAAGGCAAGGTCTGACATTTCTCCCCAAAAAAGCAGAAAATCACTCCCTTAGGGCATGGTCGATTCATTTGGATGGGTGGCTGGTTCTGGAGTTTTCAACAATATTCCGACTTGCTGGGATGAAAGCTTATAGAATTAGACTTCTTGTGATCTGTGTTTATCTTCCTGCTGCAAATATGAGAGTGCTCTGAGTCAAAAAGAAATGCAGACAATAAACTGCATACTTGACAGAGATTTTCAGTGGAGTTTGGTCTGAGATGCCCCAGCACTGTATCACAGTAAGCTGACAGGCAAAACATCAATCTGTACCAGTGTCCAAACCCATCTCTGAAATAAAAAAGCTCTGAAGAGTTTACTTAGAATCTGAATACCAACCTTTGATGCCGGATCTGCAAGTCTGTTAGGAAAGAGACCACAGAGTTCCAGTCATGGTGTTGAAAATGATTAGTCACCCTCTACATTAAAAGCTCAAGCAAAATACAGGCATTTTAACTTGCAGGAACACTGATCACAGAGACCAGAAGTGCCACCACAAAATAATACAACTAAACAAAAAGAAGAAGTTTGAATTCCTTGCATCATAATTTATCTTAATTGTCCTTGCTGTTGCTGTTTTCATCAAAATTGTCTTCTTTTTGCAGAATCTTTGAAATAATATTGACATAGTTCCGTATTTTTTTAACATTTAGGTAGTAATTAAAAAACCAATATAGTTATTTGTTTTTTGTCAATATTTCATGAACTTACAAAAGAAGGACTTAATTACCTACTATATGTATTCAGAGAATAATGACAAAGTCTGAACTGAAGTCTTTTATATTTAATGTCATCTAAAGCCAAAGTAACACGTTCAGTTTGGTCTGGTCATGAGTGAATCAGAGGTGTCTGTTTTCGCCTTTCTGACTGAAGGACGGTCTGCTGGCAGCCGTTTTCCAACCTTTAATTAGCCATCTCTCCCCCAGTGGTCAGATAGCATCGGCCAATAATGGCTTCCGTTAGTTCAACGGGAGGCTCACTACAGATAATGATAATGTGACTGTAATCGTCTCGTTCTCTCTCAATATGTGACCGCTAACTGATAGCAACAAACAGGGAGTCGTCTGGTACACAACCCCTAGCAGCATAAATGCTTGAAATATTGTTTCAAAATGGCTGTAGAAAGTTTTAAAATAAATGAGGTAAATTGGAATGTAGTTAGAAAACTGAAACTCGATTAGATCTCCGTAAACGATGTTCCCAGAATGCTGCAGATGACGAATGAGGCTCAATGCCCACCCACGGAGTGTGATGAGTTAGTGGAATGGCTTTTTAATTGATACCTTTTTTTATAATTGGCTCGGGGTACGCTCCTCCAACCCCCCTCTGCATGGGACTGTGGCAAAGCAAGAGGAAGATTAGACCGCATGCCAGCTGTTGCATTTATCTTTTCTGCTATAACATAGTTAAATGTGGCTGTACACTCTTAGAGGTCCCTCAGTGGGGAGCTTGGGTTCTGGACACCACCATTTATATATGAAAAACCATTTTGGCTCCTCTGTAATTACTTTGCATTCTTTGCAGAACCTCTTTTTATACTGGTGGTAAATTGAAATGAAATGGCTTTATCAACAGCAGTGTTGTGTAGCATTTAATCTATTGCAGTCCCTCCGGGATTTTGCTGGTCTTTTTTGAGATTGTTGCGGCCTAAAATGCCTGATTTTGCCGCAGCTTTTCTAAAAAATTGCGATGAAAGATTCAGTGTTTTTAGCAGGAGACAGTCAAAGTGGCGGAAAAAAGTTGTGATTTTTTCCCCTTTATAATATTTCTTTAATAATTCATTTTAATTAATTAATTAGAACAATTAATCAAAAAATGGTTATTTTTGTTAACCATTAGCCATTTAGTTATTTTTAGTTGTTTTTATCACGTTTCCTGTGCCTTCCAAATGTAACATGGAAGGGAGTTCACTGTTGTATGGCTCAATGCTTTGTCGGAAATGACAATGATTGGTCAAAAATTGTGGAAAAATTGTGGTAATTGGTCAAAATTGTAAGGTCGGGAAGAACCTTTGTTACTGTACTTAAGTTTGATTTTGAGCGCTCTGTACTTGAACTGAGTATGAATAATATTAGCAACTCTCTTAAATTATGATGAAAGTGTTTTTTCTTCATTACATTACGTGGAACATGTTGGTAGGTACATTTAGCACCATAATTTTGTCCAAAGTCACAGCAAAAAAGGTTTTAAAATTTGTTAAGAAGTTGATGATGAAGTGGTGATTTGACCTCCTGAAGGCTGTATTAACAAATGCTATATGTTGAATGTATAGAACATGAGCAAGCATGTTCTGGCTACTGAGTGACAATTTATATGGTCAACATAATTTTTGGAATCAAAAGTATTACAGAATAGTTCAATTTTTCCAGACTAACATTTACGTTTATCAGCAAAATACTTTTAATACTTAAGTTCTATCAAGTATGGGTTGCAGGTCCTCTATAGGACACTGTGTAACAGTCAGTAGTTTACTAAGCTAATAGAACAAGTCAGAGAATAATTGGTTTCCAGTTTACAGAAAGCCTTTTGGTAATATCACTGGCCTATAGAAATAACACCTGCAACTGTACCGTCTACTCATCCTAAGTGGGTTGTAATATAATGCCATATATTAATGTCGTTCCCCATCCCCGGTGAACTCATTTGAAAAGACCCTCATATGAAGAAAGACCCTCAGTCAAGGTCGGGGTTTCTCTGAGGATCCATCAGTCACTGACTGAGCCTATAGAACTAGCTGGTATATGTTTTTTCAGCACCCTGAGGCCTTCTTTTTTGGTCTTACATGAGCACTATGTATTGCATCTTAGACAGGTTTATTTGTAAACTGCATTTAAAGGATGCTATTTAGGGAAAAATGTGAACATCTGTTAGGGAGACATTACCTGTCACATGGAAGAAATTCATGCTTACAGAGAATTATGGAACTAAAGACTTGTCTCCTCTCAAATGTGACTTTTCTAAGTGGAAGTGATGCGAATGTCAAGTCTAAATCAAGCGTCAGGTCAGAGGCAATCAAATTTGGAAAGTGGTTTCAGTAATGAGTCTTTATCCAAAAATCACTCCTAAAGGAACAGTCTTTACATTTTATACCGCATGGAAGGAAGTTATGCATTATAGTATCTATAGCTCTAATCTTGTAGCTTTATATTATCAGTAGTGTTGCAGTTTTGCTCAAAAAGAAAAAGTTCCTCCAGGATTTTGCAGGTCTTTTTTGAGATTGTTGCAGCATAAAATGCCTGATTTTGCAGCAACTTTTTGTTGCAATAAAGTTGCAGGAGCAAGTCAAAGTGTGTGATTTCGTCCCCCTTTATGATGATTCTTTAACAATTAATTAAAATAAAGGGAACAAAACCACTATTATTTTTATTAACCATTATTATTTGGTTATTTTTGAAGATAATTCTTTTAGGAGTTTTTATCACACATTTCCTGCGTCTTCAAAACGTAACAAGGAAGTGAGTTCGCTGATGCATGGCTCAACATTTTGCGGGAAACGATAATGATTGGTCAAAATTGCACAATAGGACTGAATTCGCGGGGATTGGCTGAATCACGAAATCCTGGAGGGTCTGAAAACAGAATGTGTATATAATCCTCTGATTACAGATGACATTTCTATTGTAGTATATGCTAAGTGATGTTTTTGTAGAATATTTACAGATCCAGGTAGGATCCAGTTTTCTATTCGGATAGAGGGTTCACTTCCCAGCTGAAGTTTTTAGGTGATTCTCTGTATTGTGCCTTAATAAAGCAGACAGACCAAAGCACCAGCTGGGCAAGAGCATCCACGGCTGTTGTAACATCCCTCCCCATGCACCAAACCGCCGTTTCTCAATCCATTAATCCCGCCTGGCCTGGGCTGGACGGGGGTTGGGGCGAAGTAGGTCACCATATAATGAGGCCAGGGCTATGCGCTGCATCATAGCATCCATCTGCCAGCTATGTGTGCCTGTCCCTGCCAAAGATATAAAGGACTCAAAATAAACAGGGCAAGAAGTTTTTTTAGCCTAGCTTTAGACTTAGACTTAGAGAAATCTAAACACCTCATTTAAGCACATGATTTCTGACATTCGAAAAATAATACTAAGACAATTGACCATTTTTTAATCAAACGTACAGTGTGTGTAGAGGCAGTACAGACCCACATGGATGTTCAAAGAACAGAAAAAGTGATTTTTAAAAAAATAATATGGAACCTCAAAGATTTTTTAGACAAACAAATGACACTCAAATTTTTACTGTGATCTAATTCTGTATGTAAGACTAGGAAATAGAATTTGTTAAAAAGACATCGTCCTCAAGTTTCTTCCTTCATTCATTCATTCATTCATTATCTGAACCGCTTAATCCCAACTAGGGGACAGGAGCCTTACTTACAGGCACAAGGCGGGTAACAACCCTGGGCAGGCGCCCACACGCCGCAGGGCACACACACCCACACAATCACACTCACATTCACACCTTATGAGTCGCCAATTAACCTACAGTGCATGCCTTTGAACTTTGGGAGGAAACCGGAGCACACAGAAAAAACCCACACGAACACGGGGAGAGCACACAAACTCCACCCAGGGCTCAAACCTGCTGTGAGGCGGCAGCGCTAACCACTGCACCACCGTGCTGCCTCTCAAGTTTCTTATTTTCTGAATATAAAATAATACATTTTACATTAACTCACAAGCCAAGATTTCTTGGCTAAAAGGAAGAGTGAAGTAGGCACAGTTTCCCAGCTATCAAAAACTAAAGACACAGACGCCGAAGAAACCTGCTGTTACTCATTTTTCACAATGTACAAGCGGAGCTTTTATTGTTGATGTTTGATGCTGAAAGGATTTATGCTGCTGAAGCTCTCTCCTGATGCGAGACACCTGTTTGGGCGTGATTGGTGTGATGTGAACTGAGGTAATTTAATTCCGGCAGTTGAGTAGAGAAGTAAAAAAATGTCAGCATACCCATATAAAAATGTAAAAACATGTTCTATTCATATTGCAAACCATGGTCTGAACAGATAAAACACGATTTTTCCTGCCTCTTTTAAACATTTGCCATTAAATCTGTGTCTCATAAATGACACTTTGTATTAATGTTTGTGTGCATTAGTAGGTTATTACTCTAGCAAAGCTCAGAATGTGAAACAAAGGCACTGATTAATCAATTAATTCAGCCTCCAGGCTTGGGCAGTAACAGCTTGTGCTGTATGCATGGCAATGACAGTGATCTATGATGCCCATATGGGCATTGATGACAGAATAAAGTGGCTCTAAGCACAATCTTGACTCATGCACTCCAAAAGTCTTCCTCTATCTTTATCATCTTCATTATAAGGACACCTACCACCACAAGGCACATTCATAATTGGGCAGTGAAGCGCGGGTCAATCGCTGGCGGTCTGCAAGATTAGACTGGAGCTCCGAAACGACTGAGGGCAGAAGTAAAACAACCTTAATTAAGCTGTTACATTATGGCAGTCTTCTTTTCCTCACTCACTTCACACAGGACGGATGAGGTGCCAGATCCTGGAGTGACAGAGAAGAATCTAATCAAAATGGAGCTCTGATGGAATCTCTCAGAGTTTCAGAGAAAAGTTCAGTTGCAGATCTTCAGACGTGGAGTCTGATCTTCAGCTGGGAGATCAGACACATGATGGACAGTTACTGCGGCATATTCCAGCTGTTTTGATTCAGTTCTGTTTGAAAGTCACAGAGCACCACTGGATGTTGTCATTATTGACAAATAAATTAGGCCATTATAACAAGATCAAACAACAAGTTTATGAAGTAAGGGCAGTCTTCAGCAGTTGGTAGCGTAATGGTTAGGGCATTCGTCCCGTGATCGAAATGTCTCCAGTTAGGGTCCCAGACAGGTAAAGGTACCTCTGAGGTACTCATCAGCAAGGTATCGTCCCCAAGCACTGCTTCCCTGATGCTGCCTATGTCAGCTGCCCACTGCTCCTTCACGTCAAATGCAGAGGTCACATTTCGTTGTGGTGTACTGTGTACTGTGCTGTGGTGTTTTCACAATGACAAGTAATCACTCACTTTTATGAAGCATATGTTTCAAGAACTTTGCTGCATTTCTCCAGTAATCTACATGCTACTATGTAAACATTTATTTGCTGATGTGTTTCATTTCATGAGTGTCGAGTTCAAATCACTGGCAGTCACATTTCCAACATGGTTTCAGATGTTTGAATCTCCATCCAACAATCATTACTGAAAGACTGATCTTTACATTTTATACCACATGGAAGAGAATCATAAAAAGATCTATATCTATAACCTTGCAGTTGTATTTCAGTTTGTTTATATACCAAAATACTGTATATGCAGTCATATATTTGGAAAATATGTAATTGTTTGTAAAAAAAAAAAAAAGTATGTAGTATGTTCTCGTTGTAAATGACGTTTATTTTATATGCCAAGTGATGTTCTTGTAGGATATTTACAGATTATTTTCATATTGGATCCTTAGTACATTAGCCATGCCAGCGCATGTAATGACCACAAACCAATTTTCTGAGCTATTCTGAGAGAAATTCACCCTCTATCTGAAGGTGCTTTGGTGATTTTTCTGGATTGTGCCTTAATAAGGAAGACAGACGTATTAATATGATATGCATATATATGATCTATAGCCTAGTATCCTACCACAAGGCCACTGCTGTTTCATTTTATTTTGTGGCATGGTTGACATAATGTAAAAAAAAAAAAAAATAGCAACCCAATTTACCATCCCTCTATCCTCAACCAGGACAGGAGATCTACAGCAGGAAGCAGAGTGAATAATGCAGGACTCAGTCAGTCTGTTGTGCAGTCCAGTTTTGCAACAGGAAAACCTCTGTGATTGATTGGAGAAGAGATGAGAAGCATCATACCAACTGCAGCCTCAGATTACTCCTGCTTCCACAACGTTATCTGTTGCTGGCAAGTCTTCTACTTCAGTGGGATGAATGTCTCATGGATTTACAAAACTCACGAAGCAAAAGCAATACCAGAACAGGTTTATTTACCGATCAGAATAAAGCCTGTTGAAACCAACCAGCACAGATTTTAAGAAGGCTATTGTTAGCTTGATGCTGGTCAGTGATGCAAAGCACAATTTAATCTGATTTGCTTTGATGGTTTGGCACCAAAACTATCTTGAAGACATCCAAAACTAGTAAAATGGTAGATTAATATTGTGACCCGCCATAACTTCAAGTGTTTACTCATGCAGTATTTAAAATTATAACCCATTCACTTGTTAGAATATTTTAATAGAAAGACTAGTTGACATCGGTGACAGTACAAAATTTTAGACCCCAGCAGTGCTTAATGTGAGAAAAGAATAAATTAAAGTACTTTGATTTTCATTGCACAACGTGTCCCTGTAAGGTCATTTTAGCCCAGGAATTATGCTTATATGTGTAGTTTATTTGCATTTAATTGAAAACACTAACTTACCATGTCCATTAGGACAAGCCCTTTTTTGCTAATCTGTTCTTTTGAGGCTCACAATCCCTGCTTTCTCTAAAGATCAAAACAAATGAGGAAGATGGCGGTTCTCATTAATCCCCATTCCTAAACAACACGGGATACGTCTGAAGAAAGGCGGTCATGTCAGCCTAACCTCCAGCGACTTTGACAAAAAGGCTCGGGGGATGAATGCGTAATTGGCTGTGCTTGTATAAATATTTGAAGAGCAGTGAACACTCTGCTCCTGATAACTGTGTGTTTCAGCAGGACTGTTTCAAAATCCAGAGGTGAGCCAAGGCTCTATTATAAATATTTAAATGAGAAGATTTGTGCTACCTCAGGCCTGAACTGATTTGGGAAAGAGAGAGAGAGAGAGAGAGAGAGAGATGTGGTCTGATTTGTTTAGAAGCTATGTTTTACTTTATTGCAGGTTGAACCACACATCTGTTTCTCTCAGCGGCACATAAACACGTATGGAATGTTAATGCTGTATAATGCTGTTTATATTCACATCCTAAATGAGATGTCAGGAGTGTAAGACAAACCGCGTATTTGAATTTTCTAAGGATATCATAGCGAATGGAGATATTATTATGCAAGTCTCTACTGGGGATTTACTGAGTATGACTTTTAAAGTGTAAAACAAATGCACTCATCTCAGTGGAATTTTCATTAGAAAATTGCATGTGTTTTACAGAGAGAGGCAGTAGACACAAAGCACTGAGCTGCTTGCAAAGACTATTGACATCAATTCTGTAAATGTAATGAGGATTTTGATATAGATTGGATGTTCAGGCCGATTCCAAACACAGCTCTTGGTCTTTCTGTGCGCCTTAAACTAACTGGAGATAGATGTTATACATCGATCAGAGTTACGTGTGATAAGAACAGCGAACAGCATTAATCGATCACAGGCAAACCCAAGTCAGCCATCTACTTTTCTGCAACCTTTAACCTAAATGACAGGCCCTAGCTAACCTTTGTCACCGCACGACACCGTATGGCACGTTGCCATCAGACAGTGTTGCCATCAGACACTGTTGCCAAAATATTGGATTAGTGGTTTCGTTTGGCCCTGGTGCAAGTGTGCATTGGCCATAATAACGTTAGCATCTTTGGAAAATATAAGCCAAAGCTAGTTAGTTCTGCAGCAATGTCTTTAAGGTGCATTTGAGAATCCAATAGGAGCAAAGCGTGTCAAATGGGGCGGTTTATTTTAATATTCAGTTGAGCAAACGCTTCATGTGTGGAAAATGCAGATGACGAATTCTGCAGAGACTAGGCGAGAACGCCCTTGTGATAAGAGAGAAACACACATCAAATCCATCCTTCAGAAGGAAGGTTAAAAGAAAAGCCAGGCTTAAAGCAGAGGAGGAGGAGGAGTTAGAGATTAATGACCTATCAAGAGCCTCTGCCAGCTTCCTACATCTCTCCTTCGACCTGGGAAGCATAACGTGAGCTGGAGAGCAGTTTGCTGCTTCGCCTCTTCGATGCTGAAATGCGAGTGTCCATTGTGGTTGTTAAAAAACACCTCAGAAACCTTGACACACACTCACACACCCACTTACAGAAGAGCATACACATTGTCAGAAGCTAACGCTACAAGGGAACAAGAGATCATCTTTGACAAACGCAGATCTAAAACCAAAAGGCACAGTGCCAGCGCTGCGGGCCCACACAGATGTCGGGTAGGAATGAGTGAAGTGACCTCACTCTGACAGACAGCTTTTAGCCGAGCAGCATACAGATGGCTGAGGAGTGTTAGATCTGGCCACTGTAGTGGCACTATGGGAAAAAAGTAGAGTAACCACCTCACCTACAGTAACTGCTAGATGTTCAGAACACTTTTTGCTTCATCTAATCATCCTAAAATAAACAGATAATTTATAAATCTGTTCTATACACAACCTTTCATTGATCCATTGACGACAAATAAACAGTCATTAGACTAGATCTGTAGTAGTTCTTCCTGCTGATCCACCTTTCAGGCTCTGTTGTCCTTTTGGAGATCTCTGTGGACCGTCCTCATCTCCGCCAGCCAGCAGGAAATCCATACAGTAGCACGGGACTGTCTGGCAGTGTGGGGAAGAGCAATGTTCTTGGCTTACACTCAACCCTTATCAGATTCTGCCCCACAGAGACAGTCGTGAGTGAAGACGATGCTTTAAACGAAAAGATCTATCCGGCATTCCACGTGTAACAAGAGATGCTTCTGGACGAATTGCCATTGTAACCCATATTTATGGAACAAAATGCAAAGTATGGATAATAGTCAGGAATAGAGGGTGTGATGAGTGTGTCTGTAATATAAGCATGATATTAATGTATATACTATGTTGGGGAGAAGCTAAACTAAGCAACTCTATTAAGTTTTACAGTAGCTTATCAGTAGCGGAACTACTTCTATAAAGCTGTGGCTTTTCCAGTTTTTTAACAAATAGCTATGTAGCATAGCAAAAATGATTATTTTTCTCTCTTTACAATGACGGGCGTTTTTATGATCTGCGTTCTGTCGGCTGGATGTTTGTATGCTGTCAAATAAACGCTGCATGCAATGTTTTCCTGGCACCAATTTCTGCCAAAATCCAGACAAACTTAATGAAAGCGTTGCTATTGCGTTTACATGCCGTTCAGGTGACGTCCTGGAGGACCAAATATATCCCATGATACCGTAAAGTTATTTTAATATTCCTAATTTGTGCTTCAGTGGGTGATGTAAAACCAAGTGTTCAGCACAAAGACTGTCCTTCATGTGCCACAAGACGTTTTTTAATACTCACAATTTTATATGCATGTACAAGCTATTTTTAACTTAAGAAAAATATACAAGATATACTCCCATTCCATGTGATGTCATTACGCCAACCAACTGTGCAGCACAGAGACTAATTTCCTTCAAGTGCCACAGAACTTGTTTTATTATTTCCTCTTTTATATTTGTATATATTTTAAATATTTTTTTATTTTATATTTCGGCACATGGGTAAACACTTTGGACAACCTGATTACTGGTGACCTGGTACAGGTAAACACACCAAACTACAAATTGGGCTGCAGGTTGGCATTAAACAGCATCAAACGAATGCCACAAGTAACACCAAAGTAATGCCACACTGAATTCAACGCAACGCAACAAAAAAGCATAGGGCGTTCAGAGCAAGTTCATCAAAGATTGGAACACCCATGTGGATAGGGCCTTAATCATTAGCAGCTTGTAGTTTGAAAAGCTATCATTTAAACGTAGCTTCCCCAACACTGTGCATAAACCCCAAAACAAATCGCCATTCGGTATTCATATATAACACCAAGTACATTCATACAACTTTCAAAACAATTTGTACTTGTTAACACCCCTGAGTCAAAACAGGGTCCTTATAGTTGCGCAATGCTGATTTTCAATGAAAAAACACTAATCACTAATTAATCAGTGTTCCACTTTCAAGCCCCATATAGATTAAAGCTGGTGTGAGCGTTCCTGGAAGTCATGTGGAAACAAACAGGCCAGGTGCTGAAACTGTAATTCCCCATTCGGGATGAAAGGAAGTGCTTGTGCGCAATCTGCATGGAATTATAATTAACAGGAAATGATATCTTAGGTGGCGATGCATACTAGAATGGCTCCTGGCGTACTCTGTAGTGAGGAGTCGGCAGAGTATAATTACCTTTGTCAGCGGCCATATTCCCAAGCGTACTATGTGAGTGTGTGATTGTGTGTGTCTGTGCTTTTGTCTTTAGGACATGTGAGCACATCATTCCGCTGCCTTAAGAGAAGGATGCATATATTTTTTCAAGTCTCTAAGCATCAGAACACACTGTTCTCAAGTAAAATGGCTTTAGCCTTGAAGCTGCATGTGTAGTGTCTCTTGTTCTCTTTAAAGCGTAGGCACATAAATGTTACAAAATGGTTGCTAATATAAAAAAATCCTGGATTCTGAAGTCAGATTGACTTTAAAAACGTGCAATCCAATGCTGAGCAGAAATGCTCAGGAAAAAAACATAATGGTATTGACACTGAGGTGCTGGGAGTGGAGAGGAAAGAAAGGAAAGAATAAAGGAAAGAATAAAGGAAAGAATAAAGGAAAGCTGTGAGCTGTTAGAGAGACTAGAAAGTGTCACAGCAAATGTGATATTGTGAGATATTCTGAATCTGAAACGACTGGGTTTATATGGATGAAGCAAAAAAAAAAAAGTATCAGTGAAGCATTCCAATATTTATGACACATCTATTTTGACACTAGTAAATGTCCTGTGTTGTAACTGCATATGAGCTGCTCAGTGTGACTGTCTCATAAATTTCCAATCTCTTTCTGGTTCTAGGTGCTATTGCAAGATGCTCCTACATTAAGTACCACTATTCTTCAGCCACTATACCCAAGAATCTGTCTTACAACATCACCAAGACCATCCGGCAAGATGAGTGGCACTCACTGCGTGAGTAACAAGACTTTTCTATTTTGTCACTGACAGAACATGTTCTATCTACTTTTATATCCTTAGATTAAATCTTAAAATGTAAAAATGTTAACCACATTTAGTACTGCATTACAGTATATACAGATTTCTGACTAGAAAAAAATTATGACAAGCATACTGTAAGCCGGTTTTGGCCGATGCCCAGGCTATGCTGGTGCATGAAGAACAATTTACAATGTAGATCAACTCTGTTAGGATTCCTTAAAATCTTTTGGGGCAAAAACATCTTGTTTTGCTGTATTTCAAGATATTTTTGAACACTTGTTAAGTTTGACTAACATCAAATCAGCATTAAATGACTTTTAGGAACTAACTTAAATTAAATTCTTTCCTAATAGATTCTTTAAGGCAAATCTACTTACTTTCTCAAACTTCTGATTTTGAAGAAAATGGATTTCATTTGCCGGCAAGTTCCTGCTGGTTCCAATAAGTCACTACACAGCCAAAGTAATTTGTTTTTCCTTTTAAATAGGACACCGGTCCCAAGACCTGATACCAAATATGCCTTACTAACCCAATTTCTGCTCTGCTAAGCCATTTAATAGAGGAGCTTGCACTGCTATTAAAAGTTCTGGTGGATTAAAATTGATGGAAGCAAGCCACTTTTTTTATATTTCATAAAACTAAAACAGCACTGCATTTACACACTTGCCTTCAGAATCTCCTTCTTTGGTTTTAGCTGTTCACATAAGTTTATTATAAGTTGGTCTGAGCTAAAAGATGGGTTTTGTTGTACTTAGGCTTGACAACAGAGTGCTTGCTGTTGTGAGCATTTATACTTCGCCAATTGCAACTCTAAAACGACAGTTGTCGATGATGTTTCTGGGCCACTGTGTTGAGTTTTGTCTTGCGCTAAATAATGGCAGCTCAACATGTATGACTGAAAACACTTGATACATTGAAAGTACTTATTTTTCAAAGACAAACATACACTCATCGAGAATGCTTAAATCAAATGTAATTGGACTTTTTAGGTTCTTGAAGATGTTTCATCTCTCACCCAAAAGGCTTCTTCAGCTCCATAAAACTAATGGATAGTTCAAGGTATTTAGCCCCTAGAGTGGCTGTCACCTTGGAGGTGGTCCTGAGAGTCACTGACCCACTGTGCCATGAAGTGAGTCAAGATGTGAGCCACTTGTGATTTGTGTATTTGCGTCATTGGAGTCATTAATGTAATATTTTGGGGCAGTGGTAGTGTAACAGGATGTAGCAACTGTAATTGGAGTTGTTGCTGTTTGTAACTCATGAGACACCCATGACAAGGTGCTGCACCCACCCACTTGTCTTTGGGTGCTGCCCACTGCCCTTTCACAGACAAGTCAAATGCAGAGGTCACATTTCATTGCGGTGCACATTTTTTCTTCGCTACTTGCTAGCCAGAATTCAAACCACCAATCATGTAAACCTACTGAGAGGGCCAAGTCCTCAAACTGGACTTGCTTGTCAGAGATCCTCTCCTCTGATCGGGCGAGCTTACATTTGGGAGCTCTATGGCGACTGGGCTAACAGAGAGAATTTAGAGAGCAGGATGCAGCATGCCCTCAAACTGTCAGACAGTCACACTCCAGTGAGCCGCGAAGATCAGCCTCTGTCAGGTGACAGAAGAGACACTGTTCCTTTAACCCTCAAGCCTCCATTAGCTCCCCTCCAGCTCTCTCTGTCCAGCGTACTCCACCTCTTCAAGATGGAGACTTACATAACCAGGCGAATAGACAGAGATGTAAAAGGGAAAGTGTAGAGGGATGGACATGGAAAGGCAGAGACAAAGAGGCAGAGAGGGACTGAGGGGGGAAAGAAAACAGACGGGAAGAGACGGACGGAACTCTCAAAGCGGTCAAGTGCTATCGATGAAAAATGCATGTGTTCTGCAGTGGGAGTATTTCACTCAATTTCCGTTTTTTGCTCTGCACTGCATGGGTGAGATCAGTGCCACACAGAGATCAACTCAGAGCAGTACCAGGCTCAGATGTAAGATCCAGAAATATTAAACTTTATTATTTATGATCAAAAAGTTCTAGAACAATCCAGAAATAAGGCCTCACACTACGCAATTCACCTTTCCTCAGGACTGAGCCTAGGCTTAAATAGTGTTATAGTAATATTAGTAGTTCTATTTTATGTAGGAAATATTACTGTTAAAACTCGTTGAGATCGATGCAGGCATTTGCATTGTTTATTAATTAGTACCATCAGAATCACAAGACATTGAACTTACTGGACATTATATTCATTAACTTGCATTTGTATTTTGCATTTGACTCATTAACAGACTTCCTCTTCTCACATAGTTTACATTGCAAGATTTGTGTGCTTGAGCAGTTTGACACAAAGGAACATGGGATTTGAACAGAGAAGTAGCTTTTTTCTGTGAATTGATTAGACACAAATCATAAACAAATTAACAAAGAATACTCAAACTACAACAGTCTGGTGCATAAAGAACATAAAAGCTAAACCAGTTTTGATAAATGTTGTACTATACCCTGCATTACAACACATTCTGCTATATTTATGCAGTGTAGGTGCCTACTTAATGCTGACAGATATGTTCACACACTCTCTGGGACTGATTGGTAAATCCAGGCTGAATCATAGAATTATCACCTGCCAATATAATGTGAAGACACTTAAACTCAGATATGTTTAAATAATATCAGGAAGACATAATTAACTCATCAGCTCAGGACCCATTACATATTTTGTGACTTGCAACATTTAGAATAGTTATTTCTGAACTGGTTGTGGTTCAGTTCCAACCAAGAAGTACAAGAGCATAACTGAACTGCAACGTGCAATATTTCCTTCTAAACACGTCTTTTACCAGTTAAGTCTCTGGCCATCTATAGGAATCAAAGAAGATGGCCTGGATTGTGCCCAATCAGTAGTTCATTTGATCTAAGAGTCTTGAACTAGCTGGTGAAGAGAGAAGCTGCCCTCCTCAGAGCGGAAGGTCATTCTCACAGTCCGGAGAGCGCGAGGCTGAGAAGTTTAATGTCCTTATTAGCAGCAACACTGGCAGGCCGTTCCTCATCCAAGCAGGCCAAACTGCCACGATTGATGAGCTGTCATGTGATGGCAGAACCAGAATGGGAAAAAATAAAAAGAGACAAAGGCCAAATAAACAAACACAACCGATTCTGCGAAATCCACATCTCTGAGAATAAAATCAATGGCAAGGGCTGAAGGGTAAGAGTTTCAAAAAGCCTCAGTAAGAAGACATCAAACTGAAAATCACTATGTGTTAGAAATGAGGAGAGCGGAGAAGAGGCTTTGAGAGTGAGAGGTTTTAGGAATCGCCCAGAGCTGTGGATGATATTGCATCTCTTGTCTGCTTGTGATTGGCAGTGAGGTATTAGAACACCTACTAAGATCTTGCAAATAGGGACCACAGATCTTGTCACACACAGACAGAATCTTCTCAGATGACAGGCTCGGACACGACATTCATGAAGAGTAGAAAAAATCACTGATGGCATTTGCACATTTTTTGTAGTTCTGCAAGGCATAGTTGAAGGATCTCTTGAGTGCCATCAGCAAAGCTTCAAAACCTGCTAGATGTACACAGAACTCATTTATACTTGTCAGTCAAACTCCTGGATGCAGCCACAGCAGGGACCAAGTCGAAATGAAGACACCGCTTCTATTACAGCTGAACATCAAAACAACAGATGAGAATACATGCTCCCCGTGTGCACACATTCCTACACTGTCTGTTTGCAGCCGTGGATAGTGCCAGTGTGTATTCATTTGAACCCACTTGAAGCTATGGGAATTTCTCTTTATTTCTCTTCTGAGGGAGGAGACTTCCCCTCTGTAAACACAGCAGATTGGGGATTTTGTAATATCAAAAGGAGGCGCACAAAATGAGCTGTCATTGATGATGACAGGAAATAATCCAAGTCAATTTCTAAAGGTGTCAGACTGGACTAATTATTCCCCTGGATGCCACATTCCCTTATCTCAGCATGCTTATGACAGGACAGGAATGATTGCTGACTGTGATGCGCCAAACACAGAAATCAGCTATCTGAAACCTGCAGTTATTTTCCAATGGCATGACTAATGGAATTGAAAAGTCTGCTTTGTTTTTTGTTGTGAACCACTACATTACATCTGACTGCATTTTTTACAATGCCAAAAATGAGTGAAGAGAACAGGCTGAAAACACAGTGTTGGGTATAAACAGTGCACTTGGAATGCTATTTTTGTCTTTGCCCCAGACTCTATCTGTATCCACTATAATAGCTGCTAGAGGGTTGCACTCTAAAGCAGGACCAGAATTTAATATAAACATTTTATAAACAACGGGATTGCATCACTAAATGTGATAAAATAATGATTTATGAGAGTGAGCTGAAAAGCTCTTGCAATAATATGGTAAACACTACGAGATTTGTTGAATTAACTCTAGGAAATTCAAACCAAACATTAAACATTATTAGAGAAAATGAAAAAATGAAAACTGTGAGAATGGAAAAATGAAGGAGAAATAATACACACAGCAGAATTTAATTGGTTATTGCCAAGCATTCTAGTGAAACAAAAGCTGCAGTGCCTTTTAGTTCTGTGTCATATGACTGTCCTGTGGCCAACTTTCATAAATACTATAATGGTCATTCTTTAATGGGATGTCAAAACTGCACTCTCACATACTGACAAGACAATATAAAGCAGGTTATATGGAACATCCTATAAAGCCAAAGTGAACTGCAGTTCTTTTTTCCATTGTGCTTTGTACTGCTGTATGACACATATTGAATTTTGCAGTTATTTCATCATGTGGGAAATGTTTCAACACCATATTAAAATGTGTCTGAAGAGTTAAACACCTTTAACTGTTGTTTATTCATATCTTATAGGCTGTTGACCCAGATAAAGGAGGCAAGCTTAAATGTGACCCTCCACGGCAAAACCAGTCGCTTGTCGCAAATTTTCAAAATTGAGTTATTATGTTCATGAAAGGGCATAAATCAAGCTTCAAAACTTCAAATCTCAGAATTAATCGGACGACCTATGACTGAGATATCAATATTCAAATGAGTCGGGTTTCTCCTGTCATGCCAAGTGAGAAAGGGAGAAATCTGAAGTTAAAGTTGACTATCGACGTAGCACTCACAGACGCTTGGTGCGGTCACGGCTACGTTTGCATTTACGGTAGCCTATGCTGCATTCACAGCCACACGGATAGCCTACCTGCGTTAGGTTAACTGAACTCGGGAGATGAAGATGGATTCCGGAGAAATATCTTCACTAGTCAATGAGTGGATTTACTGTAAATATTGAAGCAGAGCGGTCAAAACAGAAACTTTCCGCTGGAATTGAATTCCTCACCTCAAGAAAGTCACGTTTTTAGGATGGAAAGGGTATGTTTTTCAGCAAAATTTATTCACAACAGTACAGTATAGACCTTCCACTGTTTCAAAACACTAAAAACTAAAAATCCAAAATTTTACCCCACGCAACATAAACAGTTGTTTTTCTCGGAAACCTCCATTGCGACGAGCGACTGGTTTTGCCATGGAGGGTCACAAATGAGAGCAAACACAGGTGCAGCACATTAGGGCCAATGAGCCTTAGACTCGGACATGGAGGACATAACACAGTGGCCTCTAGTGGCCAGACAGGGTACCACATGCAAATTAAGTCATTATCAGACATACAGTACATTTAATCTTACTCTTGATCTCTTAGGTTGTAGTGATCCTGTAAACTACTAACAAACACCTCTATCAGGGAGAGAGCAAATATTTGCAAAACTATAATTGATTCTTTTTCAACCTTAAGACCACAAAATAACATTTATAACTTGTGTGAAACAAACCTCTGTTTGTTACTGTTGTTTGTCCCTATTATAAGATGCTTACTCAGCATTGTAATTGAGTATGCTCGTCGGCAATGACAGCAGCCCAGACTGTAATTTAGTCTCTCTACCACTGATTGTGATACTCAAAGGAGGCAGGATGTTGAGAGTAATTAACTGTCACTGGTATAATCAGCTACTGTTAAGGTGGAATAAAGCACTTTGTGCAGCTTCGGTGACTGAAGTGATTCTGTGTTAACAGGCAAATGTAAAATATCTGCGCAGGACTGCAAATTCATTCTTCGTGCGGGTGACAGCACCCCTTTAGACGATTAATTTTTTTGCTTTGCCACATTCCAGCTATCGCTCCATGCTTTCAGTTGATTTAATTTTCCTCCAACAAGACACTTCCACAAGCTTTTTGCATTAATAGGTAATGAAAATGGAAAACGGTCTCAGCAGACATCTGGGGCCATCTGGGCCTGACATCAGTGCAGCTGCTGGGATAGCAGGCATGAGGCAGATAGGAGGGATGAGGGGTGTGTGTATGTGTTGTCTGTGTTTAGAGAGAGAGAGAGAGAGAGAAATCTCACAGCTATGATTTGGCATTTTGACATTTCTGATCATGATATTTCCCCTGAAACAGCCACAAGACCTTTTCCTTTCCTCCATGTTATGGCTTCCGTGTGATATCCTCAACCTTTCTGAGGGCCAATTCATGACAGCCATCGGGGACGTGTTAGTGCCGGTCCTAAATGAGCTTGCAGGATTTCCACTTTCAAACTTGTATCACTTTCACCTTTGTCCCTTTGTCACAGAGAAAGGGGAAGGAAACGGAAGGTTACTGCATACATTAGCACACAGTTATCTGAAATCTTTAACTGGGTGAAATGGCATCTGTACATATTCCCCCTTGTGGGTAAATGCTCCTAGGAAGATAATTGCCTGGAAGGTCATTAGTGAATACTGGAAATGGGTTGCTTGTCAGTATTTGGGGTTGCTTTCTCTTGGACATGTTTTGCATTTATTCAACATGTTATGAAAATCTTGTTAACATTATCATTGTGACCTTTGTCACACTGAGAAGCAAGATAAAGGAGAATCTTCAAAAGAGTCTGAGGAAAGAATGTGACTACAGTACAAAAAAAATACACGCGTAATTTAAACAAGGTACATTTTAAAGAATAGAAATTGCTTCATAATATATACTGTGTATATTCATTCAACCATTCACTCATCATCCGAACTGCTTAGTCCCAACTGGGGACCGGAGCTTATCCCGGGAATTTACGGCCGCAAGACGGGGACCAACCCTGGGCCGGCGCCAACACACCTCAGGGCATACTGTTTATATTATGGATCATAATATATATTATTAATGGATCAGCCATGACATTATGAACACCCGCAGTGCTTGGGAGCAGTACTTGGGGACAGTATCTTTCTCATAAGTACCTCGGTGGTACCTTTAGTGGTCCGGTATTCGAACCGGTGACCTTCTGACCATTTGGCAAATGCACTGACCGTTATGCTACCAGCTCATTAGTGATGTCAATTTTTGCCTTGTCTATACCCCTGTTTTTTGTGATGGCTACCTACTGTATACATACCCATACACAAGCCTACGCAAACAGGTTTACAATGTTTAGCAAAATGAAACTGCCTTTTTCAAAAATGTATCATCAAATCCATTTTACACATGCTGAGTGCATAGTTACTTATCACTTAACCTTTCACTTCAGTGAATTCAGTTGCTCTCTGTGCTTGCATTTTTAAATGCTTTATTTTTTAGACTGGCAATCGTCTGAACTGAAATCGTCCACAACGCATGCCAAACAGACACATGAACAGCAGACCTTGTGTGCGTTTACACCCCACCTCCCTCATTTGCGAATGATTGATGGAAAATACAATCAAGCATAATTAGGAGGAGGAGGAGAAGAAGAAAGGGGGGGGGGATCCAACTAAACAGCCACACAAAGCTTGCAGTCCTGGATCGATGCACCTCATTACACACATGCATGTGGGCCATTTCTGATTAGCCGGAATCCCTTTTGGTTTGACTGTGTGCCCACCGTCCCGGAGGGTCTGTAATCCGTCAGTCGGATGCTGGGTGATCAGTCTGATGGAGCGCCAGCCGCAAGCGACTCGTGGCTGTGGATCAGCGGCTCACTTTGATCCCTACACATGCATGAAAAATTGACAGAGAATAGGATGACCATGATGAGCAGAACACAACAACCGCTAGGCTTGTAGTCTAAGCCACGTTGACTCATGCCAACCTCATGGGAAACCACAATGCCAGGTTAGAATGGAGATGAATGTGCAATGGATTGCTTTGAAGAACTGAGCTGAAAGCTGCACCTTCCCACATTAAGCTATGAATTTATTTTTATTTTTTACAGTACAAATCTACAGTATGACTGGAATCTAACACTGTATTTATGTGCATACGTATTGTATTTGTATTTAATCTGATTTCAAACCATTCTTGTCCAGTTTTGAAGCTGGAATATCTAGTCAAATATACAGTTAATTCATGTTTAATAGCATCTAATTTTTATGTTGTCATTACTGCGATGTGGCTTAAATTTAGTATAGAAAAAAATAGGATTAGTTTTTCTCTTATGCTATATATAGACAGCACTCAGTAATGATTAGATTTTGCATACAAAATAATTTTCATTTCAGTTCATTATTTCTGCAATGTATTGTGACGTTCCAGTGTTTGGAGCATACCTTAAGGGTCAAGCCTTGAACTGTTCTTATTCTTTCCTCCCTAGAGTGTGTGCTGACTCACCAACTCTGTCATGCTTCAGCGTATCTTTAGATTACTGGCTAGGAAGGTAGGAAGTCACTGTGATGCCCTGCAGCAGGAAACGTGACATGAACACACAGGTCACATTGCAGTACCTGCAGTTCAGATTAGTGGAACAGGTTGTCTATCACAGGTTCAAGTCTAACATTGTGCTGTTGATAACGGTGCGGCTCTGCGAGAACCTAAAACTAACACTGGACCCATGAGTAAAGCCTTTAAAATCAAGGTTCTCCAGAGTGAACATCTCTTATGAAATGTAAGTCACTCTCTATAAGAGTGTGTCATGAATGTAAATGAGAACAAAAACATAATTACATTACTTCTATATTTGACATGTAATTTTGTTAACTTATCCGTGAACCCACCCCCGGAATTCAGAGACAAGGAGAACTGATGCTGTAACATGGCATCGTGTGATTAAAGGGATTGTAAATCAGTAGCTGTTATTCCCCTGAGCTTTTGGGGGAACGGCAATAGCTGCAAAGTAATGAGAAGGGTGGGCACTGCTCGTGTACCCACACTGCGCCACCTCCATCCCTAAAGCAGTGTGGGCAAAGGCTCTGTTGCCATTGGCTACCACATCCGCAGAGACTCTCCTGGATTAGCCGAATTGCTTGACTGTGTCTGTGCCTTGCTGAGTTCATTAAGCGCTTGAGTGGGGGCAGCGTAATGACAAACGTCCTAATGACTCATCCAGTACGTTTTCAGCACAGAGCGAGTGATGGGTCTGGCCCGTCTTGAACCGAATGTCCTTTCTAGCTGCTGTAAGATCAGCAGGTAATTACACAAATCAATGATTTTGGGTTTGCAAAAAGGGGTTTGGGTTTTTTAAAACATAGTGGTCGTGTTGGATAATATGGCATATCTCTAATTTTAAGAAACTACGCTTGTTCATGTGGCTTTGACTCTGTAACTAAGAAAATATTCTAATTCGAAACAATTGCTTGCCGTGTTTTTGCTGTAGGTTTAGGCTTTACTCTATTCAATTGTCTCAATAAATGGTCATTTAAAAATGCAATCTTCAGGTACAGTTTTAAAGACATAGCTTGTGCATGACCTAGCACTAATACATCTTCAGTACTTTCATTGCACGCCAGAAGTTATATACAGTTACAGGCCTTGTCTCACTTTGCCTTTGAGAATATCCATTATGCATTTTATGCCGAATGAGCTTCAGCAATCAGATTTCACCAAAAAATAAATACCTTAATCAAAATCAGCATTTCCACATTACTTCTGCATATTCCGAAATTACCGTCCCTTGATGGACTGAATGTGTCACGTAAACAAGCTAACTAACTAATAACAGGCTGTTGCAAATGTGCCTTCGAAACAAAACAGACACATTCGTTTACAACAGTGGCAATTTCTGTGGTGATTGAAGAAAATGTGTGAGATGAAAAGCTTGTCTTTCACAGTGAATCAGCACGAGAGCACAGCAGCGCATTTTAAACATAATCGCTTTTGTTAATCCACCCGATGCTGCTCTATATTTATCCATGCGGATTATGTCTTTTTCGGTGGCGTGTGAGCTCTTTGCTTCAGTCAGAAGTATCGTCTGTCTCTCTGTTCTCTGCCTTAGATTGTCCTGACTGAATGTTGAAGAATCTTGTTACGATTTCTCCATAGGCTACGAGTATGATGGTGACTCATTGGCGTTAGCGTACAATCTGTAAAGCTCTTTTTTTGATCAGGACTTTGGAAAGCCCCGTCCTGTCTATCTGCATATTCATTCCCTTATTATGCAGTGTACTCACGAGGGGCTTACAGCTCACTATTAAAACTCTATTCCGTAGACAAACCCTCTACCCTGGAGCAGCCTCGGCCATGCATCACGTAGACTACATCTGGTAGAATGAATAAGGGACGCTGTCATGCCTAGACAACTACATGAATAATTCAGTATTCAGATCACCAGGGACTGTAATCAGCCCGAAAATATATGTCCATTCAAAAAAGAAGCATGTTAAGAATAATGCTATTGTGATTATCTATGATTATGTTCATCAGATATTAAATGAAGTGTAATTCTGCTATATGATTAGATATAGAGAGCAACAGTATGAGTAAACCCATTTGCTTCTGATTAAAGTGCAGTGATTATTTTGTTCAGACTGCACTGAGAATTCTGTGACACTAATGCAGATGACCTTCTAATGTCCCAGAAAGGGTTAGAAAGTGCCAGACTCCATTTTGCTACATCGCCAGAGCGTCATGCTATCTTAGGGTAGATCTGATGCCTTGAGACTGTGTTGGATTGAAACCTAACAGCTGATAGCATGGGTGGCCTATATTGGGGTCTGTTCCCAACGAAGTGTCTCAAAAAAAGCAGCTCTCTTTTTCTCCACAGGGACGGAATGGCCAAATTTTTCACTCCTCTCTCCAGCTGCAATAAAATCTGTGGCTTTGTGAAACTCCCAGCATAGACTGACAGATTTGGGATTTGTCATTGCATTACACACAGGAGTCTCTGACACGGCTGTGGCTACTCACCCACCCCGTCCTCCGGGAGGCCCACAGATGTTATGTCCCTGGAATGGCCAGGGCTGGATTTTTTTTTTGTTATGGTATGTCAGTGTGTGTGTGTGTGTGTGTGTGTGTGTGTGTGTGTGTGTGTCTGCTTGAAACTGCATAAGAGATGGAGGTTGGAGACATGCCATGTGTTGGCTCAGCATCCTAACATTGGTGCTCCTCTTAAGGCACTGGAGAAGGAAGATATACAAACAGTGATGTTCCTGCCAAGTCCTGCACGTAGGAACATGGGATTCTCTGAGGATGTCAACATTTATACAACTCATTAATTGAGCTAAAAAAAAACCCTTATTTCTATAACTGTTTGCCAATTCGAACGTTTAACTTCTGACAGCAAAAAATATAAATGCATAAATCAAAGCTGCTTACAAAAGAGCTGTATTGTTGATAATAATTTAATAGGCATGCAAAATATTTGAAGTAACAGAAAAAATATGTGAAATAAAAAAAGACTTACATTGACAAATAGCATTACGGTAGCCATTACTATGAGCTTCAGCATAATTAGTATGGCTTATAATAATGGGATTATCTGAGCTAATTCATATTACCGCTTAATATTTTAAATAAAACATAATATGGAGAATTTCTTATAGATGCAATATATCTGTATTGTAGATAGCAAACTAAAAGGCATGTAAAATTGTTACAAAAAAGTGAAATTATAGGAGAATTATAGAATAATATGAGGCAAACATTGGACAATAGCATTTTGCTAACCAGTATTTAGATCTTGAATATTACTACCAATAGAGTCATAAACATAACTTCTAATCACAGTGATATAGCGGTTAGGGAGATCAAGGTGCCACTGAGGTACTCCTAAGACAGATACCATTCCAAAGCACTACGCTGGCAATAAAGCTGCCCACTGCTCCTTCATGGATGGGTCACAGAGGTCACATCTTGTTGTGGTGCACTGTGTGCAGTGCCGTGTTCAGAATGACAAATAATCACTCACTTAATATCCTGAAATATAAATATATTGAAATCAGTATGAGCAGTGAGGTTAGTTATACAGTTATACAGTTATACATATAAGGCATATGAAAGAGCATATTTCACAACTTTTAGCATTGGGACAGTGGTGGTGCAGTTGTTTGACGGGATTAAACCTTGTTGTTGACCCAAAAATTGGCTATTCAAATCCTGGGTCGGTCTAAAACCTGAAAAAGTGTCACACTGCATCCATGAATAAGGCCTTTAACCCAGGTTGCTCCAGAGAGAGACTGTCCCTGATATTTAAAAAGTATCTCTGGATAAATGCTGTAAGTATCTGTGGTGTGCTATATGTTATAAATAACTGCCTTCAGTAAGAGAAACTCTTAATGTCTTAATCTTAGACTCTACTCCCTTCTGCTCTCATCACGAGCTAACGTTCAGTGCAGGAAAAGCTTTCTCCTGCTGCTTCTTCCTCCACCCAAAAGCACACCAGTAATCTGGTTAGTCACGTCGCAGGGCCTCGGTGTCCACTGGCTGGCAAATCCCAAACTAATTTAGACTTTAAAGAGGAGGAGGTTGCTTACGCTGCTTTGACTGGCTGCCACATAGAATTTCACACCGTGCCATTTTGTAATGCGCTTCTGTTTACTGTCATTAGATCAAACCGCTCCTCGCAGACCCGCCCCATCGCTGAAAGGTTTAACGCGAGTGCTGAGCGCCCACCTCGATACTACACTTAAGCTGACATTAATGCTGATTAAAATTCTGCAACCTTTACAGCGGATCCATACACTTCCACAAGAGCCACTTTGCACAATCAGTCTACGCATGTGTTAATGAATATTAATGGGGAACGCTTACACATGGCTCAGAGTAAGATTTCCACATGAACTTGTGGGTCAAGTTAACTCAGGTCTACATTAGTTTGGTCTGCATTTCAGGAGATGATCAGAAATTGGATTTATCTTGAGTTACTGTAAATGTTCTCTTTCAAATGATTAACTTTTTTTCAGCAGCTTACAAGTAGCAAAGTAACTACATTTCTTTACAAACAGGAACCTAGTGTGGCAAAATGCCCAAACACATTTATTTTTCTTTCTTTACATAGAAACTAGTACTTGTTTCTGATTGGAGTTGAATTCTCAGAAGTGGTGTCTGACAGGCCCGTAGTGCACAGTCATTGCATCACAGTGTATTCTGGGCAGTTGCAAGATGGAGTCCACCTTGGAGTTGAAGGAAGCAGGAATCTGTGACCATATTCAAAATGTATGCCAGTGAAAGGCTAAAAGGATAGAACATACTGTACATATTTGAATGTAACTTCTACAAGTTGAAAATCATGTTGCATATTAGACATCCAAACCTAGAAATCTCATGCCATAAATCTTAGGCAGTTGGTAGCATAATGGTTAGGGAGTTAGCCCTGTGATCAGAAGGTTGACATTTCCCGCACCAGTAAAGGTACCACTGAGGTTCTTATGAGCAAGGTACCATCCCGAAGCACTGCTTCCCAGGTGCAGTCACATTTTGTTGTAGTGCACTTTGTGTTGAGCTCACAATGACAGTCTCTCATCCAGTTTTGCTGGTTCATAAGTAATAAGGATCTTGAGTTAAAAAAGATATTTGAGATATTTTTACAACAATAGTATGCACTAATTAGACTTTTAAGGCACAACTTTGTGCATTTTTAAGCTATTTTCTCATTACAATACTTGAAAACAAACAGCCAATAAAGGTGACAGTTAGATGTACATTTGGAAGCGCCCCAGGGTACACTGAAGCCCTTCGCTCATCCACTAGTCCGCACCAATCATAACTGCTGTATTCCACGCCCAGAGAATTGTGGAACTTGAGGGTGGAACTTAAGTCATTTTTTCATGACTTTTTAAGATGGTGACCAGTCAAAAGCCATTGCTGGGCCAAGCAGTTTATTTCAGATGGGGAAGAAGTTCATATGAATAGAATACAATGCTGTTTAGCTTAGCAAAGACTGTGATTAAGCGTGATTTTTTTCTACTGCCAGTAGCCAAAAGGTCATGCAGAGTTCTGTGCATTGCTGCAACTCTTCTTTTAACGCTTACTAAGAGGTGTGGGATGGAGACAGGTAACAACTGCAGATAGGAAGAGCTTTGGCAAAAGGCCTATTGATTTACAGCAAGGTGTTGGCCCCAGCCTTAGGAAGGGCAGCAAAAGGCAGAGCATCTCTCCAACACAGCTTGTGATCTAAAGGGAGGATGGAGAAGAAGAGCATGCACGATGTGAACAGGGTTAGACTGAAAACTGGAAATTGTCCCCTCAGGTTCTGCTGTAAAATAGTTAGAAGTAAAAAACATCTTATATGATTTATAACAGTTTTCAGCAGAACATTAATTAGAACTTTTTAGGTAGAAAGTGGCCATTTTATATAGCGATTCCAATTTTTATGCAACAAGAATTTGAAAACAAAAATAACACTGAGAACAAACATACAAATGGTACAAAATTATTTATGTTGTGCAAGACTGAACATACAAAGGTTTGAAAAGTCTATACTTGAGAGAGATCAATGAAAATGAAAAATACTCACACACATGCTGACATGGAAGAGAAAACAAAAGCTATGTTCATAGCCCAGTGTTTTTTTACTCTCCTCAATTCTGCTGTGGGCAGCGTATGATCCACAGTGTCCAGCTGCAAGTGTTGAAAGGTCAGGCAAATGTGTATATTTCCATCCACACAGCATTTGTGCTCTGAGCACATTGGTAGTATCAACACTGCAGCTCTAGTATCACAACAGCCTTCATCACAAAGAACATCTCCCCTTTTGCGCTGCATAATACAGCACCATTGTTTGCCCACCGTCGTTGGCAGGAAGCTGTTTGTGGATTAGAGATTAAGACTGCTTGATTTAGGCCAGTGAGACTCTAGATCATATTGAACGTTCCCATGCTGTTGCATGAGGATGCAGATAAAGACTTGTAGGATTATCATTTGATTATTTCAGGCACACGATGAATGTTCCTAATTCAGTGAGAGAGGGGCTGAAACAAAAGACTGTGCATGTTGCTCAAAATGTGTTCTTATAAAGAAAACACAATTGTGTAGCCTCTCTGCAGAGCTGGCTGTTGGTGTCCTAGGTAGTATGTGTAAAAATATCATGCTTCAAACATGATGCAAATGTTTATGTTGAGTAAAATTGCCCAACAAAATGGCAGCTAAATTGAGTTAACTGTCGATTTTACCTTGACTAGTTAAAACATTAAAGATAGCACAGTAAATGTGTGTATATGTATTTAGAGGGCAAGCATACATCAAAAATATCAAATGTTATATGATCTTTATATATTTTTTAATGTATGTATGTCTAAATAAATATGTATAAAATAAAAAATTCCTGTGCTACCTGTGTTTAATATAAAACTTAACTCAATTAGCATGCTATTTTAGGAGATAATTATACAAAACTAAATATCTGCAAAAAACAGCAAACATAAACACCGCTGTGTGTCCTTATTGAAGCTGTCAAAGGCACAGAACCACAGCGGTGAGTGTAAGATAAGAGCTGTTTTTCCAACCGGAGACTCAGCAAAGTCATTCAGTGAGAACCGTCACCAGCCGCAGCTCTGAGGAGCCCCACAGCTTCATCACCCTCCTCTTCCTCTCTCTCCTTCCCCCCATTGCCAACGATGTAAATGGCCTTCGCGACTGTGCATCGCTCTGTCAGTGCCTAAGAACGGTGTAGGGAGATGGGGTGGCTGTGCGCTGTGCGCTTATCTCTCTGGCACACCCGGCCGCAGGACGCTCCGTACCGCCCAAGGTCATCTCCATCTCTCTCCTGTTCGCTCCGGTACAGATGAAGACGCTGCAAAACTCACACACAATTTGTTTTGATGCTATATGCACTCCCGTTAATGCAACTTTTACCTTCAATTCATCCCTCACTTTCAGACATCCAGTGTTGCTGAGCTGCTTTTAAATGGTAGCTTTTTTAGCTTCTTACGATTAAAAGTAGCTAAGCTACAGTTAAGCTATTGTTTTAATGTAGTAGTTAGCTACACTACAAGCTATAGAGAAAAAGTAGCTAACTACATCAAAGCTACCCACAGCCACAGATTCTTACTGCTATCTTTGCTCAAGTGGACTTCATCCTTCGACTCCATCTTGCAGCTGCCAAGAGCAAAATGGCTTCGCTAATGACAAGCTAATGAAAAAGTACTGTCACTAATGTAGTTAGCTGCTCCCCAACACTGCATGTACCAGCAAGTAGGAGATTACTTTTTTGCTAAATTAGGGTCAGCGTCTTTTTCTCAAGCACCTTCTACAGTTTTTAAATCAGATTGATCTCAGATGACAGCGAGGTGGCTGCTAGGACTCTGCGCCAGAGTTGATCAGTTACAGAAGAGAAAGCTTCGCAGAGTCTAAGAGGCTGTCATGGGATCATGGCAAGTTTTCACACCAGCACAGCTGGTGATAAAACGTCCGCACCAGCATCAGAGTCTCTTGCTTCTGTTCTGTGTGACAAGTGACGTGCGGCACTCTCCTGCCCTCTGTACATGTGTGATGGCGCCTCACTGAATCTGTTGTCCGTCTGCAAACTATCCTTGCACCTTGCGTGGCCTTACCAACCAGCAGAGCTAGCGAGGCAGGTCACAGAGCCTGAGGCGAGCGCCTTGGAAAGTGAGGAAAAAAGTGTGGTGTGAGACACTGAAGCAAATGAGAGGAGAAGAAGAGAGCAAATGAGTGAATGTCCTCACTTTCACAGCTGTGGCTGGTGTGGAGTCCTCCGGTGGTCAGCTGTGTCAAAACAACCACTCATAAAACTCAGGCCGTTAAATAAAACGGTGCAGGCTCTACAGCATCTTAAAAATACCGCCTGGTCCCATGCCAGAGGCTGCATGGGTTCTTTACAGCCAGTAGTACAGTTATACTCGCACATGTTTATTGGTGTTTATGATTTGTTTATCGCCAATTATGTCTGGCACAATTACAGTTAGAGTCTGTCTAGGTAAAGACGGGAAATTGTTATGATTATTTCTTAAGCATCAGTTAGAAATTAATGGAAAGAACATTTACACCAATCAGCCATATCATGGTGATGAGAAATTTGTGACTATTAGGACCCAACTGTGATGCACTGTATGTTCTGACACCTTTCTATTGGAAGCAGCATTAACATTTTAAGTGATTTGAGGTACTGTAGCACTTCTGTTGGATCAGTGAGTTTTGTCTGCCCATCACTCTGTTGCTAGGTCCCTTTTTGGACTACTTTTGGTAGCTCCCCACAACTGTATACTGGGAACATCCCACTACAGCTGCTGCTGCAGTTTTGGAGATGCTCTGACCCAGCCATCCAGCCATCACAATTTGGTCTTTGTGAAAATCTTAAAGGACACTAGTTAATCTAAAGGTTCACTGTTTAATATTATTCCCTTTACCTATGTGTGGTCATAATATTATGGCTGACTGTGTGTGTTCTATGTGGATGTACCTTAAATGAAGGCTCAAAGTCTGTATAACCCCATGTTCTCTATTCAACTTCTGCTACAGTCCTTGACTTTTCAAAACTCACTTTTGAAGAGTTTTTTTTTACCATAGCAAGTGCTGTGCATGAAGTCACGGAGTATGGGTGGTTTTAGTGCTACGAGCAGTTTCTTTATCGACTTTGAGTAAGTGTTTGGATTCAGGTGGATTAGGAGGGGGGAGAGAGTGGGGAAAAGGAAAGAGAGAGAGTGAATAAATGGTGAATGGAGGAAATCACTCCACTTTCGAAGGACTGTTCTCTTCTCTCCAAATTTCTGTCCTACTTTTCCTCAGGCGCAAAACCCCCATGAGGAAACAGTGTGTCAAACTTTTGACACAAATCCTTGCCAGAGACTTTCCAGTACTGCTGGCCAAGAAATGTTTCCGGTGACATTATGAGGAGGTTCCACAGAGAGTCTACAGAGTTCATAATTTCACACCTTTGTATATTTAGTCTGAATGGACCATCTGGAATTTTTGCAGGACATACTGTTTACTAGGGGAGGAGTTTCATTACAATACGATATTATATTGATTCCGTGTACAATGGCTCTGCTACAGTACAAAGTCTGCTGCAATACAATATCGGTTTGACTCAATTCAGTAGTCAGCTACCAATACACTGTAATCTGTGTAATCATTTTTAATATGTACGCTGTCTGATCAGTGTTTTTATTTTGGATCAATCAGTGCAGACTGATACATCATTACACCACTACTGTACACCTAGAATGCAGTTAAGGGCCAGCACTGAAGCTGACACTGACAAGCTGACCTGTGAGGGAGACGTTTTATCCAGATCAGAGAGTTGACAGGGCAGTCACTTTGACCCTTCCGTTTTGCATCCATCAACCGACCGCACAGCACTGCCATTGCTTCAGTCTTGATTGGGGTGAGCCACAGACACCTTGTCTGTCTTTGTCTGTCTCAGCACAGAAGGTACAGGAGGAACACACTCTGCAGCCATCAGTACCCTTAATCACCCTTGCAAAACTTAAGGTATAATTACTTCCCCATCTCCTCCTGCCCTCCTGGTCTGCTCTCATTAACTCAGGCCAGTCAACTCATGCAGTAATACAGGGGAGGATCTCGATGGGCACGGCGGCTCGTTTGAAGCCTGAGGAACTGCTAGAAGGAAGGCAAAGGTGTTCTTCAGAGGTAGGTCCAGCCGGATTAATGGAAGAAGGACGGCCTGGTAATTGAAAAGAGAGAGAAAAGGCTTCTGGGGGTGGTGGCCCCCTCTTAATCAAATGTCTAGGTAAGTATTGAACGTGGCAAGACACCTGCTGTATCCAGAAGTCCCTCTGGATATGAAATAAGTGCTCTGTGACAAACTGTGGTCCTGTTTATGGCACATTGCCCTTGTTTATCCCAATCTGTCACAATCAGCATTTTGAGTAATTAAACAAGAGCATATCAGTTTTATGGCTTGTTGTCTCAGTGACTGCAAAGGCAGTACTGATGCAAGGAGGTGAATGTGGTTGTGGCACGGTGGTACAAGATTGTGGATTTGACCACAGCTCTTTTTAACAAACACTTTTCATGTACTGCCATCATTGAACCCCTGACCAATAACCTTAAACCCACATTGCTCCAGGGAGACTGTCTGTATAATTAGCAAATGGAAGTCACTTGGGAGAAGAGAATCTGATAAATGCTGCAATTTTGAATGTAAAACTGATTTATGGGGTAGTAAACCTATAACCCTAGGGGTTTTGGCTTCACTTCTGGCCTTATTCTACATCCAGTACAACCAACTTTGAGCCCCTGAGCAACACCCATAACTTTCCCTCTAATGAGGAAGTATTTATTGCTGTAGATATGAGTGTCTACTATCAATGTAAATAAATGTAGGAGGCATTCTTAAATACAGATTGGGTAAATGGGAGCAGGAACACCTGACAGCTGCGCAGCAAACACACAAACACTCAAGCCTTTCAAGATGGAGTTTTTGCCTGGGATACAGCCAGTCTCTACACATAGAGCCTATGATAAAGTATGAAGGATGTAGGTCTGGCTATAAAAGCGTCCCTGTTTCACTGAACATGAATCTTTCTCTCTCTCTTTCTGCTGCACGGTTTGGCTGCCGGGTCGGCTATGTAGCGGCACAGGGCCCGTCTGTTAAATCAGTCTCCAAAGCCTCCACCCCTGCCAAGTGGCAGACGAGGTGATGGTTTAACACTCGGCCAGAGATGAGGGGTGACGTCCAAACACGCGCCAGGCCATAGCCTTCACTGTGCTTTCACACAGCATGGGTGTGTTTGCTTGCTGCCAACAGAAATGCGATGTTCTACGAATAAAGGTGTTTTTTTTTTCATTAAGCAATTGGGAAATACATTCTGGTTTTCATTCTGTTCAGTCACCTGAATTTAATAAGTATGAAGTCTTGTGTCAACTTTCCTGGAGTTTCAACATTTGTACAATCTGGATAAATGCACCATGTGGCACAATGCTGCTTTCAATATTGGAAAATATTTCGGATAACTGCACAGATTTTTATTTCAGTTTGCATGCTGACTTTAATAACTTATATAATGTTTCACTCAGTGCTTTTTAAACACTTAAGGATGAGGTGGATTACAGAGTAATTTTTACACTACTCTTCACAATGGGCAATCCACTATGACAGTTGTCCCCAATTATCTTTTCCTGAGGGCCAAATTATGTAAATCAAGTCAGGCTGAGGGCCGACAAATCCATATCCCAAAACTGAAACTTGAGACATAACTACTAAAAATAGTAAGAACAGTGTCTGCTTTTATTGGCTTTATTATATAAAATGAGCTGCTTTTGGCCTTTCTGGAAGAGAACTAGGTTTTGGGACATGATGGCGTTCCGTGTGAGAGTCGTGAGAGCTAGCATGCGTTTACATCGCGAATAATGTAACTAATGTGTTTTTACGCAATTACTTCAGCTGTTGTGTACAGAATTACTCATAAATAATTTCACATATAGAGAAATGAATATAATGTCCGGTAAGTTTATCAGTCTGTTATCGCAACTGTTATCTTTAAGTTTTCACTCACTCTTAATGACTAGCGAAGATGTCAACCTACTGACGTGGAAATTGCTAATCACAGATGGCCATAGGGAGCCCGTATGTATGTTTACGTTCGTTGCCAATGTGACGTGAGGGGCCAGATATATTGTTTGCGGGTCACCATTTTGGGACCACTGTACTATGATATAGCATATACAGTATATAAATGTGAAAAAACCAAACTACACAGTTCATTTAATACAGTTAACTATACAACAGCACCAAGCAGGTTCAAGTATGCACAAGAGTGCCCAAATCATCAAAATTAGTGTTGGCCTTTAAAATCTTATTGGAATCATACACAGTTGCCCAGTAAACAAAAGTATAACATAAACATAAGTTGTTGTTCAACATTAATATTTCACACAATGGCCTAGACAAGATTCTTGCGGCGGCGCCACGAGCAGGCAGCAGCTAACAGCGCTCTTCTAGCTTAAAATGTATATTTTGTGTCCTATTTATTTATAGATTGTTTATTCCATGTGCCCTATCTGTTCTTTCTTCTCTCTATTTCTTGTTGCACTGTGTAAACTGGAGCCACGTCTTCTCGTCTCTTTGTATATCTGTACAATATATAGAAGAGATGACAATGAAGTTTACATTGACTGTGACAAGACAAGAGATAGTGGGTTCAAATCTTACCTCCAGCACTACCACCACTGTGTCACTGAGCAAGACCTTCAACCCCAAGTTGCTCCACATAGACTGTCTCCATAATTAGGAGACGGAGGGCACTCTGGTTAAGAGCGTCTGATAAATATAACTGCTGTAAATGTAGGTGATGTTACAGAAGTCATAGCAAATTGCAGGAAAAGACTTCTGTGGGTTGAAGATGAAAGCTGACTTAAAGCTCTCTGTTGTAAAGCTGCAGTGACTGTGACACACTCCTCTCTCTTAAATCTGCACTCCCTTACACATACACACTTCATTTCTGAACCTTGAATCAGTCAATTATTCTCTCTCTCTATCTCTCTCTCTCTCACACACACACACACACCTACACCTCTCCCTTTCCCTCATCCTCTCTGTTGCTCTCTTGTACACCTCACACACACACACACATCTCTTAAGGTCTCTTACACACACAAACCTTGCATCTCTCTGCTTCAGATACACGTCACACAAAGGCTACGTTCACACTGCCATGCTGAAGTGACTCAAATCGGATTTTTTGCCTTAATGTCACACAGATCTGATCTTTTCAGGGCTGCGTGGACACGCAAATCTGATCTTTTCAAATTGGATTTGTGTCACTTTCATATGTGGTACTAAATCCGATACGTATCCGATTCGCGGCCATGCGACCTGAATGTGAACGCTCAGTTCGGAATTCATGCGGCTTTTTGCTTATACAAATGCGCTGACATCATCAGCCTGCACCGGCAGCGCGGGAAGGTAAAAATGGAGGAGAGCTGCGATAACAGAAAATGCTAGCCGCCTGACTTTTTTCTCCTTTTCGATCTGCTCATGTACAGCTGATTCACTGTTTGTCGTCCTCCAGAGCAAAGTGCGATACATGCGTGAGCTACTAACGCCTCCATTTTTAATGCCATGAGTCGTCCCACAGATATGACGTTTTTTGTTGTTGGTGACGCAGTTGACCCGTGTAAAAACGTATCAGTGCGCGCATGCGTGACGTTTCGGAGGACCGATGCGTTCACATTACAGTCAGATACAGGTCACTTGTAGTTATGAATGTGAACCGTCAAGATAGACAAATCCCATCTGAGCAAAAAATTGGAATTGAACGATGTGGCTGCCAGTGTGCACGTAGCCAAACACACACACACCTCCCATCTATGGTATGGCGAGTCCCCATAATTCCTCACGTGCCGCTCACAACCGTCCCTCGCCACTGGAATCTGCAATCTGACAGACAGGAGTGTGTGGCGTTAACCGAGAAAGCGGGGGACTGAAAGCGTGGAATAAACAATGTCAAGCGGCTGTCACGACGAATCGCGGCCCCTACGATGGATTTGTCCCCCGCCGTCATGCTTGTGATGACGGCACAGAAACGGCAGATGAAGGACAGATAAAGTGATTGAAGGCTTGCAGTCAGTGCTTTCTGGCGAGAAGTCTGAGACTTGGGGAGCATTTTGTTACTGTGTATTAAATAAAAAGTACAAGCTTGACCACCTGTGTTTCCAGCACAGTGTACCTGGGACAAGTTTGGGGTTAAGTGTAGGTGGGATTCACTGTGGCAAGATTCCAATCCTCACACTTTTGGGTGGAAGCCAAGTATCCACCCACTAGGCCACTATTATTTAGGACATGACTGTTTAATCTCTTCAGTGCAATAGTCTAGTTTTGCTGTACATGTTACATAGTTAATAATGTTTGAACCTAGCTGATTTTATAGCATAGTATTTGAATTATTGTTTACCTCTGTTGCTAAAATGCCTGATTATTTCCAACTGGACAAGGCTCAATATTTTTTGCTTCACTTTGCACTGCTCCAAAATAAGTTGTCCTGTCTGTTTTGAAAGCTGCAAAAAAAGTTTGCCCCGTCTATTTTGAAAGTGCCATTAAACAGAAGCGTTGGGTCTGAATTTACTGTGGCACATAGATTTCGTGTCCAGCAAAGCATAAAATTGCACAGATATCATTCGCTCACTTTTCATCTAACTACATTAATCATGTTGGTGCCCAGTATACAAATTATACATTCCTCCTTTAAAACTGGCAGGAGCCAGGAGATTAAATTGAAAAGGCTGCAAAAGTGCTGAGTCACTCATCCAGTGTCTTCAGCCCCTGTGCCGATAGGCAGGCCACCGTTCTGACAGCCTGGTCAGCTCGTCATGCGTATCGACGCGTTAATGATGTAATGTGTAGAAACTGCGGCACAGGCTGAGTGATAGAGCACCAGCACAAGCCCACCAACCGGCACCACGCCATCAGCACTCCTGCAGCCTCGCACGACTCCATAAAACCGCTCAACCTCGACGCCTGAGTAAAAAGAAAATGTTATTAATTCCCCACCCTCCCTTCTCTTCTATTCTGCAGAGAATGAGAGTGATGGGATGATGATGCAGAGGCTAGTCGAGTGTTTCTAGAAACATCCTTGAGCGGTGCCTTTTATGTCCCCTGATTTTGTGAGCTGACAAATAATGGGAGTCTGATGAGTCATTTAGGCAGAGGGCTGTGTTAAAATCTACATATAATGACTAGTTTGGGGGCGTTCCCTTAAAATACATTAATGTAGGACTGTGATAATTTATTTTAAGAGGATATTTTAGTGGTTTTGCTTATTAATGTGGTCTAGAGAATGTTAGCGGGTTATGGGACTAAAATTAAAATGTTTCATTATATATCACTGTGTAAGTGGTTTTATTCACTGTCTATAGCAATGACCCCAGATGCTCAGTGATACAGAAGAATACTATGAGGATCTGGACAAGTAAACAGATATGGCTTGCTGTGGATTGTCTTACATGCCTCCTGTGGTTACTCAGAATGACCTCTGGGTTTGTAAGGTTTGACCCTGGATTCATCAGAGTAACTAAAGTTGTGGTTTGTGGGCCTGTGAACTGCACAATGCAGGTATTTTATTTTCAAATGACATTAATGTGCATATTTGAAATGGTATGAAATGGGAAAATGTGTGATAATTTTTATAAAACCATGTGGATTTATTACTGGCCTTAAAATAATGACGATCAAACAGTGGTGGTAAGTCTGTCCTGGAAGCACCACTTAGCAGATTTTATCTCTTACTAATCATGAGTTACAGCATTTTAGAAAGCCTTATTTCCTGATCGCAAGACTGAGCAATATCTCAAAGCTCGGCACTTAACGGCAAGCGCAATCATTTCGCTCCATGGCTGCAATCATCACAATTTAGACTAATTAAATGGGTGGCGGAAACGTTTGGGTTGCTGCTTAATTGTCTTCCCTCCAATCTGGCTGTGAGGCACGAACATGACAAGACATTCTGTTTAGCATGCCCAGCCGTGTAGTCGCCAGAACTGCTGTCTGATAAAGCACTCGCTCACCAGTCACCATCCACAAAAACATGCCTGTCACTTCCCTTCCCTGTCCCGAAGCTGTTGATGGACAGCACGTTTCCATGGTGACAGTCTGGAACGCCAGCTGCGCTGTCACTCCATACTTCCCTCGGTGGGCTTCTTACTGAAAATTGATTGACAGCTTCAGGTCCCACCCTGCATTTTCTCAACTTATAGCATCAGCCATTCTTAAGAAGCTATTTGATCTCTAAACCCCACTTACGCAGTTTTCACAAAGATTCTGACAATCACCAACATTTTCTTATTTAAGATTTATTGCAAGATAAGAACAGAATCTGCAACAGCTGAAGTGCACACTTAAGCAAATTTTATTGCATGTATGGTAACTTATTAGCTGTAGCTCCTTGGAATATCAGAACCTCTCTGATGAGAACATCTTCAAAAACCTCAAAAAGAAGTCACTCATTAGACAGTGCCTCTTGGGAAAGCCATAAAGCCAATGTTGCTCCTGTCTGTCCTTGTGTGGAGGAAATATAACTCGTTCTGGATAAGAGCATCTGATAAGTGGTGCTAATGTAGTTACCGTCTACTGCTGTGTCATCCTGCCTAAGCAATTTTCTTAGCGCTCCCCGTAAAGCGACTCCTCTTCCCTGCCCATACAGCTTTATATTGCAAGACTCAGAGAGGTCGATTTATAACTGTGGGCGATGTTGTAGCCCCTCACCTTGTAAACTGTTACAGAAACGTTCCCTCAGAGAACACAGCATGGGAGGACACGGCTCCCTCCACTACCTTCTCCCATGTCAGTTGTAATTTGATTCGGGCCTGCGACTGTTCTCTCCCTGGTGGCGCTTGACATGGGGTAATGAAATTAATCTCTATTATCCTCCCAGCCGGTTGGGTTCTGAGCTTTTCTTCACGACAGCTAAGGCTGAGAGAAACAAACACCAATACAGTGAGTAGCTCTCTGTGGAATGCCCAGAGTATGTCTAGGAAATCTTTAAAGTATGCTAATGTCTGTGAAACAAACCCCTAATGTAAACTGAGGTCTTTAACTGTTTTGTGTCCATCGTCGACAACCATATGTTATGACTGAATCATGCATACGAGGATTAAAAACAAAAGTGAAATATTAAGGTAATCAGTAAGAAATGATAAACTTTGACATTCTAATCATGAAATCTAGAACCATAGAATTTATACAGATAAATAAGTAAAAAATCAAGACATAAAATATATATTGAATGTAAATGATCACGAGAGAATGCATGATATTTACATAAGACCAGTTTTAGATTGTTCTTATTGAATTCTACTGTTAGTCGCATTCTCAGATGTGCAAATGTTATTGCAAATTGACCTTCGCCGTCCAAAAAAACTGAAGGAACCCTCTGGAAACTGTTCAAACTGTGAGTTCGAGTCCCAGTCAGAACAGAGGAGCGGGACAGTCTACACTCAACAAAGATGTGTGAACAGAAAGACAAAACCACTTGTGGGTTACAGATGCCTGTAGCGAGCCAAATTTCAGCTTTAAGGCATACTGAAAAGGAGCATTTGAAGGCTCCTAGGGACACATCATTATGCACATCTATTGTCTCTACAATAGCAGCACAAAATGAGTCTGCTTATCTAAACGCACCACTAATCAGCAGCATAAGAATCCGAATTTCCATTTTGTCCCTAAGAGCTTTTCATTTGCAGTGTCGACTTCGAAATAATTAAAAGAAGTCAGCGGCACGGGCTCGAACAATGCGGGCTAACAAGTCAGATAGCACCAACAAACAGTTCTCAGCCTGTCAGCAGCTGATACTGTAAATAAATGAACACAGCCGTTATCCACACTGAGCCAGGACTTACTGGTCTAATGCAGGAAACAGACGGGAGCTGTCAAACTCGGCAAAACCCTCGGAAGCTGTATTAGAGTCTGCACAGCTCCCTAAGCTCCCTGCAAATTTTCTGCCTGTAATGCATCTCATTGCTATAAATGGAGCCTCTTTACGACGATGGCAAGACTCTCTATCACGTTTGAAACGTCTGTGTTTCCCCGTTTTTGCATCTTTTCAGATGCATTCATAGCTCTTTTTCAGGCTACTAGGTATTGAATAACCTGAAGCAGTGATTTAGCACCTATCTTGGCATCTTGTGGTACAAAGTAATGGGTTGTGCCAGATGGATCTGCACATCAGAGAACAGTCATGTTCTCACATGACGATGCCAATTAGCATAGCAGTGTGTGGACAGTGTTCAGAGAGCTAGCTGTAGTCGCTGCTTTTTCTCTTCCATATAGTGCCTGGGTTTCCCTGTAAATGGAACAAGGGTGCCATGCAAATTTGTGTCCTTGAGCAGGTGCGGCAATTAGCCCCCCATCAGGAGTCAGTCTTGTACACAATCATACCCCTTCTGTTTCCTCTATATGCAGTAGCCCTTTATTTGGCATCACTGAGAGGTGACGCTAATTGCAATCAAGTGGCACGTTTTCATGGACATGTGCCTAGATTGTCACAAGTAGGGGAAATAAAAACATACCATTGCTCTTTAATCCACATCTCAGATGGCTTAGTCAATGAACTATCACATGTGCTGCCTAATAAACCAGAATGGCAATGCAGGGCAGGCCACATGCTATCTGCTAAGTTTTAGCAGTGGGTTAGTCAAAGGTAGCTGCTTTTTATATGTTAGTGAACCCTGACAGGGGCCAGATTTGGGAACACGCTTAGCTTTAACGTTTATAATGACATCAATTTCGCTGAAAAAGTTAAAGGATATGTCTCGTGGATGGAGGATGAAATGATGTGAAAACATAGCTAGCTAACCAGTGATATCTAACCAGCTAGGATAGCCATCTATGCATCATTGGTTTACAAGTTAAACATTGTCTGTGCCTGTTCTTATCAAGTGAAATCTAATCACGAAGGCAAATTTTGTCATTAACAGTAAAGATATTTGACTCTGTATGGCAGATGGAAAAAAGCTTCTTAGAAGTTTGCTGAATCATGCTGCCACCCGATTAAAACTAACTTCCTCTCGTGCCTGTGATTATCACGGCTTCTTTGCCAGCTGTCTCCAGTTAGAACACAAAGTTAGTTTCCTTCGTTGTAACCTAATATTCATGGGGCAGAGGCAGGGCTGTAATTCTGTCTATGAGACGTTAGAGATTTTAAATTCATTCGAGTGCAGAGGATTATAAAACGGAAGTGAGAAGATTACCAAGATCTGGCACATAATGTCAGAATAAACTAGGCACTGTTCTAGGAGTAGGAGCGGATAAGAAGCTAAGTAACAATTATTCCTCTCATGACTATCAAAAGTGCTCTTGAGGATTTGCATTGCATGAGGCGATGAAACTCCCACTCGAGCAAAGCAAACCCATTGCTGGAAACCCTTCAGCCGTAACTTGAGTTGTCGCCTCTGCCCAACAGAGCTGCAGCTGATCAAGTTTAGAGTGCCAATTTAGAGAGAGTGTCAATCTTAAGAATGAAGCCACAATTAAAAGATTGAGTATTTGACTGCGGCTTTTTGCCTCTCTACTTTTTGGATTTGGCACAGTTGTATGTTTGTAGGAATATTCCCTGGAATATTCCAGTCACCTCTAGCTTCCATGAGATATGCAGTCTAGTGTATATTTGATTGTGAGTTTTTTGAGAGAAAAAAAGCTAATATATCCAAAATAAAGCCTGATGAGATTCTTCTTTCACTCGTCTGCAGTCTTGCTCACTCTATATTCATATGAGATCTGATTGCCGGATCCTCCCTCACTTATAATTACACTCTGGTACAGAGGTTTTGAGTGTTAACATTCATGCACAGGAGATCGCCGACTGACGTCTCACTCTGATTCATTTTCTGAGAAAGCCAAACTCCCCAAAAGAGGAAAGCCAGACACAAAGACACCAAATGACAAGACTACTGGTTAGAGAAAATGCCAGTCTGAGTAGTTAAAACTTCTTTTGGCCTTTTTAATAAATAACGACATGTCTGGGGTTTTTCCCCTTACTGTCATCTTCCTCCTTCAGACTGTAACCTATGCCAAATCATCAGAAAGATGCTGACACCACTTGGTCTGGCTCCAGAATGCACTTTCCGTAACGAGCTGTGTGTAATGTTCCTGCAACATCTGCAAAGCGTCCCTCCCTTGAGGTTTTTTTTTTGGAACGGATATTTATTGGGGTCAGTTCTGTGACAGAAAAGGTTACACATTCTCACACAGCAGGTGAGTCTGCTGTAATTTCGTAAAACGTTCGGCCATAATCCAACGCTGAGCTGAGCTGAGCAGATGGACCATCAAGGCCGCTGCTTCCATTGTAGTAAGGTTTCAGACCAATCACATGGGTTATACTTTATTTAGCTGATCTAATTACACTAGTGGTAACATTTTACCTATTATGAGTTAACCTGTCTACCATGATTATTCTTAACAGCATTATTGAATGTTGTGTAGACTGTGGTTCATCTTCAAACATAAGTTTTTTGACAGTAGATGACTTATGGCAGTAAAAAGAGATGCAAATGATTGTTATAGACCATTTGTTCTGGACTCAAAATAGTGTTGCAGTGGTGCCTCAGATATCTTCTCAGTTAAGTGATCAAAACAGAGAAGTTTTCATACTGAACGACGTGGGTGCCTTTTTCCACATTAAACGTTGCTTCTTTCATTTTTGCAATTCCAGTAAATGACTCTTCTAGGCTTGCAGGCATAGATTCATGTTAGAATCAAGTTCTGCCTATCTCCCAGCTTCAGAAGAATCTGTCTCAAGTTATTCTCACTGCACTGCCTTTCTAATCAAACTTTTCATCTTTAACAAATTGCTCTTCGTTCACGAGTCAAATCAAATTTATTTTAAACACCAGATCCAGCGAAAGCGAGGGATAAATATGATTTTCTCTTACCAGTTTGATTCTGTCCGCTATTTTGCAGATCTTCGCTGTGGGGAGACCTTCGTAACCTTTTCGTAGTTGGCTGGCCATGGCTGCCATGCTGGGTGTTTTGGACTTGGTACTTTTAACATACTGAGAGAACTCAACTGTGAGATTAAAAAGTGCAAAGGGACACAGAAGCTGTGTGACCTGCCCTGTAGCTAACGGAGTTCATCGTTGTACACGGCATGAGCCTTCACCTCCGTCCACCAAAGGGCAGAGGGAATCCTTCCTATACTCCACTAATGACTGGTGTAATGTTTTCCAAGCTTAGTCACTCTAAAGATAATAATGATATTATAATTTAGTGTCATCTGCCACTTTACTTTGAAGCCACATTAACACTAGTGCTAAATTCTAGATATTCAGACATTAATTTTCCATTGTGTCCATACTGAACTTTTTTTCTGTAAAATGTCTAACCTCATGTTGATTATGGAAGACTGTCCCCGAAATTAGAAATTGCTTTGGATGGCAGCATCTGCTAAACGCCATAAATGTACTGTATATGTACTGTTTTTGTGGTCTGTGAGATTAAATGACCTATAACTTGACATTGACTATTACAACATACATTTGTAACAGGACTATTTTAAAACACAGTGGGCCTCATTCACAAACTTTTTCTTTTTACAAAATTTGTTCTTAAATCCCACTTACACAGTTGGCATGCTCTACCTGTGTAGGTTTCCGTCGGGTGCTCTGGTTTCCTCCCAAAGTCCAAAAGCATGCAATAAAGGTTAATTGGGGGGCTCTAAATTGGCCCCGTAAGATGTGACTGAGAATGTGATTGTAGTGAGTGTGTGTTCCCTGTGGTGTGTTGGCGCCTGTCCAGGGTTGGTCCCCACCTTGCGCATAATGAATGAATGAATGAATGAATCCCACTTGCACAGTTTTCACGAAAATTGTGTGGGGTTTTTTCTCATAGATCTGCGGAGGATGACAGCAGGCTTCATGGGCATGGCTGTGGCCATCATCCTGTTCGGCTGGATCATCGGCATGCTGGGCTGCTGTTGGGACCGAGGCCTGATGCAGTATGTGGCTGGGCTGCTGTTCCTCATGGGCGGTGAGTCAGGTGTCATACACACTCAGAAAAAGGTCAGACACACTCACACAGCTACAGAATGTATATAAGACAGTGGTCTGTACATTTCTTTACAAGCTCTATTACCCTCTGCAGTGGTTAAATCCGTGGTTAGAAGTGCTTAGAACCGCCATACAGAGCCGTTACAAGGGATAAAATGTTCTATAAATCTGAAGCTGGAAAAAAAATCATTTATAGTGACAACAGTCAGTCTTATATTTAGTAAGAGAACATTTGTGCACATAAATGGTGTAAAAGTCTCACCTCAGTGAATCGTTAAAAGGGTTGAAATATCCTCCACTGCTGAAACTGTTTGCAGTCTTTTTTTTTTGCCCGTCACCCGTTGAAGCATTTTAATTACAGATTAGAGAGAGGTGGCTTGTGTAGGCGTGAGCCATGGTTCATTTCATGAAAATTCACTTTCTTTTAAGTTGACAATATTCAAACACATCTCACTCTTTTATACAGCTCATTTCAGCGCTGCAGTGAGCTACTTATCACAGCTGTTACGGTATGCACTCCTAGGCCTCGAGACTGTGTTAAATTGTTGTGTTTCAGGAGTCCTTGAAACACTTCCAGCAGTGTTTTATCTGTGGGAAAAAAGACAGAGGGAGCATTGATAATGAGATTAGACCGGCATAAATTAGGCATTCTGAACATCTGTTTTGAGGAACCCATTTTTAAAACTTTTTAAAATAAGTTTTTGTTGCAGTTAACTGATTATTATGAATTAAAATATGTTTATTTGTTTGAGAGCTTGTTTGGCTTCACTTGCTTGTATCACCATAAGTCTAAGTGTGTCGGTTGCTTGGCAAATTGCATAGTAATACACTATAGAACATTGGTTTTCAGCCTGGGGTCCGCAACCCTTAAGGGGGTCTCAGAGTCCAAAAAATGTAAGTAATAAACCGGATGAGTTTTATAAAGCACTTCTGTTACTTCTAATGTATCATTCTATATGTATATATGCAGGGCAGTGTAGGTAGACTTGTGCATGTGACATCAGGTTCCATAAGTAATGGTGAGGCTTGAATATTAGGCCTAAATATGGCGAGTTGGGGTGGGGGTCCGTGCTCCGTGTCTCTCTCAGCCAAGGGGTTCTTGGACTGAAAAAGATTGAAGACTCTTGCTAGAGACTGTTTCAAAAGCGTATTAAACCATCGTATCTTAAGGGTAGTATACATTCGGGGACACCGGGTTTTTCTAATTTCACTTTAAGTTAGTAAAATCTCATGACTATATATGTTAGTGGAGTAAACTAAAGCAAAAACCATTTTTGACATTTAAATCCATCACCTTTGATATTTTGAATCAGAATTCTGAAAACTTGTAATAATGTTGTGTGATGTAATACACACTCATGCATTTTAAGAGAAACGCTGACTCCTCTAAGGGCCTCTTTACTTGTATGCGGATATTTTCATAAAAGCATATCTTTGTGTTTGGGCTTTTTCTTTTCACGTAAATGCAGTTTTTCGCATATGCGGATACTTTTATAAACATTTTTATACGTTTGGGCCTTTCGTTTACACTTGAACAGAATTTTATTCACTTCAAACTTATGTTTTACAACACCCTACAAAGTGAAGATTTTTCAAAATGCTGGATTCTGTGGACACGTGTAAAATGATGACGTGTTTAGTTCTATTGTGTGTGTGTCTTTAAGGGCTTGTGTCCACCAGGTTCTTGACAGTGTATGTCCTGCCCCCTCCTTGATTTTGATAGCTAGACGAGAGTTGTTCTTCTGCTGAAGGTGCTTAGCGCTCTGGACCCTGAAGCTCATTGGATTTATATTTAAAATACAAATTGAAAAAATCAGCATACATATAAACATACTTTTTTTAACCAAATGTTATGAAACGCAATGTAAAAAATAAACATATAAAAATCTGCCTTTATTAAAATATCTGCATACGTAAAAAACAGGCCCTAATATAATGGAAAATTATTTAGGCATTCAGACTGTATGCTGATCAGATCCAATGCGTCCATCTCACTTTAACCACCTCGGCTATAACGGTCCAGCTCAGTCCTCTCATAACAATTTCTTCTTCATCTCTGACCTAATATTATGAAAACCAGTACTGCCCACAGTGGCATTTGAGCCATTGGCACCACATTGTGAGTGATCAGGCACCTCTGAGTTTAGGGGGAAATGCACATGAGTGAGGGAGGAGTGCATGTCCACAAGCACTCATTAGTGTGGATGCTGATTGTGAGTTAAAGCAACCCTTATTTTCCAAAGACGTTAATGTGGCTAATAACGAGTTAAAGCTAAATCTATTGTCAGCTAATTGTTAGCTATCATTACATCATTATCATTAATTGTTATCATTAAGACTTTCACTCATTGTTTGGCAAGTAAGAAGGAGTATGTGTGTGTGTGTTTTTGCCTCAACGTCACGCCGCCTCTCCCGTGTGCAGTGTGCAGCACTGCAGAGAGCCAAGCAGAGACGCAATTAAGATGCGTAGGATTAATGCAGCGCCCTGCTCTTGAATAATGAGAAGGCAATTAAAAAGCCAATTAAGATGCCAAGTCATAAAAGCAGAAGGAGCACTGAGGGTCAGATTATGGGGGGTGGAGGGGGGCCGGATCTCAGCTGAGCGCTCGCTCAGTCACACATAATTGTGGAATGATCATGAGGCTTATATATGTATATATATATATATGATTATTGTTGAAATTCTGTTAACAGTATGTAAACATACTACTTATTTTACTTATTATTTTAAAATGACATTAGTCAATTCTTCCATTAGAAAAAATATCCCAGCTTTAATAGTTGGGGCAGTAGTGTAACGTTAGTGTGTTCGTCAAATGATCAGAAGTTTGCCGGTTCGAATCTCCTACCAGTAAGGGACACTGAGGTTCCTTATGGGCAAGTTCCGTCTACTGCTTCCTGGGCGCTGCCCACTGCTCCTTCATGGATGGGTCACATTTTGTTGTGGTGCGCTGTGTGCTATGGTGTGGTGTGTTCACAATGATAAATAATTACTCTCACTTTAAATAGTTGAGCATATTTACGATTAAAAAAAAAATAAACAAACAAAATAATTGTTCATTAATTCATTTTTTCAGGATAAAATGTTCAGTTAATCATAATGGATGGATAGACGTATGGATGGATGATTTACTTTAGTTTTATTTATTGTATTAAAAAGTTTATGTAATTTGTTAAATAAACTTTATTGTAAGGCCCCATTGCCAATGAAGAGCACATTTCACTATGACAAATAAAGAATCTTGAAACGCTATCTGAATCATCAGTAACAATTAATAGCATGGTAGGATAATACTGTGAGTGACCGTAATATGCCCCGTTGAAAACACTAGCTTTGCCTTTTATCTCCCTCTTGTCTTCTCAGGTACATTCTGCATCATCTCGCTGTGCACCTGTGTAGCTGGGATCAACTTTGAGCTGTCTCGTTACCCACGCTACCTGTACGGTCTCCCGGACGACATCAGCCACGGCTACGGCTGGTCCATGTTTTGTGCCTGGGGTGGACTGGGCCTGTCGCTCATCGCCGGCTTCTTCTGCACGCTGGCGCCGTCCGTGCAACCGCTGCCCCGCTCCACCTGCCCCAAGTCCCGGCAAGAAAACGGCACGGTGTGTTAAGCGGGGGCCTCCTTCACGCCCGCCGCCTGCGTTGCGGGCATGGAACATATAAATAACAACGAGGCAACTGATTACAGAAACCACACCTTCATTTAGAGTTCATTTTACAATTTCTAATCTCACCGACCAGGCCAGACGCCATTATTTTGTGTGAATTTGCAAATGAGTGTCTTGATCGTTACTGAAAAAAATGAAATGAAAATTACATATAAAAAGTGCTACAGTAAGCCAAGATTTTGGTGAACTCTGCCATGACTGAGATGACGCAGTGGTGACAATATGAGAAACATTGTGGAGGGTAAATGACAAAATGAAACGGCAAAAGACTAAAAAAAAAAGCATATGAGAAAGCACAGGAACATGGGATTTGAATGATTTTTGAGAGACGTTTTAGATGTTTTCTTGTTGTCTCTATGTTGCTAAATTGGTGCTTCAGAGCTGTGAAATATATGCTCCCAGCATTTGTGTGGTGTTTATGTGTGTTGGGAGAGCACTGAGGGACGACCACAGCGACGAGAACGGCAGTGCCAATATGTTTATGAAGGGTAATGGAACACAGATGAGAGGGAAAACCTCTGGGAGAAGGGCTTCGTGTGTTACATAAACCCTGCTATAGCTGTGGCCTGGTTCTGTTAAGTCAAGAGTCAACAAGTAATATTGGACACTGGAGACTACAAAGCCTGTAGGTTGCAGCTAAGAGAGCAGTACTGTGTACAAAATGACAAGATGACGGCTCTAAGGGGACATTTTAAGTAATGGGACGTGTCCGCTGGTGCCAGTATCTCTCAACCGCTGTATAGCAAATTGTAAAGAATATTCCAGAAGAAAAAAAAAAAGAAATATCATTACCATGAGGACGGATTTTGGAGCATTTACGTTTCCCCATGGGACTTCTGCATTCTTCCGTTCTCAAACATTGCTAACATGTTGGTTCATCATTTCTCCGCATTTCTTGTTTCTCTAAACCTGACAAACATCATGAATGAGAGTGCGTGTGTCTGTCCTCCATTTTGCTCTCAAAGATATGTGTATGTGAGAGTGTTTGTTTGTGATCTCGCTAGACAAAACGGGGTGGGGGGGACAGTAGTGTCAGGAAAAATAACACATTTTCAACTCAAAACCTGCCTTTGGGGGTGGAAGGAAGAGTAGGCTGTGTGATGAACAGAAAGCTCAGAAAGCTCCTAAAAAGAAAAGATGCCATATCCTGTTTAAAAGAACTAAGCTGCGGATCTCTGCGGCTCTCACTCCTCTCGACAGCAAAGACGGAGAGGAGACTCAGCATCGCAGAGACGCCGCCTTAAGCTTGTCTGCGAGGTAGCACATACTGCGTTTGATCGGGACACGTGTTGACTCGCTTGCAGACGAAGTCCCTCGTTTGATCTCTGGCTTCCTTTGCACTTATGCTTCGTCCAATGGACTTGTTCAATGGGCACTCGGAACTTGGAATTACATCAATTATGGCCTACGAGCATTATATGTACAATGTGGGATGAAACACGGCTGCCTCCAGGTTTCTGCCGTGGTTAGAGATTTGTTAGAGGTTTGTTTATGTGTGGAAAATATTCCAGAATGCAGTTTTCCTCTAAACTTTGACCAGAATAAATAGACAAGTGTAAAAAACCAAGGAAGTGTAACGCATTCACTTAAGAAACTAAAGTTCTGTGTTTCTGAATTATTGACATAAGGTTTTCGCACTGAATTACCTCCAAACCTTGCAAGGAGCTCTTACTGAGAGATAAGCTTGTCTAAATGTAATAGAGATTACATTGATATTCGTTTGCCGACTAACAATCAGCCAATTCTGATCTGCTGGACATTGCAGCGTTTCTCCAGGATCAGTATGACATGCATCAAGTATGTAAGATGATGCATCTGATGTATCTTGTTAATTTAGAAAATAGACTTTGTCTCATTAATTCCGAAAAACTGCCCGGACCTCTGGGGGTGGCACGGTGGCGCAGTGGTTCGTGCTGCCGCCTCACAGCGAGAAGGTGCTGGGTTCGATACCCGGGTTGACCGTAGGGCTTTTCTGTGTGGAGTTTGCATGCTCTCCCATGCTCTCATGGGTTTCCTCCCACAGTCCAAACGCATGCACTTCTGATTGATTGGCGAGTTGAAATTGGACCGTGAGTGGAAGTGTGATTGTGTGAGTGCGTGTGCCCTGCGCTGTGTTGGTGCCGACCCAGGATTGGTCCCCGTCTTGCGCCCAGAATAGGCTCCGGTCCCCACTGCGACCCCGGGTGGGATTCAGGGATTCGGATAATGAATGAATGGATTGCTTTCTCAAATAAATGCATTGCGCTTCTGTAGAAACCAACTGACGACCACAGAGTTTTGGGATCGTTACAGAGCAACATTTTTTCTAGTTAAACTATTGAACTCACTTCTGAATTCATTAAAAAAGTGGCTACGTAATATTTACATACTGTTTACGCAGCCATATTGGAGATAAAACACAAGAGTTGGAGGAAATCAGGGATGAGATGTCAGGTGTTGACTTGCCGAGTAGGAATTCCAACATCTGGTGCGTTTTCTTGGTTGTCCTAGTCGGAAATCCCGAGTTCCCAGTTGCCATTGAACGCATCGTTATTATAAAGACCCACCCCCATCCTAACCAGGATCCTTAAAAAGGACACAGGGTTTGCCTTCGTGATTACATCCGTGAAATCGTGGCATCGTTACAAAAAAAATCCTCAGAGCGGTGAATAAGAGCTATCATTAAATAAAGCACAAGCTTAATGCAATCTCTAAGCCCTTGACGCTACTGGGTACTATTCATCTCGGACAAAAGCCGCGATGCTCGCGGTGATCAGACGACGCCGTTTCTCCCCTGATCGCTGCAGCATTCATTTAATCATAGGATTTCTCATAGTATTGACCACGTTTATTTACTTTGTTTTTTAGGCTTTTTTAATGAATGAGAAATGACTGTCAAGTTTAGACAGAATCCTGTAGCACAAACTATGATATATGTCAGTGTTTCTCAGCAAAATTATGCCCAGATTCGGATTTTTCCCCAACCGTAGCACATATGATGCAACTGTTTAGCAGATCATCAATGCAGGATGTGGTGTGTTGGAGCAGGTAAAGCTAAATTCATGCAGACCATTGGGCCACAAGAACCAGGGTTGGGAAACGCTGCTCGGCATCCTATCTGTTTCCAGGAAGACCACGGGAAATGGTCGGAAAAGGTTTCAGTCCCATCTTCTCACACTGTCTTAGTCTGGGGTACCAGACTTAACTCTACGGGGGTTTCTTTTAAGAGGTGGGCAGCAGAAATGTCTGTTCATACACAAATGAACATTTTGATGATGACGTAAAGTCAGGTTCAGAACTGATGCTCGTCTGCTCGTCTGCCCTCTATAGTATAGAAACTTACAGAAAGGAGGTTTGCTCCTTAGGACATGAGCTGATAAGACAATTGACCATGAAATTAAGGCCGGATTATCCATGGACTTGATTGGGCAAGTGCCCAGTGGCAGCGGCCAATGGAGGGACCCCCATCATTTACCATCATTCACCCCCATTGTAGACCTTTAAGTATCTTTTCATAATTTTTATATTCTTAACTGGAAATGATGCATACAGATCATACATTAATCGTGTAAAAATATAATTTTCTAAAGAAAGAATACACAAAGAAACATTTTTTAAAATCACAATTGCAAACCCCTCCCCCAGTCGGAATGAGCTCGTCCACAGTGCACGTTAGAAACTATGGTGGCCGGGGGTTAACTGGGGGGCCTTGAGTGCGTGAGGCCCAGGAGCCCTACACTATGTTAAACCAGCCCTGAGCTCCACTGGCTACACTTCAAGACTTGATCCTCCTCATCTTCTTCCTCTGCACTTCCTAGAAGTGTGCACCCGTTAAAATCCGCCTCATCTGATGCTAAAATCGCAGCCACCACATCCACGTGAAGAGCGGCGTCCCGATTAATACACCCTCCCAACAAAACATACAGGTCACGAACAAACTAAGTAATGAAACAATCTGCTTTCCCAGGCTTCTTGCATTAAGCCCATCTGGCCTTATATAAGCGAGTGTTCCTTGACACACTTAAGTGGGGGAAGGAAATATATTTATTTCACTCTGCAAGTATTATGCAACCAGGCATAGATATAAACGGGGTCAGCGTCTGCCTGCATTTAATGCCGGACTCTGTTCTTTACAGGTATAAAGCAGTCGGAAGGCAGAAGGCCAGCACCGTTGCATGGTCCTTTTTGTAGTGGTGCGGAGGTCATATGCATTTTGCCAACAAACATTAAGACGGCGTGTTCTCCCATCACTTAGTTATTTGGGAAAAGGTTTGTGACATGGCAGAATAAACAGGCTTACTCGGGTGCAGGCAGAGGGCACTTTTGAATTTCACGCTGGCCGACTTGAACATCAATTCCGGGAGGATTTGCTAGTCTGGGATTAGATTGAATTTTAGAAGCTTAACACAGATCAGGGCAAGATGGTGGACAAAATGATTCAGGTTTTCCATTGGTGCAGCATCCCCAAAACTAACCATCATTAACTTCAACACACTGATAGAAATATTTCTGATTCTACTATCTGAAGAGACTAGATAATAAAAAGCTGTACCCGTACAGTACCTTTAGCATTTAGAATAGTTACAGCTGTCTTCATTAATACAAGATCGGCAAAAAATATCTCGTCATATCCTGCCATGACGACATTGAACCGAAGTCAGTGTTTACATGAAAGCAGCCAAACATGTTAGCGTTTGTGTGTTTTGTTTAATTGAAGTTTGGATATAACTGGACTGAGTGAATGGGACCATTTTTTTCCTCATATAATGTAAAATAGTAGCAGAAATCACAGAAACTACAATGTTCATTTTTATGGGACAATTAAAATCTGAGGACTTATCCAATCTTTTTCATCAGTAATGTGTCTGTTGCGTAAATCTAAAAATGTACAAAAAAGATGAAAAAAAACTGGAAATGTTAAAACTGTGGAATGTAAAACCATTAAATAAAATGTCATTGGTGTGTTTATTTGAATGCCATGTTACATTATATGTTGCAAAATACACACACACACACACACACACACACACCATGTAGCACCAGGTTGAGGTGGAGTCTACTGGTTAGGATCCTTCCTCCAGAAACTACCATCACCGGGTCCCTGAGCAAACCCTTAACCCTAAGTTGCGTCAGAGAATCTGAAATTAGGAAATGAAAGTCGCTTTGAATATATAAATCTTCAGTAAAACTTCAATCAGAACAGTAATAATCAAAATATTGCTAATCTTCATTATACTTTATATTTTGTCATCATCCTTAACTGTATGAGGTGTTTGTCTTGTGGTAGGATACATATGGACCAAGAAGTTTGAGGTGGACCAAGAGGTCATTGGTTCAAATCCAGCTCTATGCTACTACCAGCACTACCACCGGACTCCTGAACAATACCCTTAATCCTAAATTGCTCCGGGGAGACTGTCCCTGTAACGGGGAAATGGACACCGCTCTGGCTAAAGGTGTTTGATAAATGTGTTAAATATAAATGCAAATTTAACATTTTTCCAAATTTATCCAACAATGTAAGACGTGTATATAGAATTTTTTTACGCTTGGAACTTTCATGTTAATGGCAGAAACAAACTTAAAACTTAATAAATCCCTGCAAAGTGCTGTCACTTTGTACAAATTAATATCTGACTGGCCAGCTCTGAAGACTGATAACACAGCAAAAATGCATAAATAAATAATAAATAAAAGTTCAAGATAAATGGTGTTGACTTCAAACTGGAAGTGAGAAGAGGGACGGCGTAGAAGACTTCCTTAACACCCGAGTCTCACTGGCTGTGAGTATGCTGCAGCGGAACAAAGGGACTAATAGGCTCATTTAAAAAGATGAAAAGCTCATGTTTGAGGCTTAATGAATTCTTCATGAAAGCATTTGGAACGGGTGTACTGCCATGAATACCCAGTGCTGATTAAGAAGGGACAGCACTTGATTTGTGCTCCAGAAGGCCAAGGAGCTGGAGGCCATCTCCCGACCCTGAGCGTTCACCCCGCATTTGATTACCCATTTATTTCACTCCGTAACACCACTTGGGCTCTGAAATACGCCATTACGCTAATACTACTCACGGTCCACCAGCGGAGGAATGAGCGGGTGAAATATTGTAATACTTCAGTGACTTATTAGTGCAGTTCAGACTGCTGTGTGTTAAATTACTGCTTGATAACTTTTTAAACAGCAGCCGGGTCAACTGACCTCACAAAGACAGAAGTAGAATCGGGTAGAAGTAGGTAAGAAGTAAGAATGAATCAGTATGTCGGTGTGGGTTCTCAGTCGTCCAGGACGTGGTAATCTCGAGAGCTTAAATCAGAGCAAATTCTTTTCACAAACGGCTTCTTCAGTTCAGTTCATTTCTTCAGTAAGAAACACTTTTTTACTCGCACGTTCAAGCAAACGGTGACTTTGTGGTTGTCTTGTGGACGGCACAGTGAAGCATTGGTTAGTGCTGCTGGCTCACAGCGAGAAGGTCCTGGGTTCGATCCCCAGGTCGACCGTAAGGCCTTTATGGATGGAGTTTGCAAGCTCTCCCCGTGTTCGTGTGGGTTTCCTCCCACAGTCCAAAAGCGTGCAATAAAGGTTAATTGGTGACTCTAAAATTGGCCCTGTAAGTTGTGTGTGTGCCCTGTGGCGTGTTAGCACTTGGCAAGGGTTGGTCCCCACCTTGTGCCAATAGTTGTCCGGTCGCCCCGTGACCCTGGACCCTGATTAAGTGGTTCGGATAATGAATGAATGGTTGTCTAGTTTCTTCTTCCAGAACTGAAAAAACAATAGCGGACAAATAATGGTGTAGGTTTGTTGGGATCCTTCATTCAAATCTTACTTGGAGAATTTTGGAGCGTTTAGCAAAACTAGTTTGCTTCTCTTTGGTAATTTCTCCAAAAAGAACAAAGGCTGCGTCTCCTTCACACGCCAAAAGTCGAGCGCTTGTAAAGCCCTGCCGGAACACCTAACGCACTCTTGACATTATCTGAGAGCTGCCGCCTCCTTGCTGAGATAAAGCTAATTGGCTCACATTGAAAGCATTTGAAGCGCTGCAGTTCGGAGGCTGGTCTTGACACCCACTAGAGCGAGCAGCGTGAACCTCCGCTCAGGATTTGCCCTCACCACTCATCGGCTCCGACAGGGCTGGGAGAGCAAGCTTTGCAGAGAACGTACACAGACGCTTCGGCTGAGCGCTGACGCAAATGAGGAGTGTGTGAGTGTGCGTGTGTGTGCATGGGGGTGGAGTGAGAACATCTGATCAACCTCTCAGCTGCACGATGACTGTCTGCCTTCTTTTCCCTCCATCTCTTTCTTACGCATGAGCTAATGAAGAGCCCACCGTAGGCCACGACTGGCGTCCCTCGACTAAAACGGTTTGGACAGACACTCCCTGCTTAGTGTTTTATCTCATTTGGACATGCGATGAATCTATTCAATTTGTGTATAATTCTTTCTTTCATGACCAAAACCAAAATGAAAAAAAAAAAAAAAAGTCGTTTTTCCAAATTTCCATTTTGAGGTAAATAATAAATGAGAAAATGGAAAAAGCATTTAATTTTGCCTTTTTTTAATCAACAGCAAGTGTGTAACCCTGAAATTTCATTTCATTTTCTGAACCGCGCAATTCCCATCAGGGTCACAGGGATCAGAGCCTATCCTGGAACTACGGGTGCGAGGCGGGGACCAACCCTGGGCAGGCGCCAACACGAGTCTCATCTTATGGGGCCAGTTTAGATTTGCCAATCACCCTATAGTGCATGCTTTTGGACGGTGGGAGGAAACCGGAGCACCCAGTTAAAACCCACACGAACACGAGCATGAAAACCCCACACAGAAAGGCCCTACGGCCGACACAGGGATCAAATCCGGGACCTTCTCGCTGTGAGGCGGCAACACTAACCACTGCGCCGCCCTGACCCTGAAGTGACAAACATAAAGAAGACTAAAAAGTAGAGGCAGTAAAGAAAAATGCGGTTTATTTTTGATTGACCATATGTACTGGTCACACCACTTGAAATAGAATGTTTTCTGTTTTGAAATGGAAAATGGGGAAAAAAAAAACCCATTTTATGCCTTCAATTTGAATATTAAAAAAAAAAAGAGAATAAATTACTGGTGCACAGATTCTATTCTGTCCACTCTCAGGCTATTCCATAGTTCAGATTTTTTTTAGACCAAACACACGTTTCACATTTTGGAACTGACCAACAGGAACGGGCTCTTTAAAGGAGCATGAAACACCTCAGTAAAGCTGGAGTAAAGTTCCTCCCTCATAACTGCTTTAAACTTTGTGTGGACTGCAGCGGTTACGAGGAGTGGATGAGGATAAAAAGGTGAACCTTGAACGAGTGTCTTATGATTACGAAGCCCGAAAAATCTACATGTTCATCTACTTGCCTGCTGTTGGTTTTTCAAGGAAGAAATTAGACAAACACAGATCACCACTTTGCCTTGAATGTGTCAGTAAAATGCTTGTTTTCAGTTTTAGGAAAAGGGTTATTGATGTAACATCTCAGAGGAGTTTAATGGCCCTTTAGACACTTAAATTTGAAATTGATTCCAAAACCACACTGATTACACGCTGATGTGCAAGTCAGCTGTCCAAGCAATTAGTTAAGTCCGAAAAATTGAGATATTTCTCCAATCGATTAGCATTAAATACTCCCATGCAGCGAACATACATCACATTCAAATAAGCACTGCATGCTGAAAGACAGAAAGCAGTCAACACCAGGGTTGTATTTTCAATTTTATTTAAGATTGTTTCTCTTCCAGACCTGCAAAGAGGTACATTTCCTTCAGATCTTCATTTTAAACTTTAATGTTTAGCATTGAGTTAAACTGTATTGGTCTCTTTTTGAGATTTTAACTGAATCATTGTTTGTGAACACTGCTGAATACTGAACAGTTGGCAACAATCTACACGTCTGGTACAGGATTTAAGACCATTAAATGAAAATTAGAGGAGGCATATGGAGGGGAGACTGATTGATTTTTTTCTATCCAGCCCATGGTGAGACCTTGTGATGACAGGACCTTGTTGCCTTCCAGTATCTCTATCCCAGCTTCCACCATCAACGTGGCCACATCGCTCCACTGAAGCCGTCAGCGTGAGAAACACGATCGCTTTTTTCCCCCCTTTAAAAGCTTCTACACGCAATTAAAACTAATTATTTTTAAAGAAAGTCAAGTTTCAGACTTAAAACATATGTTTTCTTTTTAGGCATCAACTCAAACTCTCATTAGGCTTCTTTCATCACCCACCCATCAGTGCAAAGAACTCAAACATAAGTGCTTTCCTCACTGACGCTACAAGGAGACAAAACACACACCATGCCACTTGCCCTGTCTGAGATTGCATATAACATTCCCGAAAATCCCCAAGAACCTTTCGGCATGTTGCCCCCACCCTGTTTCCTGAGGGAATCTACCTCAGAGAGCACACTCCCTTTCACAGGATGGATTTGTTGGGAAAAGGCAGATATGAAAGGCACCACACGGTGGCGCCCCATCTGCTACGCCCACCCTTTGCTAGTAGGGGTTTTTAACAGGTTCCCCTGGTTTTTTTTTGTCTGTCATGCACTGCCCTCTGATACAGAGGTAAAGTGCAGAACTGCAAAGCTTCCTGACCTACTCCGTACCATGAAATTGGTGGGAGGGTCTCGAGCGAGCAGGGGACCGCCTCCAGAAAGGCTGGATGTAGTAAGAGGGGGCTTGGTCCATGGACAGATCCTGGACAACCACACTCAGTGGCCTGCTGCATCCAGGAAAATATGCAACGGTTAAAGGCAGTAAGTCTCCCTTTTGCACTTTTCTCGTCTCTTCTCCTCCATTAGGACTTCACCCCTTCAGAGCAGTCAAAAGTGGAGCACACTTTTCAAATTCGTTTTTATGAAAGGAACCCTGACTTCATTCTTTTTTTGGATCTTGACTTGATTGCTTAGAATGGCGCAGCCTTAAGGACTCGTGGGTAGCAGCCTCCTCTCTGTACACTCAGACGTAGAAAGGCTACTGTTTTCTTTTTTTGGTTTGAGCTTGGAAAGCAGAATTGCTCATTTCGGATCACGACGCTACATTATATCAGAGGCAGACTCGACTGGTACTCGCTCATTCACATCATGATTCACATACCCGGGGTAATTATCCCAAATTTCTCATTTCTTTCGCCGTTGTGTTCCCCCCCCCAACTCTTATGTGAAGCAATTGAAATCTCTCTTTGCCTCACGTAAACCCTTCACTCATGCGATCGCTTCGGCCCGGGAATGCTGGGATAGAGCACCTGGGCAACAGGAACAAACACTAACCAAAGAAAAAAATTATTGATTAAACCAAGAGGAGACAAAATGAGCTCGAAAGACCCGAAGGAAGAAGAGAAAAGGATACATAGTATTATTTTGTTAATAGTTTTGTATGTTTGATTGATTCGGCTTGCTGTGTTTGTCGGGGTTTTTTTATCGTCTCGCCGAAAAGGAAGAGGTGTTAGTTTTGGCGGTCCCTAGTGGCGGTCCATGGCAGCGCTCTGCAACAGCTCTGTGGGGGCTTGGGCCGAGGGTCTGAAGGCGGTCTGGAAGCCTGGGGGGGGCGAGTGGAACTGAGTGGCGGGGTTTGCCGAGGGCGGGGGCGGGTACGGGGCCCAACCGGCTCTGTGGAGTGGGACCTGGCCGCCGAAGGGCACGGCGTGGCGGGGGGGCTGGGGAGGCACTGTGGAGCCGGAGGGGACGTCCATCTCTGTGAGGGTCTGCAAAGACTTGAGCCAGTGAGGAGGATTGTCGTCCTGCAGAGACTCCATACTGTTGCCTGAAGACGCTGGGATACCTGCAGGAGACGGAGAAGCGTGAGTAAGAAACACGGTTCGCAAACAACAAACAAGCTGCTGTCTGTATTCTAGAGACGTCTGCTCAGGCGGCAAGTCGCCACGGAGAGCGCTCATATGAACTGAGAAGCCATTAACGGATTAATTATCATGGAAATGTTACTGGATTCGTGATTTTTTCAGGGGGCTGTTTAAGGAAGTTGAAATGTTCCAGGCCCTGAGATTTCGCTGCGAGTCATTAATTTCAAGCCTCCCGCAGATGATGGATGTCGCCCGGCAGCCGCCACCAACACCCAAACACCCGACGTGACTTTCATGCAGATTGCCGTTTCGACCTCGGCTTGCTGCAGGCGTTTTAGCCCTGCCGCTGCCGTTTTAACAAGAAGCAGAGTCAACTTAAAGCACCGGCAGTTGTTCTCTTTTCACACATGAAGACTTTGTCCTTTATCAAAAGAGCTTCTCAAAGATGTCAAATCACAGACAAACACAACTCCAGAAGATGGCTGGGATTCTAAAGATGTCAAGTGTTTGTGTTGTATAGAGTTAATGCACTTCTCTCTAGATCTTAGCTGTATTGTGGTAGTGTGTGTTCTGGAAAACTGACCTGGAACAAACAGCCTCTAAAATGACCCACAAAACACCTTTATATTGCTGACATTTATCATGAAAAGGTTACAGGAAATATTCCAAATGTGTGAATGCGCAATTTCTGTTCCCTTACGAAGCAAATTTAATCTGCCATTTGTTCAAAGGACAAAAACATGCTAAATAACAACTGTTCTACAAAATGTCAGCCAAGACCTTTTCTGGTACATAGGAGGATAATATGAGGTTTGAGAACTTTTAGAAGAGAGAGAGAGAGAGAGATCGGTCTAAAAAGGGTCACTGCTGAATTATATGCTGTGAAAAATGTAAGTACATATGCAAAGTGAATTTGGATTTGAGCAAACAGGCTCAAAATTTCACTGGCTCAACTCTTCTAAATCAAAACAAACTACTAGTAGCTTCAGGCGGAGCAAGCATGACCTAAATTTCTCACGCAAGGCAACACAGATTTACCACTGGTCACGGACACTATGCACTCTGGAAATGTGATTTCTAAATGTATATAAAGTAAGACTGAAAAACAAACCAAAAACTGCATTGTTCTTATTTAAGCCTTCTTTGGGATGCAGATTTACAAAAATGTAATGGTTCATGTGTACATTCAATGTAAATTCTTTTTGTGGCTAAATTTCCTTTATTTATCTCTGTGTGTATGACGGTGAAGAGACGCACTGTGAGGGACCTCGATACATCTCCCTGTAACTCTGGCGAATGCTGTTTGTTAAAGTATATAACTTAGTCGGCTGTAACTTGGTTTTAATGACAGTTGTTGATTTTAAACACAGCTTTACAGATCGAAGAACAGTCATGGACTACAAAGTCACTCCGGATAAGAGCATCTGCTAAATGCTGTAAATGTGGATCAATTTTCAGAATTCTTTCACAATTTAGAATTGAATTTGATTGTTATATTGTTTTGGCAACACGGTGGCACAGCGGTTAGCGCTGCCGCCTCACAGCGAGAAGGTCCTGGGTTTGATCCGGGGGGGTTCTGTGTGGAGTTTGCTTGCTCTCTCTGTGTTTGCGCTCCCGTTTACTCCCACAGTCCAAAAGCATGCAATATAGGTCAATTGGAGACTCTAAACTGCCCTGCACGGTATGAATATGAGTGTGATGGTGTGTGAGTGTGCCCTGCAGTGTTGGTGCCTGCTCAGTGTCGGTCCCCACCTTGCACCCGTAGTTCTCGGCATAGGCTCCGGTCCCCGTGACCTTGATTGGGATTAAGCGGTTCGGACAATGCATGAAAGACTGTTATATATCGTCTACCATAAATTAAACATGTAGCTATAATACCTCGCAAAACCCAAAATAGTGCTGTTTGTAATAACTGTTACTTTGCAAGACATTGTAGCTACACATTTAACATGCAATATAATGAACACTTTGTTGTAAATTTAAGTTTAAATGCAACAGTGAATGAATTTTAAAATTGTCAACATTTACCAAAGTTATGGACAAATGAACAGAGATCTTGTTTTCACCAAATACAATCATTTACAAGATTACACACTAAACACAAATGAACAATGACTCAGTTACACATTCTTTTGGTGACTGCTGCAATTAAACAGCAGATAAATGAATTTCAAACTTCAACTTATCACTTGAAAGCCCTGAGGGAGCGCAAGTCAATTTCAACTGTGAATGGCATTTCCCTCCCGCATTAACCAAATTACACTGACTCAAATTCTGATGAATCGCTGACAAACTGTTCCACACTTTCACTATTTTAAGGCTCAGGTGGAGTAGAAATTCAGTGCAATAACAGGCCCCGCAAATCAATAATCCACTAGCGGATCTAAGGGCGTACTGCTGCGGGTAACCAGCGCCTGCCTGCGTCTCGCGTGCCGTGTACCTGTAATGATGGCGGGGTCCATCCAGCTGGCCGTGCCGTCCCAGCTCAGGCTGTGTGTGAGGCCCCCTGTGTGGTTCACGCTGGACGAGGAGGAAGAGGAGGACGAGGAGGAAGAGGATGAGGAGGAAGACGAGGAGCTGGGAAGGCCGCCAAAATTGATGTTGATATTGGGTAAGAGTGCTCGGAGGCCGTCCTGCCACTCTTTGACATTTATACTCTCTACTGAACCGCTGTTTTCTGCACAGAAAGAGAGAACAAGAGGGAGGAATGTGAGAGGAAAGCAAAAATAGAGGGATGCATTAGGAGTCGACACAGGTAAGAGTAGTTAAGGAACCAACTAGATGTCAGTAGTGTAATTATCTTTATGATATAAAACATTATATTTATTTACTGATTATATTTATTATGTCCTGTTCCAATAGACAAAATGCTTTATTGCAGTAAGAAAAAACACAGCTCATTAGATTTAGGCCACTGCGTGTGTGTGTGTGTGTGTATGTGTGTGTGTCTCAGAACAAAATCTGCTGATGCAGCCCCCAAAATGCTTGTGTTAACAAGACTACTCAACACACACTCATAAGCATTTATGTTCCATTAATTGTAATGAGTCCAACTGCTTATAAGCTTAATTACACTCATATCTTATTTGAGGATGATTCTGTCATGAAATGCTATTAATCAAGAAAGAAACATTAATGCTGAACAAACAGCAGCGTGGAGAACAGCAGGTTGATGGCCAGCAGCTAATTAACTGAATAGTGCTTCAGCTGACAGGAAATCTGGGAACACCAAGATCAACAACGTCCTGTTTTAATTAGACACGTCAAACGGACAGGTGCAAGTGTTTGTCACTTGGCAGAAATTATTATTTGCATAAGGCACTGACCAGTGACCTCACACAGAGCAGCAGTTGACAACAGGTGAGACGGGAGTCTGTAGTTTTAAAGAAACATTACTCACGTTCCTATCGAACACACCAACATTGACCCAGAGTCAATAAAACTATGTTTATCATTTAAAAAACTTATTTAAAATAAAACCAGACAGTAAAAAAAAAATCAGCGGAAAGGAAATGAGTTCAAGTCGCCTGAAATGAAGCTGAATAGACAAGCCTAGTACACGACGGGGGAGGTGGTGGTGGTAGTGGCTGGGATACTGGTGGGTTCATGGGTGACCAAGAGGTCATGGGTCCAAATCCTACCTCCATCACTACCACCACTAGATCCCTGAGTAAGACCCTTAACCCCAAATTGCTCCAGGGATACTGTGCCTGAAATGAAGAAAAATGGAAGTTGCTCTGCAAAAGCGTGTCTACTAAATACTGTAAATGTAAAGGTGATACGTGAAGGATTCCCACAACCATTAAAGTTTTCAAAATATACATTCTGCTTTATCCAATCTGCATCAAGCTGTATCAACTGGATTTGTTGCCGTTTGTACGCATGGATAAACAAGTGGAACAATATTTAGCTTATATGTGAGGAGACTCATGTGCTCATTCTTCTCATGCAGCCAGTTTCAAGTTGAAGTAAAACCGTTCCAGTGTGCAACTTGCCAAGACGGGCTTCCAGCTCGAAGAAATCGCCTAGTAATTGTGTGATTTGTAAAAAATTGGAACACGTTACTACACTGCTAAAGGCTCCAAAATGAAGCCAAAACTATTGAGATATATAATTTTCTCTGAGCTGAGAGAAGTCTAATTTTGTCCTAGATTGGACTGAGCATGCTAGGGACTGACTAATAGGAAATATATTTAACAGTATCAGAGGGGCATCTTCCACGCTATAAAAAAGACTGACTACAGCAATCCAGTACAGTACAGACAGCAAAATACTCATTATTGTAGAATTGGTTTTTGAAGAGGGACATCCTGAACAGATCAGTATCTAGATATTTACAACACAAAGCAGAACATCACAACACACGGCTCAGTGACATCAATAGAAATTTGACCTTAAATGAAATGTATTTTATGTGCTTTCTTTTGACAAACATGATGCATTGTTTTAAAGGGGAATTTCATAAAGCAACAGATTCAGCAAAGTATTAATGGAAACAAATGGGTGTATTACGATTAAACACCTAAAAAGATCTAAATGTTGGACTCGATACATTTTCAGCTACTTGCCCGGCAAAGTTATGGGAATTACATTAATAACTCCTTGATGTATTTTAACTTACTCTGCTTTTACATAACCTTAAAATAAAATCTAGTTTAATCTTCAACTTAGAATCAAAGGCAAGTTCAGAAGCAAATAAAGCAATTTAACAAATTCCACACCCCGAAAGCGGGCTTAGCAAATTAGTGGGAGGGCTGTTTCATGCAAGACGCCTTGGAGCTAGACTGAAAGGAAAGGCAAACATTGTTTAAAAGAACAAAGTCAATTAATGATTTATATGGAACTGCTGTCTAAGTGCTTTGGGCACATAGAAGATCTGGCGATAAGACAAGCCTCCTCGCAAGATTGGGCACATCCAGGCTGTGGTGTCGGAAAGAACACTTATTCTACTAGCTTTGCACTAGATCGTTTGGTGACATTTCAGATTTCATTCTCTCTTACAGAATACTGACGCTGTGGGTTCAGGTTAGGTCTTCGAAAAAGTCAGAGGTTTCTTCTACAGTTCTTTTACCAAAAAGCACGTTCACTTGATTTTGGGAGATGACTAAACGAGGGATATTAATGAAAGTGAAGTGAAAGTGAGTGATTATTTGTCATTGTGAACATATCACAGCACACCACACCACAATAAAATGTGACCTCTGCATCTGACCCATACATGAAGGACATCATCTGCCCCGAAAGGGAACCGTACAGCATCTGATATTCCTAGGCGGCCTCCCATCCAGTATTAACCAGGCCCGACCCTGCTTAGCTTCCGAGATCAGACGAGACTGGACGTTATCAGGGTGGTGTGGCCGTAAGCTAGTAAAGAGTGAAGGTTTACGCCACTAATGCAAGAATAAAAGCATTACGCACAGAATCTAGTACCAGATGAGATCTGAGCTGACCATAACAAGAAGGGAATCTTATTACAGAAGTATGTTTTGCCATTTATGTCTGGACTTGTTTGACCAGAGAATGCAGGTATATAAAATTGGGAGAATCTACACATTTCTCTCCACCAGTGCTACTCCATAACTCCTTCAGTCTCCTGTTATCTCTAGAGGACTGCAGCGCTACTAGGACTTCTTTTGAAGGCGACTAGATCACTTTATCTGATTCAGAACGCAAAAGCAAGGCTAACCTACAATAGGGCTGCAACTAACAACTATTTTGATAGTCGACTAGTCATCGACTATTAAAACGATTAGTCGACTAATCTGGATTATAAACGTATAATTATAAAATGGGTTCATGGTAGCTACCAGCTACATTTAGTATGAGGTTATTTAAATTTTGTGTAAATAATAAAGACAAGAAAGATAGTCTACTCAAAAGCATATTTAATAAATATGTTTCTTCTTTTGCTCATCTAGCCTTACGATGGCTCCTGGTTTTGTGATGGTACTGAGAAAATGGTAACACACCATTATAACATTTATGAGTGAGTGACAAAGGCGCTGGTCACTTTACCGTTTTGCGTGCTTATTAAACGTGTAAGACCTAACTATTAAATTATAATTATAAGGTCGATAAACTATAACTTGCGCTTAACGGACCCGCCGCCTCTTCCTCTGACATCTTTGGTTTTTCTAGGAACTTTCTAAGCCAATCACAAAACCAGGAGTCATCAGCCAATAGGATTCGCAGCCAGAAACTGCCAAAACCCCGCCCCCAAACTGTCCAAACCCGCCCCTTTCAAACCACGCGCGTAGAAATCTCACTCGAGCAAAAAAGCCGCTCGTCGGTTATCTACTTCACACGCGAGGACATTTAACACATCGAGAGGAAAATGACATTCGAGAGAGGAAAAATACAGTTTGTGTGCAATATTATCACAACCGCACACTCAATTCTTAATTTTGTGCTATTGAGTTTCACATTTGCACCCGCAAAACTTTTGCGGCAAGCCATTTTGCGCGCTCCAGTTTTGGTGTTGATGTGACGCCATCGGGCCATTCTTCTAGCTGTCACTGAATGCTATTGCGCAAGAGCGAATCTCACCAGTGTGTGGTGTATTGGTGCCATCTATTGCACAGGTAGAAAGGAAGGAAAACGTTTCACTCCGTTTCAAAATACGTCTAGCGACAATTATTGACAATCAAATTCATCGGCGACTTTTTTTTTTTGTCGACAATGTCGAATAATCGTTGCACCCCTAATCTACAATGTTCCAAAATTCCTCACATGCCACCCCAATGCTACAGAACCTGTATTTGCTTCCTGTAACTGCCCACATTATACTAAAAACCTTAACATTTGCTTTAAAACTGAACCTGCGCCTCGCTATTTCTCTGCATTGTTTGAGCTACAGGCCACTTCTCATCCTCTGATGTCAGCCAGCTCTCGTCTCAAACCCCTGCTACTCAAAAGAAGGGGAAGATGAGCATCAAGTCTGTTCTTAGTCCTGGCTCTTCAGATTTGGAACGAACTTCCGCTTTGCTATCAGAGCTTCTGAGTCCCTTACTTCTGAGTCTTTAAATGGCATCTGAAAACTCCTCTTCGCCCTGCACCTTGGCACTTGCCCAGTAGTTTTGATGTATGCATGTTTTAACTGAGACAGGCTTTGAAAGAGTTAGTAACTCAACAGGAAGTAACCTTGTTTAACAGCAGATGTTGATTTAAGTCTAGGGTTGTAATAGGTATGAAAATCAAGTTAGTGGACTACAAAGCACAAATGTGAAATGCTCTGGATAGGAGTGTCTGCTAAATATCATAAATGTAAATGAAGTAAATCGAGGAATGGTCACAATGACAGCATTACAGTAAGTTGAGTGTAAACGTCCTAGCAGGACTGGAAACTTCACAGCACTGAAGAACCAATAAATACAAAGCCTACTAATTATCAACAAACATGCATCGTGTCCAACATGGACCAAAATAAAAATATTAATTAATGCAGAAGGTAAGATAAGACTTTTCAAACACTGTCTATGCAATTCAGATCAGATAATTACAATCCGTTCTCACTAGCAGCAATAAAGACATAATGGTGATAATACTGATGACACAACATGACCAAGCCATTAAAAGGGCTGCGAAGTGCTAATGAGTTTAATGTATGACAAGTAGGGAGGGAAATAAGGGAGAAGGATATTTACACACTGCTTATTTAATAACCTAGCATTCCCTAAAGTTAGTGTCTCACAGGGGAATAGAATGCCCTCGCCTTGAAATTAGATGGAATGACTCAAAGCGAAAAAGCACTAGATTTGCCAGAATATTCTTAATGTGAACACTGGATGTGGTCTACAGGCCTCATCCTGTAACCACAGTGCCTCCTAGTGGACAAGGGGTCTTCATGAGAAATGAACCACAAACATCTTGTCCATTCTGAACATGAAAGAAAATCTTCTGATATAGTCTGCCAGTAAATCTGGAGATTAGGGCTGCAACAACTAACTGATTAAATTGATCAAATCGCTTATTAAGATAGTTGGCAACTAATTTAATAATGGATTAGTTGGGTCTACGTTATTATACACATACGTACAGTGGCTACTCCCTAACGTGGGGGCAGTAATCTAACCGAAGCCGCAGTGGCAGTAAAGCACCATTAAGCTGGATGCCGACCGCCACGAAAGAAGAATAAGAAGACGACGAGAAGCAGTGCCGTGTCTCGCCATCACAAAAACTGAAGTATTGTCAACACGTGGGAAGTCATTCACTAAAGTGTTAAAGTTTAATCAAGTCCTCCCATTTATTACAGATAGAACTTGTTTTTAGCTGATAAATAGCAAAAACATCCAGCGTTCTACTCACAATACAGCCATTTACTTGATATTTTCAGTGATTATTCCTGACGTGTGTCCACCACGTTATTGTGACGTGACTCATCTTCATTTTCAATTAACCAGCAAATAATTTTTCCATTTTATAATGTTAGAGAGTAAAAACTAAATAGAGAAAAAGAGAAACAGACAGTTTTGTTTATTAAAAATGCTGGAAACATTTTTTTTTTCTTTTATCCGATTAATAATGGTTTAATTGTAAACAATTTTTGGGAGATTAATCGATTAACAAAACAATCACTAGTTGCAGCTCTACTTTAGATTGCTAGTTGGTACTGATTGCTTTATATAATATTTAGGGTACATATTAGGAGCAACTTTCTAATTAACTATCACCGTTGCACTTTTGCCCCTTTAAAAACACCCATTTTCAAGAAGGATCAATCCAAAATGGGAAAGCTAATTTCGCAATCAGTAAATCAGCAGCCCTCTCCAGACCAACTAGACTCACCTGTGATGGGGATGCCTCCTAGACCTGTACTGTGCTGCTGCAAAGACAAGTCCAAGAAGCTGTTGTGTTGTGCGTTGGAGGGGGCAGCCGTGGCGTTGTGGTTCAACTGTGGGAGGTTGCTACGTGCCGACATGGCCAGCCAGCTGTGGCGCGAGGCCTGTGTCTGACCTAGAAAGCTGAAGGAGTTGTAGACTGGCCTCTGCGGGAGCTGGGAGAAGCCTCGCGGAGCCAGCCCAGAGTTCGCGGGGAAGTGTCCGGACAAAGCGGAAGGGACCATCGGACCCTTTCCAGAAAGGACGCCATGGTGCAGGCCGTGCACGGGGCCGTGAGGGAAACCTGGAGCTGGCATCATGTGGCTTGTGGACAGCGAGGCTTTATCCTGCACCGAGAGCTCCTTCTCAATGAGGTCGGCCAAGGCCTTGCGCGTGATGTCGAAGGGGTCGAAGCCGAGGTCGTCGTCCTGCTGTTTGGTGGAGGAGCCGAAGCCAAAGGCCGCCTGCCAGTCTGTGGAGGATGACACTGGTATGGTATCTGGGAGAAAAAGACACACATATTATCCAGTATTATTTAAGATGCAACGTGACCCTGGCCAATGGCCAAAGCCAGCTCTGACAGCTTCTTGTTCTGACAGCTTCTTGTTCATTTTTGAAGTACAGAGCTCTCAAACCTGAGACCTCAAATGTAATTTTATAAGTGAATAACTCAATTAAACTACATTGCCAACACTTAAAATGAACACAAAATCTGCATTCATAACCTTCTTTACCTACTAATCAACAATGCACATTGAACATCACACAGAAGAGACAATCAAAGAAGAAAAAACAAGTTTGACACTCCACTTACCTGAGGTAAAGAGGCTCTGTGGTTCGGGAGCTGTGGGCCAGTCTGAGTTATTTTGTGCTGTGCTGGGAAACGCAGGCAAGCTATTAGGCACGGGGTTTGGGTGCCGGAAGTTGCTATTGTCTGAAAACAACGACTGAGACTCTGCGGCTGCCCCTTCAAAGGGTGAACGTGCAGTTAAACTTGCCACACTGATGGGCACCACCAGACACGGCTTGGACAAGCCAGGAGGGGGCGAAGGCGAGTCACTGGAGGGAATCTGTGAGGAGACAGAATCAGCGTTATTGTGAAAGAGAAAAGGAAATTACAACATGAAATGAGGAACCAAGAACAGATTCAAAACAGCCATGTCACGCAGTGGGAATTCTTGATCTGCTAAATTTCACTTTCAAAAGTAGGACAATCACATTATTGTGGTCTAGAAATTACCTGTGGTAATGTTTCTCCGTTCCCTATACTGATGGCATCTGGAGGTTTGTCTCCGGGACTGTACAGGAAAAGATATGTGATCAGTCCTAGGGAGTTGATTTAACAGCTGGCTATGTAGACAGCACGTGCTCTGAGCACAAGGGCCTTCTTAGAAAGCCTGACCTAATATAATTATATATTAAATAAATTGTATGAATAGCATCATTGTCTATAAGACAAACTGTCAGTGAAACACCATAACTTACAACCATTCAATCTTTATGTTCAGGTTCTCCAAAAGCTCTCCAGTCAAAGATGTGTTAATGAAAGAAGACACTAAAGCCTTGGTATTTTAAAGCCATTATTTAGTGAATTTTAGACATACCACATTAGCTAGCACATAATTAACAACATATTTAATGATGTAATATACAAATGAGTTTAGTTTTCAGGTACAGATTCCATGAATGGATAAAATACATAAAGATACTACCTGGTTGGTTCACAGTTTGAAGAGAAGGGGGGCAGTCGTGAAAGAGGCCCAAGGCTCAGCTCAGAGTCCAGCCCATCTGGAGTCAGGTGCTCAGAGTCCGAGCCTCCGTCAAGAGGTGGACTCTTACGGTCTGAAAGCCCATTGGTCACCTTTCCTGTGGTCTGTAATGATGGCCATGCTTCTTTGCTGTTACTGTTAGAACTGGACGGATGGATGGGGTAGAGAGAGCGAGCGAGGGGCCACAGAAAAGTGGGACTACTTAGCAACATAGTTCACGTTGTACATTTTTTAAATAAACAAACAATAACAGTGTCTCTCAGGACAATTAAGACACCATTTGAAAGTCACAAATTGATTAAGATGGATAGAGTTGGTAAATCCCAATCCCAAACCTCTGTGCAGAGCCTGATTTGCCTTTAGTCTTCTCCCCCGGCCCTGTGGAGGTCTGCAGGAAATTTGGGTTCATTTTGTAGAGCTCTTGTAAAAGTTTCTGCTCATATTCTTGATGCTTTGCCGCCTGCAATTGACCGAAGCACCGCTTTAGAGTCAGGTCTGGCTGAGCAGACGAGATATGATTTAAGTTTAAAAGGCACAGGACACAGTTACCTGCATCTCCTCTTTTGTGAAACTAGCCGCCTCGTCACCTAGCTCGTGTAGATACATGCAGTCTGGTTTGGGGCACTGCATGCTTTTTAGAAAGTAACTGCAGTACTTTGTTGTACCTAAAGACGCCTGCAGTAATATCCGATATGTCAGACGCTTTGGACAAAATCTCTCACCTTCCATTATATTCACTTCAAAACAAAATCCTTATGTATTATTACTATCACATTACCTTAAGTGTTCTTCCGTCTACTACTACGTTATTGACACATTGTATAGCTCGGAGGGCGTCTTCTGACCGGATGTAAGTGACGTAGGCACTGGCACTAGGACCCTGAGGTAGAAAATTGTACAATGAGTGAACAGGACAAATGAGCAGGGAATGCAGATTCCCTGCAGAACAAAACATTTAAAAGCAATGAGGATTTCTACAATCTAAGATGAAAGAGAAGTCCATAGCATTAATGTGGGACAAAGGTGAAGGTCTTTGAAAGACTGCATGTCGTAAACGCGGCTTGTAATTTCACCTGTGAGCCAGCATATGAGGTGCTGTTGTTGATAACCACTTTGTGAATCTTCCCAAACTTCCCAAAATATTCTGGCCTCTTTAGAACCTGGAACAAATAGAAAAACAGACAATGCATTAAATGCCATTTCGGGAACACAGACATTCTAAAAGCGCTCCATCAAGAAGAGAACGGCTTTCAGAATTGTAGAAAACAGCACATGCAACACCACATCAGGAATATTAACATCATTGATTCATAAAAACAAGCATGACTCATACAATCTATGAACATCAGTAAAAGATAACAGTTAGATGGAGAGTAAAGACAGAAGCAAAAATAAATCACTCATCTTAACTATTTTTCAGATATATAAAATGCAAACCATTCTTAGTGCCTCAAAATACAATGCTGTAAACAATTGTTTTTAACATAGCAGCAAAGAATAGAAATATGATCTATCTGGGTGAACAACACATTCAGAACTTATGACCTTGATGTCAAAAGGATGTTTACAATGTGAGCCGAGTCAAAACTGATGACTGGTGAGCACAGAGAAATAAAGACCTAGCAGGCTTCTAGTGTTTGACTGGCATGGAAAAATTGACTGAGGGATGCTTTGTGATTCTAGTCACTCTCTAAGCAGGACCAGGTCCAGATATTACTTGGTGGGCTTTGTTTGATCATTCATTCATTCCCCCTGACTAAACATCTGAAGACGTAGTGAGAAAAATGATGTTAAACTTGAAGTTAGCAAAACCACAAAGGTTCTGATACGAATTACAAAACACTCTACATGCCTCCAGCGCGAAAGCTTCCTCGGCATTGAGCACCTAATCTCATTCCAGGGCTTGTGGAACAGGAGGGCGAGTTTTCACTCTGCTTCTCCACTTTAAACAGTGAATAATTTGCTCGGTGCTGGGAGCTATTCAGAGGGCATGACGTCAGCAGTCACAGCAGAGAGACACGGAATGAAAGAACATCAGCGAAAAAAACGACAAGGGGAGGGGGGTTAGAGAGGGTGAGAGAGACAGAGACAGGGAGAAAGAAACAGAGTGGGGGAATGAGAGCAAGAGAAAGAGAGAGAGATAGGGACTGAGATACAGACTATGAGAGAGTATGACAGAGAGACAGACCAAATGAAATAGGACAGACAGACAGACAGACAGACAGAGAATGAATAACAGAGAAGAGAGAGAGAGAGAGACATTGACTGGGCTTGCGGCAGATTGCCAGTAGAGTCTGAGGAGCTGGTGGGCAGCTATTCTTACCATTTTTTTTCAGGCAGCATATCTGCAAAATGTTCTTGTTGTGACAGATGGGGTAAATCAAACCTACACATGTTTATAAGATTTCAAAGGTGGCTCTGGCAAACATTTCACAGTTAAACACCGAGTGAGGAGAACCTCAAAGCTATGACCCGATCTGGTCAGCCACTGAGGGTCGTGAAAATATTGGCATTATAATCAGTCAACATAAATCTGCTCATTAATCAAATCAAACATAACAGGTGGACTGGAGCATTCCCTCAGAGTAACATAAACCTCACAGTAACAACTTTAAATCTCCTGAAATACAAATTCTGTTTCCATAGAGTTTCCAGATCGTTATCAATTTTAAGGCCAAAATGTGTTTTCATAGGTTCCACAAGGACAAGCTTTTGTAAATGGGTGGTTATTTTCATGTGTTCATTTAAAAAAAGTTCTGCAGTGAATAAGGCTAAAGTTAAGAAGCACTCAAGTGTGGAAGTAAATCAATGAAAAGGATATTTGTACATGTGACTGAGGAATATGTGAGGAACATCAGTTCTGTGCCCTAACTGCAGTCATTCCTGGACAATGGAAAAGCAAGCCAACAATTTTCAACTGATGCTTTAAGCTAAGAGCATGAACTTGGGGGAAACTTTAACCAAAAATGCCCAATTACTCTGTGCAGTATCTAATGCAGTGCTCAATATCTAACTATATCTTCAGTACACAAGCAAATATTCCAGTCATCCTTGAACTACCCAATGAGTAAAATTAGCAAAGTGGTCCTTTAAATGAGGAGGTATACATGTGTGGGTATAAATTTAAAACTGGTGAGAAGATTTGTGTCTTCACCTCAGGGTCAGCAAGCCTCTGTGAAAGCCCCACTACAAACACCAGGTTCCTCTGGACCACACGTACGCTGGCCAAGTGCTTGCGATTCTCTGTGATTTTCTGTTTGCGCTCGTTCTGCTTCTGTTTCTTCTCGCTCTTTATCCTCTGCAGCTCTTCTTGAGACAATGGTTTGTATACAGCAGGGTCCTCTGGGTAAGGCTGAAGAAGAACAAACCAACAGACCATCAGGAACAAACCCTGCATGATCTTAAAACGTCATATGTTTATGGATATAAGGGCAAAATAAAATACTCAGAAAAGATTCGCTGGAACAGGAAAAAAGTTCACATTTATGTATTTATCCTCTCTATGCTTGAACGTAAGTAGCCTCCATCACTGTACATCAGTGTAAAAAAAAGATCAGTTTGTATTCAAATGTCATTTTTCCACTCACACATTTGGATTAAACAAAAATTTTAAAACTTGATCTTTATAGAACTATTCTCTTAAGGAGGTCCCAGTTAAGGCCTTTAGGCAGAAAAGATTCATGTGTTCTTGTACGGGTTACAGACGCTGGGGATGTCTCTTATTGATCGGTGCAGGCAGGACAGGGTATTTATGATAAAAGCAGAGAGGAGGGAAGTTGTTGGGGTCCTTTGGCTCTTCAGCCACCTTCCCCCAGACAGCTGCAGAGCAGCGCAATGATGAAATCACTTAAACCCTGAGGCAACAGAACAAGTTTGAATGATTCTATCAAAGCTCTCCAGGATGCTGAACACACACCATCAAAAACACTTTCCTCCACTAACCCCCATGGAGCTGTTCCCTGAAAAAAAGTGCTGCTCCATAAAAGACTCCATATGGAGTTCCTTGGGCTAAAGAAATATTAAGACAAAGGTTTCTGCGTGTGACCCAACATCTTTTTCTTTCAAGTGTTCCAGCACTGTTAGAAATCTTTTATGCAGACTACAGATAAACAAGCTATTTAACAGACCTGCCAAGTTCGTTATTGTGTTGTAACACACTCTTGGAACTCCCATTTGTGCGGTGGGAGGGAGAGAATGTCAGTTTCATCCTAAAATGTACTACTATGTTTTTGACAGCTTCACACTAAACTCACATTAAGTTCTAAATTTGCTTTGTTGCTGTACGTGTGGGACAGGAATTATAATGCCAATCTTTGCAGCATGTACAGTTCTGTGTCCTGGACCCACTTGCTTGTCATTCTACCCACTTCTACAGTACTGCTTGTACTGTGGTTTTAGTGTCACAATGTTATATTATTTGAGAGCGTTTGAATTTGTAAAGAGGACAAGCTGAACTATGCGTCCCGTAATATCTGCACATAAGTGTGTTGCAAACAATCCAAATGAATAAAGCCAGCAAGTTGTGGGCATATGCCTTGTCATTTAAGAAAATGCAATAAAAAACCTTCTTGTTCTCTCTGTCGTCTTCTATGTGTGTACTGCACAAAATCATGTGCATCAGCTGTATATACTCTTACATACTCTTGGCAGCATCATCACACACTTCCATGTTCTGCTGCCTAAAAGTTTCAGGTCGAACCAAAAAAAATCTACTGTTTATTATGGACTAAAAGCGGATCAGGAACCACCAAGCAACCACAACCAGGCTGAGTTTCTGCAGTGTGAAAGTGGGGGAAAAAAATGACCACCTTTTTTCAATAGCCCCTTGTGTGTAGGTCTAAGCTGTTAAGGTATTACTGTCTTGCAAAAGGATTATTTTAATAAATAGAGTGTGCAGGGACAAAAAAAGTGGCGAGCAGCTCTGCTCCAAGTCAAACTCTTCATGAAAATCTTACAGAAGTTTTAAATACCTTGGAAAGAGACCAGTAGCTAAATCCTAACGCAGCATGTACAGATGATTTATTCCAGCTTTTACATGCAAGAAAAAACATGCGAAGCACTCAATTTTGCGGTATAATGACTCATTTCTATGGAAAATAACGGACCAGCTGAAACTAGCGATAAGGCCATTCATCTTTCAACTTTGTCTAAACTTGGCAAATATTATTAACTTCTTTAACATCCTAAAAACACACTCAAAGGATTTTACTGGTTGCTAACCATGCAATGCTCTTAAAGCAGCAGAAATGCCAAATGCCGATGAGACTCTTAGGCCCTGCCGGCTCTACATATTCAGGACGGCTCTGCAGAAACACTGAAACTGATGGCTGTGTACCTTTCTGCAGGCGGGACAAAGGCCGTTCTCGTCTGTGCGTATGCGATGCCAGCAGAAACGACAGATTTGGTAGCCGCATGTGCAGGGGAAGAAGTTGACGTCGTCAATCTCCAGTGGCTCCATGCACAGGGGGCACTCCATGGGGTCCTCCTTTACCTCAGGGCTGTGGGACATCCTGTGGCACAGGGTGACAAAGAGCAGCATCAGTGTGGCATGACAGACCAGGGGACAAGACCAGACAAATAAACAAAGCTGAATCTTGCATTAATGATTGTGTAGGTTACCTGAGTTCAGATTGACAACAACGTAAGGCACAACACTTGGAAAACACGCAACTAGTTTCCAAAAAGTTAATTTTAGAGGCAACAGCTCGGAATAATTTCTGGGTAATATAAATAAGTTCAAATTATAAAACAGATGGAAAGAAAATAGATTTACAACGTAAACAGACGTTGTCAATATCTGCTGGGTCACCATGTTCACAGAAAGCATGAGTCAGACATCCTCACTGCAGCTTAACTCTAGGCTATGAGACAGCTTAATTCACTCATTGTGGTTCCCTATTCAAGGGCAATTTGGCCAATTGGGTAGGACTTCCTTCCTGACACATTAAGTGGAGCACTACGGTAAACAGTTCCTCACTTAGTGTCTCATTAAGCAACCCCTAAGTCAGACTCTTGTGTGTGGTGACAGAGACGGAAAGAGGGAAAGGGGGGTGGGGGGAGAGAGAGGAGGGGAGAGATAAAAAGAGCAGCTGCCAAATATAAATTTAAAAAAATTATATTATGCATATACATGCAAGCAACAGGTGTTTTCATGTTTTGTGTGTGTACGAAACAGGTAAAGACACTGAAGAGAGCCAAAGCAAGATAGAGGGAGAGGGGGAGAGAGAGAGGTGGATTCAAATGAAGTTTCGTTTTTTACAGTAGTAATTATATCCCACTCTAAACAGGCTGTTAGTGACCCCTGGTCAGAAAGGGCTTCTCTCCTGTTTCTACCTGGTACAATCATAGAAGGTACAGAATGAACACTTCCATTTCCAAGCACAACAACAAACCAAGCCATTTCCTCTGGGTTATGGCGTCACCTAACCTACCACATAAACAACAACAGCGTTCCTATGAGAGAACAAAAACCACATGTTGGCAAAGAACACTGCAACCATGAACACCCAGAACAGCACTTTCTCTACACACTGCAGCTCACTTTAACAGCAAGGCCTTCTCAAAACACTGACAAATCAGAGACTGGCAAACACACAATAGGTCATTTTGGCAAAATGCTAACATGCTGTCAGCTTGACTGGGACACAGTGATCTCTAACCTAGAAGTAACATTGGGGAAAACACTGCCATCATCTATTCTCAACCAAAGAGTAACAATTCTGAGGTGTAATCAGCATTATGTGTCCAGCATTTCTGCACTGAGAGTGAGTAAGGGTGGAGCGGACAGGCGGGACAGGGGGAAGACAACTAAAAATACCCTGCCCAAGGCAGCCCGGCTGTCAAAGAAGATGCCAGCTCCTCCACTCCTCTCTTTAAAAGGGAAGTAGGGACGGAAAGCTGGAAAGGGGCTTGGCGACCCCTCCCCAAACCCCGCTGCTCTACATGTAGGGTCATCGGCACCTCCCCAGGCCGCTGAGGTCCCAGCGAGCCTGCTGAAACCTGCCAACTTCCAGAGAGAGCCTGGATAGAATTAGCAACAGGGCTGCGGAGACCTCCCCTCTCCAAAACGCCTGCAGCAGGAGTCCAGTCCAAGATCGGACTTCAGATGGGATTCTCCCTGACTGAGTGAGATTGGCAATAACTTTAACTGCAACACAGGAACAGCACTGCACTAGAACACACCTTAAGAGATTTAACTCATTGTCACAGGTCACATGAAACCACCATTAAATACGAGGAAGAAAAAATAGTTTGTTCATATTGTAAACCGAATAGTAAAGCTCTCCCCTCAAATTAATCCCACAAAACTGTGTAGAGAATTTTTAATATGAAGAAAATACACCTTAGTAGCGGATAAAATATAGTCAAATTACTTAAATAGATCATTTTGGAAAGATGTTTTGGTGTGCAAACAAGCCTTTTTAAACTTAATCAAAGTACGCTTCAGAGTATCAGAGTAAATTATATGAAATTAGACAGACTTCAATTGTAGATTAATAGTGGAAAATCCTGAACAGAATAACCCTCAGTGAACAAAATACCAACACCACAGGCAAAAAAGTAATGCCATCTTCATCTACCCAGTGTATATAGGGCCTTAGGATTTCTGCAATGCGGAAAACGCAGATGGAATCGCAAAATTCAACCAATAACATGGAATCCATTGTAAAACACGGAATGTCGTATAATTCGCTGATATCGGTGTGTGGGCAAAGCAATGGTTTCTAATAAATTTTGGCCGCTGCAGCCCCCCGTACGTGTTACCTGTTGAGGCGGGACTCAGCTTTCCACACACACAAACACACAGACACAGAGGGGAAAACGTAAATGGTAAGCTATGGTGAGGAGGCTGAAACACCGAAGTCCTCAAAAGAATTACAGAATTCAAGTTTTAGCACTAAGTTTAGAGCAGAACAATACCCAAAAGATTTTTAAGAATCAGGAGAACAACTCTTCTGTAAGTTTTGCCAGCACACGATAGACTGCACCCGCAAGAACACGTGACGCCCACTTACAGTCACAAACTCACATGAGAAACGTTTCGTTTTGCACCAAAAAATGAATGTTTTTTGTTGTTTACAGCAGTAAATGTTCTGCTGAACCCCAGCACTTTGTTGAAGTTGAATAACAGTCATTTAATGTGATTTTTCTTTTCTATTGCGTTGTTCTCTTTTCCCATCCACTCCATAATTAGACGCTTTTTAGGCGAATAAATATGATAACGTAAAACACAGAATTCAGAAGAATAAAAATGGAAAAAACAGAATTCAGGAAGAAATAAAACGGAATTTAGGAAAGAACAAAATGGATTTCATAGGGCCCTACGTATATAACAAATTTGAGAACAACAGGCGACAAAGACCTTTTGTTATACTGTTATCTGACTTCTACAAGAGATCGGGACATATTTAGTTATAGCACAGAAAATATGAAGAGAAATCATTCCGTTCAATCACAAAAATACCAAAAACAGTTCTGATCATTACATGTTCATTTGTATAAGCTATTATCACAATGCGTGTTGTACAATTTATTCAAAGTCCATTTAAGCCAACTTAAGAACATTCTGTGCACACGAATGCTGGTGTTATACACACTGTAAAATCTCAATCTAAACCTGCTATTATATGCTAGAACGCCCATGAAATTGCAGAACTTGTACAAAAGATGCCATTTCCACCCAGCAGTAGTGTGCAAGATAACTTGTTCTAATAAACTGTGGCTATTTTCATTTACATTGTGCCCAGTGCAGGAGCTGTTGAAATGACCTTTTCTCCAAAGTAGGCCAAAGCTCTGGGAAAACACTCTTGCACTTTCCCTGAGATACAGTTCCTGATAAGCCTATGTATTGTGTAAGCCAAGAGGATGAACATTCCTCTGTTATCTTGAACCTCTTAAGCATGAAAGAACAACTTGCTCAAGAGAATGCAATAAAATAAGACCACTGTGTTTTCATATTTTGGTGCTGTGAAACACTGGTCTGCTGAAACACAAAGCTGCTGAACCTAACCTAAGTATTTATACTTTGGCAAGTTTGTTTAAATAATCAAAAAACTATCCTACATAACTACCTAGATTACTACTGACTGAACCACTAATTAGTTAGCATTAAGTTCAGATGGCATCCCAAATCTCAACTGACAAAAACATGGCAGTTTGCATACCTGCTGTATGCACAACATACCTGCTTTACCTGCTTCATTATGAACACCTCAAGCTAGTGTAATTTAAAACAGCATTGCATGTTATGACCAAAGGCTTTTGTATTTAAGTCACTGGTCACAACACAAGCTAAATGATAATAGCCAAGATTCTTCCCATAGATTACAGAATGTTTTCAAGCCAGATTCTCACTATTGCATTGAGCTTCACTGGTGTTTAACCAACTATTAACATTGTCTCCTTGCTAAGACAACAATCTGCCATCCACAACACAAAATGTGCAAAATCTTTCAATCCTTTGGTATACTAGATCACATAAAACATGAACCAAACAAAAGTCTTCAGACCAATAAACACGGTGTAAAATCAGTACTTTCAAGATATCACCAGCTTCTTGCTTTCTCTGAAAATAGGTTTGGCAAACTCTGTTTGTTATAAAAAACCAAACCCAACAATAACTACTTACTAAACAGAAAAAGCAAATAGACTGACATCCCCTCTTCTGCTGCAACTTCTGCTTTTTCTATGTCAACATTAATGACACAAACATTTAGGCTTTATGTCACTGTTCTGGCTTTCAACTGTTATGGCCATTAGCCTATAGTGTGTACTTTAATACACTAACGATGTAACAAAGGCAGAAAGAAGAAAACTCACTGAGAGAAAACTTCTAAATTAGAGGCTGCACTAGAATATCAAGCAACAAACTTATTAAGGTTACTGTTTAAAATGTATTCAGCTGATTCTTGTCAACAGACTAAGATTATGTAACTATGATTATACCAATTAAATAAAGCCACAAAAATATTGTAAAGGGAAAAAAGTGGAAGAAAAGCGGATTTGGTGGCAAAGTCTACTGGACAAGACAGAGTGAAAGGCATTATGGGTAGATTAAGGACCTGAATGCTCCACAGCCCAGAAGCAAAGCTGAAATAAAAGCATCCATGCATTACCTGTACTACTAAACTGGCATTATGGCCTAAAGTCCTTGCAGAAAAAGAGACCAACACACACAAAATGTTTACACTAAAGACATTAATTTGTACTTTACATAAAATAATGACCACTGCACCATCAATAAAAAAAATAATTGATTGATTTCCCAGTTTGGTACAAAAGCTTCTGAACCCTACAGCTTAAAATACATAAAATCACAGACAGTACCAAAAGGCCTGGGGGGCAGCTCACACAAACGCAAGTGAGATAACTCTATTAGTCAGCACACTTGGTTTTATGTAATAGCCCCCTGTGGCTTTCAGTAAAAGTCTCATCTGTGCAACTAGAAACTACAGTGAGAGCCACCGGGAACAGTGTCAGGTATCAGCCGTGTCCCTTGCCAGAAAACTGACTTACAACGTTGTCTGCCACTAACGTCTGCCCGAGCAAACTTCTCCACATGGGGCCAGACAAAACTCATAAACTCTTGCTCTCAGACATCATTCTCCTATCAACACCCACAAAACAGACCAAGCAAATGACCAACGACAAATAACACTATTCCACTTATACTGCTAACACCAAAGCCACAAAAAACAGCAGAAATGCATAACTACATTATATAATCATTTGAACTGAATAGTTTTTAGAGTAATTCATGCAGTCACTATTTGGGAAAAGGGTTATGCAGAAATTATAAATACATAATAAAGAAAATTTTTAAACAATACCTTAGGTAAAATAGGTAAAAAAAGCTTAAGTTGACAAAGAGTTATCTAAATAAGATAAAGCTTCTGATGCATCTATGGGGCTGGTTTCTCGCTCATGGATTAAGCCTAGTCTTGGACTAATTTGTAGTAGCAATGGAGATTCTCCATTCAAACTCAGAACTAGTCTAGGACTAGGCTTAATCCTCAACCGGGAAACTGGCCCATGATGTTCAAATGACAAGCACACTTAGTTTATTCGAAGATCATTTCTTTATTACTTTATGTGTTTCTCTGTAAGAAAAAATCCTCCAAGTCCCAATATGCATCAACCGGTTGGAGTGCATGGCTCAAGCTACATTACAGAGCTGAAAACACCAGAACAGATTTATACCAGTGGGGTGGCATTTTCACTACCATCAATAGAGCCAATACTGCCCTGCAATTATTTACAGTCTCTAAAAGAGCATCTGCTAAAAAACTGCTACAATGACTTTTCCACTACCCAACGGTCTCATGACTGTTGCTTGCTGGCTGGCTATCGTTGGCTTAATTGTGTTCAAGCATTCAACACAGATTAAACTGGTTTGCACAGATGACGTCACCAACACAGACCCTGAATTTGTTACCTGTAAAACAGAGTAGAGGCTCAAGAGGTTGTGGGTTAGAGTCTGTCTCCCTCCAGCAACTATCCTCTGAACAAAGAAAAGGGCCGGAAGGCTGCCGGTTCAAATCCCAGTAAAGGTACCACTGAGGTTCTGATGAGCAAGGCACCATCCCCAAGCACTGCTCCCCAGGTGCTGCATATGTCAGCTGCCCACTGCTCCTTCACGGACGGGTCAAACGCAGAGGTCACGTTTCGTTGTGGTGCACTGTGCCCTGGTGACAAATAATGACTCACTACACTCACTTAATTAAGGATCATAAGCATTCATCAATAGTCCCATTAATAGTCATGTTGTTCAGATAGACTGAGGGTGCGAAATAATAATTTTCAGACTGAGATGCTCGTACAAGTAGGAGCTCTGATAGGAAGGAAGAGCTTTCTAGTGACAATCACGACTGACCAGCAACAGTCAAATACATTACTACTCATGCAGTAAACACATGACTAGCACATGCTTATATCTATAACAAAACAAGCACACATCCATCTCTCGTTATAGTTAATTTATTAATAAAGGTGCCACATAATGCCTACAATAGCATCAGGAATAAACGTTAACCAAACAAGCCATGGGCGGGGAGTGTTTGCTTACCCTAGCAGGAGAGAGACTTACACAAAAATGATTAAACTAACCACAAGGAAAAACGTTTACACAAACTCCGATATGCTCAGCACTAACAATCACATAACACATCACACACACACTCACACTCAGGTGTGTTTTGTGAGCGACTTTGCCCAAACACAACCGGCTTTCCCCAGTCGCTAGCAAGCTAGCAGACATGGGTGTTGTTGATGGCGAGTTCGGTCGCGTCCCGTATCTCTCACTCGTGTACTTAGTAGTACACCAGAACAGCGCGTAGCTTCACTCTTCACAAAAATAAAAGTATGCGAGTGTGTGGTTTGGAACGCAACCCAGCTGACTGACAAGCCAAGTTTAGCGGAATAGCAAAACAGCTAACTCTCAGTCGGTCAACAGTTAGCACGGATAACTTGTGAGACAGAATAGCTGCTCACCATGGAAACCGTTTCATATTCTGGGTGAAACATCGTAATATGGTTGAGTTTGCCCGAGAACATTAGCACCAAAACACTGTGGCGGCAAACCGGCTAGCTAACTTTATGCTAATATGCTAACCAACTCAGTCGCCTTATTTTAGCGCCGAGGCCTCTTGTAGCCCGGAAAAAGCTGGGAGATAATACTTTTAAAAGACACTGAAATGAATGAATATATTATGTCAGACACACCACATATTAAGATGAGTGTTTGTTCCGTTTAGTCCAATGCAAATGTCCACATGAACGCGCACAATTAACTTTTGTCATTCCTCTCTTTAGCTAGCTAGCGGCGTTAGCCAGCTTTAGCTACGGTAGATGGCGAATGGCGGTGTGCTAGCTAACCTAGCAAGCTTGTGGGATACTCACGTCTTAATCTGTTCTTCTCAAGATTTATTCACAGCGGTTGGGGCGTGGATATGTTGGGAAATCTTTGAACTCCCACGTTTTAAGAATCGGGAAACTTTGATTCTTTTTAGGAGTTTATTTCTCCCGCTTTCAGTGAAAGTAATGAGCTTTTCTGGTTGCCTCTATGACCATGTACAGCAGATGCGCCTTCAAACCACCATCTTACATGAAATAGGGAGGAGGGAGGGGGAGCTGCAGCTCACCGCGCATGCGCCAGCTGACCGTTTGTGGGTAATGTATGCTGCGGGCGACGTGGGAGGTCAAAGTTAGAATAAAGGTTGTTTTGGGACAACGTCCATTATTATTATTATTATTATTATTATTAATAATAATAATAATAATAATAATAAAGGACTGATGATTATCAGTGCTGGGCTGCTGTAGTATTATTATTATTATTAGAGCTCAATATCTGTAAATGTTTGACCCTATAAACTATACTTCTGTCACATAAATTAACATTTACATCATGTAAACAGTGGGGAAAATATCGTGGCTTGTTCTGAGTTTGCTTTTGTGCATTTCAAAGAACACAGTTTTTTGGGACGCATTTTCTAGTAAAGCAGATGAATTTAATGTGGACACACCATAACATAGTACAGCACACAGTGCACCACAAATCTAAAATGGGACCCTGCATTTGACCCATCCGCAGGAGCATGGCAGCTTGGCAGCATGTTGGGAGCAGTGTTTGGCGACGCACCTTGGTCATGAGTGCTCAGGTACTACCAGTCTGGAACTTGAACGGGCAACCTTCCGATTACAGGGCCAACTCCCTACCGACATGACTTAAATGTTGCAAGAGCTTTGATCTCAGAGCCGCAACTCTCCCCAATTCCCTCATTCCCTCCCCAGCTGGTGGTCAGCCAAGGAATAAATATTCATGCGTGTAGGTAATAGAAACTGATTCACTTTACATTTCACTGCCGCCACAATGAATGATGGCTGGTGTCTCCGATATTCCTGTTTAAAAAACAAATCAACATTATAATTATATTATGAAATTGCATTTGTTCAGTAGACAGCCCCTCTCATTATTCCATAAACTATTTTAAGAGATTTCTGTTCCTTCAGCAAAAATCCCATGGATTTTTTCAACTGTATTTTCCGAATGGATCTGAAAGCATTCTGGTTCTGAATTGTTTCTTAGAAATGATCAGAAAATACATAAACTCACATGACAAAATATGCACATTTTCTTTATTATCACTCTTCCATATTTTTTCTTTCCTAGCAGCATTACTTCCTGAAATCTATATTGTAGAGCAACAGTCAACCAACACCAAAATTAGGTCATGATAGCTTTTGTTGCTGCTGCTGTTGTTAATGTTGTTATTTGCTTGCTAGTTTTAGGAAATATGAATGTTACAAATGAAGTATAGTTGATGTTTGGTGATATTTTCAAAATGATCTTTCAGGAAACACTAACACAACTATAGTTTAACCATTACAGTTGTCAATTTGATTAATAATGATTAAAACTGGTGATGTTTATTTAGATGAAATTAAACACGTACAGAATACATTTTTGATGAGAACTGCAAATCTGCATGAACTTTAGACAACATAAAAAGAAAAAATAACTGAATAAAGTTAACATATTTGACTTGTAAATGACAATAATCTTTCCATTCTCAATAATTAAACAAAGATTAATTTAATGCTTTTCAAACAGTTGTTTAAAAATACCAAACCAACAGCCTAATATAAAATTGCTTATTTTTTTTAGGTGCCCTGATATTTGCTCTTCTGAATTAAACCCAAATCAAAGTGATGATATCGTTATGTTGTCATTAAGTCATTAGCAGCATTCTGCTTTCTACACAATCACAACAAAATGTGAAGGAGCTTTTTATACAGGGACTTTGGTTTTCTAAAATACCATGATGTTTTCCACTGGAATTTTACATGGGCAACATCAAACATAAATAAAATCCATTTGTAAAAGCTAGGTTTGATATAAAGATTAAATTCAAATGAAATATTGTGTAACTTAAAAAAAAAAAGGTAAAGTCAGGTTTTTTAATTTTGCATTTAACAAAAGCAGGTGGTAATTAATGTTGGTCTGCATGTGCAAATCAGAACGCAAAAGGAAATCTGAGAAATTCAGTATAAAATGGATCAACGAAGAATAATCTGTGTAGCTGCCTTTGAAAATAATAAATTGCATTGTTAGTAATTGTTCTACTGTTTCTATCAATGTTAAATAATATTATGCATTTTTATGTACCCTTACACCTGTGTATTCAATAAAGGTGCATTTTCAGGCCATGTCTACAGCAACCTCTTTCAGAATTATGCTTTTATCTGTAGTTTTTAGGATGGATCTCAGACTAGACCAAAATACTTTTTTCTTATGATCATCCTTTGGCCACTCTAAGTAGGTCTGATTTCTGAGCAAGGTTCTTAGCTTGAGGAACTTCTTAGGCAGAGAGTCATTTGGAATAGGCTCCAGCAGAATAAAAACCAACGAGTCATCGTGTATATTTATAGCCCGTGTTGAGCAAAAAAGAGTTCATAGTTGCACTATCTAATTTTGCCAAAAATTTCGTTTGATAAACAAACAAGGTTTTGTAGCTGTCTTCCACACAGTTAATGATATTGTCCACAATCCACTGGCCAGGTACAAAGTCTCGCTCATGAATGCAGATGGACAGTCCTGAGCCCTCCAAAACTGGAACTAGTTGAGTGTCTACCCAGGTTGAGTCATGTTGGCTGTAGGAAACGAATGCATGGTAGCGAAAGTAGTGTTTAGTTCTGTCTGCCCTTTTTGCTGGACCGCCTTTTGACCTTTATCCATACCCAAAGCATTTTGGTGTACCAAATGCCATCAAAGGCATAGAATGTGATAGCCAAGGCAGCTGTGATCACAATAATTACCGGGAGAACCACTCAAGCGTTTGGAAACCTGGTAGCAATAAAGTTTGCTCCAGCTGTAACCTGTCCAAGTAGATTCCTGCTCGTGATGGAGGAGAGTTGCAAATGTAATCTAACTATTAATCTGGAAGAACCGACTTATTCAACAGCGTCACAAACCAAAATGAGTCACAGTCACAGACAAATGGGTTATTTCCTGCTTTCAGGGTGTTTAGATTAGAAAGACCCTCTAGTTGATCCTGGCCAATGGAGGTGATTGCATTCTGATCAACATAGAGAGTTAACAATGTAGGAATGTAGAGCTCAGAGGGGATAACCTGGATGCTGTTATAGCTTAAGAGTAGATGTGTCAATCTAGGGAACTGGGAGAGCACATTTTGGGGTATAGCACTAATGCCTGTTTTGGAGAGGTCAATCTTTTGCAAATGAGGAGAAAGGAATTGAAACACTGTGTTTCCCAGGTTGTTATGGCTCAGATTGAGTTCAATTAAGTGAGAAGGCCAGTGGCATGGCTCTCCAACCTGAATAGAGTTAAAAACTTGTCTAGTGGACGTTAAAAACCATCATACCGTGTGTCTTCTAGAAATAAATGCTAGGTCATAGAAACGGTTGTAGCTTAATGACAGATGCCTCAGAGCAGGAAACACGTCTTTGTAAGAGCATGTAACCCACTAGAATCCAGAATCATCCAAAAGGTTGTCTGACAGGTCCAAGATTTGCAAAAGAAGGTATTACTGAAATCAAATTGGTATGGAAGGATGTTCATTCCCTGAGCCAGAGAACTTCAAGTATAGAGAATGGGAGAAATCAACTCCACGCTCAGTGTTGGGATTTTTAGGATACTGGTATTGATAGTGGTGCACAACATTAAAAAATCACTGCTCGTGAAATTGGTGGTGGCAAGCCCTGGCTCGAACCGAACCCGTGAAGGAGTGTTCACAGGTTGTGTCTACAAACACAACTTCCTCAATTGATGACTTCCAAATATTTTGAATAAGTTTGATCATGACAGAGCTGTTCATCCAAGTGTCAATGATAGTTAAATTGCTAAGATAATGGAATTCCCAACTTTCAAAAGGATCCCTGAAATAATGCACTGATCTGGAAAAAAGCTTGATATGTTAACTTTTCTTGGTTTGCGCTATCGAAGGTCCGGCGACATTTTTTTTCAAAAATGTCAAAACTTTGACAAAACTTTGTTCTCAGAGTCACTTCCTGTAATGACTTCAGCTGGGCAAAAGTTCCACTTTCATAAATTTGCAACTCAGACATTCCTCGGGTTTTGAACCTGCTCAAACTTATATTCCGAAGAGGAAGTAAATCATCAGTGTTGACTGAAGTTGCTTTTGGACTTCCAGTTGCAAACGCAGTAAGATGTTTTAGATTACCAAAAAAAGTTGGTAGTTTAAAGCTATCATAAAGATTAAAGTGATATGTCCAGGATCCCGCTGTGGCAAAGGAAAGTAAGGAATGATAGTCAAGTAGTTGTAGGAGATGTTCAGAACTTTAAGTTCAGAGTTATGATAAAATGCATCAGGGGAGATAAATTGAAGTCCACAATGGGTGATCTTCAAGAAACAGAGGTGGATTAGCCTGTACAGGTCTCCGCTGACAATACTGGAAATATTATTTTGAGATATGTCTAAATATTCAGTGCTTTCTGGTAAGTCTCGTGGTATCCTGTCCAAGTTATGATTCGAAAGGTCCTTTGAATTGTCCCTCAAAGATGAACAAAAGAAATTCTTCATCATCGCATATAATAAAACAGTTGACTACAAAATGTAATAGTGATAAAATCATTTGTCCAGCAAGACGTTGGATTGCTGTAAAAAGGTTACAACATAAGACCTTAATAAACTGAAGAATTGTTTTATTTTTAAATGAGTATAAATTGAGGAACGAATTTATATTGAAAATTCAGCATAGTCTAAATGTGTATAACTTTAAACTCTTCAAACAGTTAATGTTAGTACATGCTTTTTTATTGAAAGAAAAATTTGGTCTCAATTCAAAATTTACCTGAATCCCATGTTTGAAGCCTCTTAATCTTGCTGCTAATCAGTATGAAACAAGAAACAGAGAGATTGTTTTTATCTTTTGCTTTGCATCATTGAGCTTAAAAGCCTTCCTGCCCTAATAACTGATGGTAAAAATCCAGTGCTGCATCTTTCCCTTGCTGAACAATGTTTGTAAAGGAATTCTCGTGGTGGGAGGTTTATTTTAAGTTTTTGAGTAACTGGTTTTTTTCACTATAAAATGAGGAAGCTTTTTGTCAGTATGGATATTAGTAACTTCTAGATTTTATAGCTGTTTGTTAATGTCAGGAATTTCCAGATATTCAGATAAAAATACATTTGATGAACCAAGAAATATCAAAATATAAAATGATCAAAACAGAACATTTAAATTTGATTCTTGCGTTTTAATCATAAAGCAGGATATGGTGTCTTTGGGTATTTTCCAGGCTTTTATGGAATCCACCTATAAACAAAAACATATATTACAATTACAAAAATAGAATGTTAAAATTTATCTGAGCACAAACAAATTAGGTTTCATAAATTAATTTTTAATTGCAAACGTTTTAATGTTCATGAAATCTGATAAATAATAGTGTTTTATACTGTGTTACCTCATCACACTGCACAGCCACTTTAAACTATTGTCTTTCACACTGTCTTTCAAATGCTCACACTGTACGGTTTTTCAACTGCTTATTTTTTTCTGTATTTGAATTTTGTCTTGCTCTGCAGTTTCTTGCCTCATAGTACTGTCTTGTACTTTCTTGCACTGTCATGTCTCTGCACTTTTGCATTTGTTTTGTGAATTAAATGGCAAACCATTTTTGCTCCGGAGAACGCTATTTTAGCTCACTGTGCACTCTGTATATGTCTGGGTGACAACCTTTTGAATGAACGCAAATAATAATGTTTTGACAAATGATAACTTACTGTTTGATTGTGAAAGTCCTTTAGAAAATTTTGGATGGTAACATTGCAGAATACAGACCAAAGCACTCTGCGGCATTCTAACAGATCACTGGATTCTAAAGTTTGATTTTATACAGCCAGTCTTCAGCCAGAGAAAAGGTCACCAAAAACAAAATATCTTACAGGTTAATCAATTAATACACATTATTTAATCGTTCAGTTAAAGTTATTAACCCAAGCTACTCTAGTTCAAACATGCAAATACAATCTTACCATATCAGAGTTGAACTGGCCATGTTTCAGACTGGGAACATCAGTTATAGTCTCCCTTGCACTGAATCATAAATGATCAGAATCTGTCCTATGTGCTGCCCTCCACTTTCAAAATCAACACGTAATGTATCTAAATGATCAGATACATGTCAGGTCTGCTCTCGACTTAGCAATACAAAAGTCATTATCACCTCAAGCATCCTGGACTGCCACGTCCCTTAAGAAGTTTAACACCTCTTTCATGGCTTGTAATTATTTGTATCAATAGCAGAAAGAGAACACAGCTCGACTTCATCCTTGAGTTCTTGATCTAGTTATTTAACTTAAACTCGTTCTTAGATCTTGAATAAACGCATCAGTGCTCACACACTGTCCTAAGCTTCTACTTATACAGGCTGACACCACACCTTTTTCGTTGTTGTTGCTTCAAAAGTAAGTGGTTTTATAAAGCTTATTAGTTACCATGAATAAATAATGGGGAGTAAGTATTGGGAAAACATTGTAGTATTGCTGGATTATAGGAAACAATTGGAAGCCATCTGCAATGGAATGAAAGGTATGTGGCTAACACATATTATTCTTTAAAATAGACGGTTGCTGACCAAGGTCTGTTGGTGTATATTTAGTAACCAGGCACAGGGTTTTGGGCTTTAATCCTCCATCTAAATGGTAGAAGTGGCAATGTGATGAAAGGTACTGAGGATTGATGCTAAAGATCAGTAAGAGCAAGTGTTCACTACCTTATTCTTTTGAGCACTACACA
>JAVGVS010000002.1:11696415-11736415 GCA_032718565.1 Distichodus sexfasciatus | reverse complement strand
TCGGTGGACTACTTACGCTCTGAGCGCGCTTGCTGTCGGAAGCTGGAGGTTGCAAGTGGGGCCGGAGACGCAGGTCGTCTCTCTGCACATATGGAGCTCGGCCTCAGTATTGTCTATGTGGAGGAGGCTCCGCCCTTCCACAGCGCCTTGGAAACGGTGCTCTTCAAATGGCCCTGAGTTCATTATGGACGAGTTCTATGTATAAGGCTTCTTCTGTTCTTCTCCCTTCAATTCCAGCTGGTCATGCCTCTCTCTCTCGCCTTCTCACTTTTCTCTCTCTCTCATCATCATATAAGCTAAGAAAAGGAAATTTGAAACATCAGTGGTAATTAGTTGCTGTATTCTCCTTCTTACTTGCTTCTCCCTCTTCTCTTTCTTTCTCCCGCTCTCATCCTGCTCTCTCTCTCCTGCTCTCTTTCTTCCTCTTACCTCTTTTCCTCTTTGTCCCCTTTTTTCTTTTCTCTGATCCCGCTCGCTCTCTTCCTCCCCATCACTCTCAAGCCCCCCCTTTTTCTTTCTTTTCTTGATCCTCCATTCTTGCTCTTTCTTTTCTTCCCTCTCATCCCGTCTTTCTCTCTCTTGCTTGCCCTCTTTCTGATTGCCCATTCTTCTCACCCCGCCCTTTTCTTCACCCATCTCTCGCACTCTCTCTCGCCTCTTTCTCTCTTCCCCCTTGCGCGCTAACCTCTCTCCCCCCACCCCCCTTTCTCTCTCTATGTCGGTGCCAGACAGAGTGTATTGCAGCCTGCATTGCAATTACATAACCCTATGTGTTAACATGTTCGTTTATTCTCTCTCTCTCTCTCTCTCCCTCCCAAATCCTCCGTCCCTCCTCCACCCAGCCCCTCAGTACCCCTGCTGTTGGGTTCACCAGGTTCACATTGCCATTCTGCAGGAGCTGTTAGCCACAGTCCATCATTTATTTTTAGCCACATTGCCAGCGAAATACACAAATATAGATGTAATTTCTTTGTAGGCTTGGCGAGAAATGCATTCAGTGCTAGAAGTTTATTTTCCTAGAGCCGTGGGCAGTTGTGGTTTTGTCATTTTCCCATGTTAGTTTACATTTTAAAAAGTATTTAGTTGTTGACGGATGAGTGCTTTGCTCACGTTATTGAGGATCAGAAGATTAACAGCGGGGAATGTGGAGCATCAGGGGTGGTCAGGTGCAGCATAAAGTGGTTGGGTTTCTTCCATGTTAATCCACCTGATTCGGCCACAATTTAAGTCGATTGGCAGTCTGCCACTTTCAGGAAAGAATATAGAGCAGAGCAGCAAGCGTTTGCATAATTACGTTGAGCGTTGTTGGGGTTTGTCTGTGCCATGTTTGGGTTAAACCAGTGGTTTGTTATCAGTGTTCTATTCACATCAACCGGTGCCGCTCCTGGACTCTGTTAGCCTCTGTTTTGGGAGGTCAGATAATCTAAATATTGTGACACGATCACAACACACACCTCTGCTAAACTGTTTGCATTTAGTAGCAAACAATGATTGTCTTCTATAATCACAAATGGTTTTCAGTGACTTCTGAAATTGTTCTGTTCTGAGTGGGATGGTCATATAGCCCACAATTGATGGCCCCCTTTACTCATCGCTGTTCTAAGTTAAGTTGTGGAGGGTTCTTGAGGAGAATACCCTACACCCAATACTGTAAGTCGTGAATACTCTGAGACAGTTCTATGCATGTTTTTTTTATACACAGAAAGTGAGGTCACAGGAAAGTGTTTAACAATCGTCGAGGGCTTCAATATACAACTGTAATATATATCAGAACTTATATCTGTAGCAAGCGAAGGTCCAACTAAACCGTGGAGGAACCAATGCAAAGACATTAACACTTCAAATTTAATAAGACATTTAAAAACTCATCACTGCAGCGAACATGCTCAATTCGAGGAAGCTGGCAAAGCGAAAGCAGCAGCTAAAACTGAAGCCAGCGGCGCATGTCTGGAGCGATCTAGAAGCCAGCAGTCTCTCCTATCTTTCGGTATAAGCAGCGATAAGGGCAAAGGAATTACACAGAAAATATGGAATTATAACACATCAGCTGTTTTCCATAGTTGAGGACACAGTGGCTTCAGAAATCTGATAACCACCTCTGCCCAAAATACACTAAGTGGTGTTACTTTTCGACTGAAAGCCTTTTGTTAAGGCATTTACATTTTAATGCAGCTGGTACTTTATTTATTTAATTCTGTAAAGGAACATTTGTTGCTTAAAATAAAGCATTATATTAAAGAAAATTAGATTTTTGTTTGTATTTGCCAAGAGCTACATCATTATATGTCACTATTATAAAGTAACTAGTAAACAGGAAAGTAATTACTGCATTACATTGCAAGTTGAAACCCATTTTTTTGTGTCATCATCATCGATTACTCATGTAGCAGCTCTTGTTTTTTTATTATCTGGGGAAAAAATCGGTATTACGATCAGCACTTACAAAAAATCAGTAATCGAATTGGCCAAGAAATTGGGTAATCGGTGTATCCCTTAACACAACAGTTTAGTCTGTTTGGTTATTTTGATGAATGTTTTCCCAAATGTTGTATTATTTCTAATATTATAAAACATGCTGTTTAATTACAAACTTCTGCCTGTCTGAAGTATATGTGTAAAATAATAACAAATGGGGATAATGTTTTAAATAATTGTAACATTTATATATAATTCTTAATTATATGTTGATTTATGCAATTATGCTCAACTGTGGTCACTTTATAAAACCCATCCTTCTTTTAATGTACGTTGTAGAATCTGAGGATTACAAGATGTGATTGAATTGATTTCAAATACATTGTTTAGCAGTCTATTCATTTGCTCAAAAATAATTTAAATAACTAAAAAGAGCTACATAAAGTCTTATTTGAATAGTAGTCTGGGCACATTGTCTAGTGATTGCTAGTGCACTTGTCTCATAAAGCTCCACTTGCTCCTCCTTCAAATAAATAAACCATGATGCATCCTGTAACCCATTATCTGTATTAAAGCGCTCAATGCATGTTTTGTGCCAAAGATGCAATGGAAACCTACAGCAAGTGATTGTTCATTTACACCTGCATGTATGATTTAATCTGCCCTGGTTTCTGCAAATTTTTCTAACAGACTTGTGTATTTTTATGGAGTCTTGGATATTATTTGCATTTGTTGCACGTCACAATAAACCACTGTCGTGGATTTTTTCCACTGAGCAACAAACCAAGGCCAGAAGAAGTCCGATCATTAAAGTAGATGATTCAAGATTAACAATAATTTGCCAGGCAAATGAGCAGGTGTCCTTTCTAGCGCATGATCAGAGAGAGGCCCCTGAGTTAAAGGCAGTATTCTCCTTACATACTGAGCAAGAACCCCAATCATAGTGTCTGATCGCTTTACCACCGAGGAGGCGCACGGTGACATATAAGAGTATATTTCTCTTGTCTCTGCCTTTGTCTTCCCTTTGGGATAGCGATAATCAACAGCCATAACCAACAGAAGGAGAAAGCATCTTGGCATCAAAGAAACACTACTTAGATCATAATGTTACTATTGTACAATTCATTGTCTTATCAAGTCCAGCTAGACAAGGTCTCAGAAGAAGCTCACATCAACAAACCTACTCTACTTACAATTAGGATCTTTTGGGCAATAATTAGTAATAAAAAATTTCACAACCACTACCTTTCACTGACATTTTTAAACATTCTGTTGAAGGTGCTGAACACACCAAGCCAGCTGAAGCAAGAGAACTCCCCGGGTCTACGCCTGCACGGCCTCCCTGCCCCGCTTCCTGCCCTTGCAGGACTCCAGACTGCAGCCCAGGCGTGGCACACCCGAGCAACCAGGAAAAACCCCACAGCTCTAAAGTGACCAATAACGCCCGCAGAGTTCGTGCCAGGCCAGTCAGACTAGGAGAGGTGAGGTTACCTCTAAAAGATCCAAAATCATTTTATTCAAGATTGATTCATCAGACTGCTCTGTCACCTGACTTTTTAGCAACTAAATAAGATTTCTTCCTGGCAAGTTGAACTGAAAACTGCTTTTCCCCCAAATCCTGTGCTAAATTAGCCCGGATTTCTAAAGAGAGTTTCAGGAAAATTTAGTGAAAACAAATTTATACAAAACAGAAATCCCATCCACAAATAATTCCATAAGACTCCATATGCTTGGATAGTTGCGTCTGTTGCCTTGATTGTCATCTAATGTGTCATATATATATATATATATATATATATATATATATTTTTTAGTAATTTACTAAACTCACTATACATATATATATATATATATATAGTTAATTCCACTGATCAACTCACCTTAGATCAAAATCGGTCATAAAATTGGTGCAATTAACAAATCACAAGTGCTGAGGAAACAATTCAGGCCTTGTAAATTTGTTATGCGTGAATGGATTAATATATTCACTAGTCAGAAGTTGACTATATATCAATATTTTTATGACTAATTTAAAGCACATGTCCTGCTAAATATTAATTTAATGCAGCATTTTGGGCATTATATCATTATTAAGACCTCCTTATCTGGGAACAAACAAGTGATGCATGTGATTAATATTTTCACACATTAACTTTTGGTGTTTAATCCAGATAAAAATGAGAACAAACACTACAGGATGGAGGGTCATTGATTATTCAGCAATCTTTTAAAAAAATGATTAGATGTAACAAATGGCAAGCAAACTTCTTCATTATTCGTTTCACAGCAGCTCACAAAGGCTGCCACTTTCAGTGTATCTTCCACAGACAGACCCCTGTGTGTGTGCACCCAATAATAACCATACTGTGTTGCCTTTCTTACTGCCCAAATGAAGGAGGCCAGACAAGGATAAGGAGCAAGATCTGAATCTAGAATTTGTTTGTTTCTGCTTGAAGTTCTAAAAACAAATGTTCTCATGTAAATTACCTTCGCTTCTTCCTTAGTTTGCACTCTAACTTCCTTCACAAATTAGGATATATATATATATATTATATATATACACACACACACACATATATATATATATATATATATATATACACACACACACACACACATATATATATATATATATATATATATATATATATATATATATACACTTCACTGATTTCAACTCACCTTAGATCAAAATCGGTCATAAAATTATGCAATTAACAAATCACAAAGGCTGATATGCCACAATCTGTGGTCCTTGTAAATTCTTGTTGTGTGAATGGATTAATATGTTCACCAGTCAGAAGTTGACTATATATCAATATTTTTATGGTATGTCTTGTTTTGTTGTTGAACTGAAGCATGACCCAAATATTGCGTTACATATCTATTTGCAATCCCAACATCTGTTTGAAAATCGTACCCAAATCCCCAGCTCCTTGTGTGCATGTAGGGTTGGAGGCTGAAATGGTAAAGCTGCTCTGATGGAATCATTCTTGTTTTCCTATGTTGTTTATTTCCTGCATGTATTGCGTCTCTGTTCAGAAGGCAATCTAAAATATGTGAAAGTAAAGCTTATCATCCTTGTATCAAATGTGCATAAAAGCCTGTCACATTTCAGTACATCCTCCCAGACTGACACAAAACACAGGCTTTACCCAATCTGCTGCTCTTTTCTATAAAAGAACAGATATATAATTGTCCACACTATTTTAGAATAAGTTACAGAAACGCTGGACTTTGGACATGTTCCCTCGAAGTGAAAAGAGGATGTGGAACTTCTCAACACACAATGTTTCAATTTGGACCTTAACTAAAGACATGCTGAATGTAGCAACAGCCATTGCAGTTACCACAATCCTGACGAATCCGAACCGCTAAAGGGTGATCATTTGCATGTTGTCATTGTCCTTCTTTTATTTAGTTTTTCACACATTTTTTGCCATGCTTCCCCTTAGCCGAACCTGCGCTTGCTGAAGCTCCTGGGCCTCTCATCGAGGACGAGTATGAAAAGGAACAAGCCAACAAGGAGCTGAAGAAGCAGCTGTGCCCCTACGCCGCTGTGGGCGAGTGCCGCTACGGCCTGAACTGTGCGTATCTCCACGGAGATGTGTGCGACATGTGCGGCCTGCAGGTTCTCCATCCGTCCGATCCGTCCCAGCGCTCTCAGCACATCAGAGTGAGTTTGCGTTTCATCCTGCCTAAGTGAACACATGGCCTTTTCATTACCAGAGGAAATTGAATTTACATACATTTACTACTTACTTAGCAATCTGGAGTTTTCCTCGTTCTCCAGACACTAGTGTTAGATCAGTTTATGACCTGCAGATGTGCCTGGTTTTGACATAATGCTGTTTGTGACGTCACAGTTGCCCAGCTTTGGTTTATAGGTACCTCTGTTTTCTGTCACTCATATCAGTTATCGTTTGGGGTGTTTGTCAGCAGTCGGACTGACACTTTTTTCAAAAGTTATACACCAAAGATATCTTGTCTGATTAAGTGTACTAGGAGCAAGTGGCATAATTCCAAAAATGACATTTTCTCTCAGGTTGTTTAAAGAGAAAGAGAGAAAATAGTTTAAACACTATGTAATGCCCGTAACTCTACTGGAACGTGTCTTGCAAGGAATGGGACACTACTCTGAGTAATCTTCTGCCATTCAAAGTTATGAGTTAGCTAGTATACATTGTTAGCCGAGTTCGTTCACTATACATCGACTGAAAGGCAGATTATGTTTGTAGCAAACTAAATATAACAGGTAGTGCCTTCTGATCTTTGACAAACACAAGCGAGAATGATTAAATCATTAAACAAGAAAAAAGTGTTTCCTCTGTTGGAGTAACAACTTGTTCCACCATTGATTATTCTGGAAGCTCATGTCTCGGGCATTATTAATATTTGCCCCTTTTTTGCAGCAAGAGGATTGGGGTTAGAGTTATCACATAATGAGTTAGTTATCACATAATGACGCAATCACATAAATCCTGTTTATGATGCAAACAGGGCCGTTCATAATGCACTCAGCAACATTTAGTCATTCAACACAAATGGGTTTCTCACAAATAACGGAAAAAGGAAAAATGGACATAACTTACGCATGAGTGCACGTAGCAAAACCGTGTATGAAAGCAACCTACACCAATATAGCTCGCGTGTTTGAGTTGAAACAGCGTTTCTAGTGCAACAACTGTAGGAGGAGTAGCGGCGCCAAACATAGGTGGATAATGAAGTAATGACGCAAATAACACAATGATTTTTACAGGCTGAAAAATGGACCGAGTGCATGTATCGACAACGTGAACGAGAGCCACATACACTGCCATACGCCACACATTTCTAGTGTGGCAGAGTTTCTAGAGTTTCTAGTGCAAAAACTGGCGTAGGAGGCGTAACGTCTCTAAAAAGTGGGTGGAATAATAAAGATAATAATATAATGAAGAACACTGACGCAATCACATAATTTGGCCACCACTGTGCTTTCCAAACATCTTTACACCTTGCATTAAACGACCAGAATTTTGCCATTGTCTTCACTGTCAGTTGAAAATATGATAATGCAGTTGGCGGATATAACGATATCCTAAATCACAGGGATCGCTTTCTTCTCTGGAACCTGGCCTCCACTACCTGGCAACCATACAGAGAATGGGACATGGTTTTGAAAAGTTGTGTAACCTGAGAGTGTATGTGGTATATTGTTATGAGAATGCAGTCAGGGCTCTAGAGTGTGACAAGTTTGGTCGCTTAGCTACTTTATGTACTACGTTGTCGTCAATATTCCCTGCAGATCAGCCTGAAACCCAGCCTGCTCTGCACCCGGCTGTCCCGGCGCTCAGAAAGGGACAGTGTTGCCAACTATCTCCTACGGAAAATAGCTGAAGTTTACCCAGAAAGTCGTTGGCGTTCTGCCCGCACAAGAATGATCTGCGCATGTGCGGGCAGAACGCCAACGCGGCGTGATGACGTCATTTATATGCAGATTAGCATGTCGCCATCTAGCGACTTTCTAGGTTAACTTCAGCTACTTTCTGTAAGAGCTTGTTGGCAACACTGTGTTTGAAAGCGTGTGTGCTGCAGTCAGACAGACAGAGAGAGGTGAGTAGCCTAGACCCGTCAGATAAACAGAGTGGATGTAGCCGCGGATGATGAAAGAAGATGAAACGATTATTCCAATAACCTGAATAATTCGATTCCAAAAAATGGTCGAGTGTAAACACGTGCGCAATGTTTGTAAGCACCGTTACTCCACACCATTACTCACTGAACTGCTCCACTTCGGCCAAAATGTCCCCTTTATTACAGACAAAACGCGTATTTTAGCTGATAAATAACCACAACAACCAGCGTTCTACTCGCAATACAGCCGTTTATTGGGATTTTCCCATAGATTTCCCATCATTTATCCCGGAACACGTGGCCAACGCTTCATTGTGACGCGGGGGATTGTGGGAAATGTAGTTCTCTTCCAGAAAGGCCAAAAGCAGCTCATTTTATATGCCAAATTGGTTCAAAATGACCGAAAATGTCAATCTTTTTTCTTTTTCAATTGATCAGATTTTATAATGCTATAGTGTAATCAATAAGAAAGCAGAAATATAGAACATTTATTTATCAAACATTTTATTCTATATTCTGATGGATAGAAGTGTTTCTGCAATAGAATGGTAAGCCATAGAATGCGTAATAAAACAGACAGTGTTCTGGTAGCTATGTCTACAGTTTCAGCTCTTTAACTTGACATATAGCTAAAAAAAACCTTAACGTTGCTACAGACGCAAGTCAGTTTTACTCACACACTAGAAAATGCCTGAAAACAAAGGTATTGCCTTTTTTCTGTTCAAAAAAGAATTTATCCGATTAGTCGATTAATCAATGGAAAAAAACGATAGGATACTCAATTACAAAAAAAATCGATAATTGCAGCTCTATCTATATGGACAGCGATTGAAAAAAATTAACCTGTAAAACTGTGGTGTTAAATGCGATGCGATCGAAAATTTAGTGCACCTAACTTTTGTGCTGGTGCACCTAAGAAAAAAAGGTAGGCACACCAGTGCAAAAAGTTAGTCTAGAGCCCTGGCAGTTTTCAGCAGACACTGAGCAGCGCAACTTCAGCAGGCTCTTTTGGGCACAGGTTGAGTAACCCCTCTCTTGGTGTTCTGGTCAAATGGCAGGCCTGCATTGAGGCTCACGAGAAAGACATGGAGATCTCATTCGCCATCCAGCGCAGTAAGGACATGATGTGTGGCGTGTGTATGGAGGTGGTGTTCGAAAAGGCCAACCCCAGCGAGCGCCGTTTCGGAATCCTCTCCAACTGCAGCCACTGCTACTGCCTCAAGTGCATCCGCAAGTGGAGGAGTGCCAAGCAGTTTGAGAGCAAGATCATTAAGTAAGTCAAAGATCATTTGGAAGACTACAGGGCATGTGCTTAATACTCTAAGTTGCTGTGCTTGTTCATCCCATGTTTTACGTTTCCATTATTTTGTTACAAATGTTAAATTTTGGCCATTTTGGCTCAAAGCATGATGGGACTGGTCCCAATTAATGAATCTCAAATGATCTGTTTTTGCCTCTTGAAAGGTCCTGCCCAGAGTGTCGAATCACGTCCAACTTTGTCATCCCGAGCGAATATTGGGTGGAAGACAAAAACGAGAAGCAGGACCTCATCCAGAAGTACAAGGATGGCATGGGGTAATTTACAGATTTAAATATCGACCGGCTCACAAGCATCAAAAGCAGGTTGGCCTTCAGACGAGCAATGTTCTTAGTGTCACTCAACCTAGTATAAAACTTGCTCAGCATGTATCTGATTACTGAAGGTTTTTCAAGCAGTCACCCATCTTCCCAGATTGATATTTTTGGGGTTTTGTAAAAGTATTCTGTTGATGCACCTCATACTGTTTATGGGTAATAATACCAATCAGCCATAACTAACATCAGGTAGGTCTGCAGCGACGCGACAACAAAATGTCTGATGGATTTTTGTCAACATTTTAAGCAGTTTGAGCTACGGTGGCTGTTTTATTGGATTGAACAACACAGGCCAGCCTTCACTCCTCACGCGCTTCGGCCTTGGCCGCCCATCACCCTCTCACCGGTTCACCAGGTTCCCACTTTTGGTAGCACCTGGCCACAGCAGACTGGGAAAATCCCATGAGAACTGCACTTTTGCAGATGCTCTGACCCAGTCGTCAGTGATTTTAAAGTTGTGGCTGATTGGTTTAAATCTTCAACATGAGAAGCACTCTGTCAAAACTGAGTGAACTCTTGTGCCTGTCTTGCTTCAGGAGTAAGCCGTGCCGATATTTTGATGAGGGTCGAGGAACATGTCCGTTTGGAGCCAACTGTTTCTATAAGCATGCCTTCCCTGATGGGCGCCTGGAGGAAGCTCAACCGCAGACTCAGTCCCAGCGAAGGCAGAATGGCTCCAATGGGAGAAACAGGGTGAGAACTTCTTCTATTGACCTGATATGAATTCAGTTAGCTTTTTAATACAGTTAGTGGTTATTAAAGCATTTAAAAGCAATTGCAGGTGTGTAGGTTGTGTAGGTTGTAGGTGTGCATTCTTAAAAAGCTCTGGATTATATCATATTGCTGAATCCATTTTTAATCAAGTGTGTGTAGTGTGACAGAGTGAACCCAGGACCTTGGGGAAGTCAAGGCAGAGCCAAGAAAAGTTTGGGGAAAAATGTGTTTTCTGACTATTCTGATGTTTGGTTGCTTTTCAGAACCCGAGGCGCACACCGCTCTGGGACCTGCTTGATGAACGGGAGAGCAGCGACTCCTTGGACAACGAAGACGAGGAGATGGTGACGTTTGAGTTGAGCGAGATGCTCCTCATGCTCCTGGCTGCGGGGACTGACGACGACGTCACCGACTCCGAAGACGAGTGGGACTTGTTTCACGAAGAGCTGGACGATTACTATGAGCTCTACCTATAGCATCCCTGCTTAACTTACTTGTCTCCTCTCCCCCTCACTAATCTTTACTCGTCCCATCATTTACTCTTTATTGCCCCCCCCTTACTAGAAACTAGACTGGACTGTCTCGTGTGAGTGAAGGGCAGTAGCTTCTTATTCCCCTTGTGTTGTGGCAGTGCCTTTCAGCAGGCCATTAAACTGATGAGTTCAAAGTGAAATTCAATATCTAAACAAGAAGAGGAAAAAATACAAAAAGCCCCAAAAAAAGAGAAACAGGTCTGTGCTAAAAGCATTTTCTAGAATCTCCATTCTGTGAGTGTCTGTGTCCGTTGTATGTTCTAAAGAAAAACAAAAATGACAAAAACAACTTACAAAATGACAAAACTACAAAAATACACTAAGTTATACATTTCGAAATTTGGAATGATTTTGCTAATAAATCTTAATGGTTTTATTCTGAAGTATAGGTTGGACTTACCATCTACCCAGGTATGGTCCTGCGTAAATGGGACTCGAAGCATACAGCAGCTTTGTAAATTTCACTGTAACTGGTGGTGGCTGTGATGCTTTCTGAATACTCCTCTTTTCTCATGCACTGATAGGGCGGGCGGTGGAGGCAAGTTTCCTTGATGTCAAATGCACACATGCACTCTTATTGTTCAAAAAGACAATTCATGTCACTGAACTAATCTCTTTCACCTATCTCTTGCTCTCTCTCTCTCTCTCTCTCTCTCTCTCACACACACATTCTCTCTTTCCCTCTCCTTCTCTCTTATGCTGTCTAATTGACCTAGAGGTCAGTTTTTTAACCTACCTGAACTGTACAGGTTCAGGAACACCTGTGGTATCAAATGGCAAGTCTCTCCTAAGAACTGAGTGTAGCGATACTTTTGTGAAGTTGGACTCCCGAAAGCAGACTTAAATGCATTCATATATGAAGCGGAGTGTTGATCACATTAACTGTCTTATTAATTGACTTATGTTTTGCTTCAGTATTGCATATTAAGCTCAGCTGTCAGTAGCCAATCCACAAACACCCAGTTGCTGTTCGGTTCTTGTTGAACTCGGTTAAAATGCATATGTTTATACAGATTTGTTTTCTATGGTCCAGAACCATCCAACATAACTTGAAAATTAAAGTTTATTATCAAAGTATGACCCTTTTGTCTTTGTCTTTTGTGCACCTCAAGATAATTTTCTTATCTTCAATTGAAATAACTTTGATGTGGCTTTGTTACCATGGAGCAAAGATGATGCCTGACATTTGATATATCCAGCATAGCGGCTTTATGTAAAGGTAGGAGTTAATTAACTTCTGAACATGAGCGTGGCCTTATGTCATTAATTCGAGGTATATCTATTTTATATATGAGAGGCCTCTTGAACCTACTCAGAATAATAGACATTGTCATCCTCCTTCCAACTTACTGTTACACTGTAGCACCTCAAAAGACAGGTACCTATACTTTTAGTTTAAGTATGTATATATGCTTTTGTCCCACATAAATCCCCGGTAACAATCCGAGCATGCATGTGTGCTTCGGCAGAACGTTTCGGGGTGTGTGTTGTCAGGCAGACTGTCTGCTCGCGCTAGAAATAGAGCTCATTATAACAAGATAATTGGTTTCGATAAAATCGCTTTCTGCAAAAATATATCCTTAACCAGTTTAGCTATATTGAGCTATGGTCAAAACAGGAGGAGGGGCCTCACTCTTAATAAAACCTGGTTCTGCATTAGTGCTCTGAAGAACCTTTTTATAATGTAGAACCTTTTGTTGCTGTTTAAGGTTTGTTTTTTTTAACACTGTTAAATTATGACCTTAGTGACTACTGACCCTATGCCTAACCTACTGATTTACTTGTGGATGTGTGTAGAAATTGTTATGGTGCAGTTTGTTTGTTTTTTGGTAACATGATATCTGCCACTTCCTTTTAGAGAGATCAGTTATTGCAAATTATATAAAGTAATAAATTGTCTCAGTTCAGTTTGGTAAAACACTACATTTGAACTAACTGAACAAATTATTACATGTTGCACATCATGAACTCGTGTTCATTAAAAATTCCTCATGATCACTTAATGATAAATGGCTCTGCAAAGAACCAATGGGTAAAAGAGTCTTTGTAGAACCAAAGAAGGTGGCATCACTGTAAAGAACCACCTCTTAACCAGCACATGCCACAACTTTCCAAATAATTGGAACTGTTTCCGTCTCTAACAAACCTGCAATTTAAGACTTGTATGCTCATGTTCTTTTAACAAAAGATACACTTCACTTTACATATATAGTTCTATCATAATGTGCACATATAAAGTTACTGTTTATAGTATATAGTTTCTTTAACTTTAACATTTTATTTTAATGTTCTTAAAGTCTATTCCTAATTTTAACAGCCTTACAAACAATTAGGATACATTTCACAGCATTCTGTACTTTATGGGCTGGTTTCCTGCTCAAGGATTAATCCTAGTCTTGGCCTAAATTGTAATACCAGTGGTGATTCATCATTTAAACTCAAAACTAGTCTAGGACTACACTTAATGTTCGACTGGGAAATTGACCCTTTATGTATGTGACAAAGAATCTTCATATACGGTGCACTACTGCCAGGTTTTGTGCAATAATATATCTTTATGCACTTTGTCATGTACATATCATTCCTCCAATGTGCACATATTCTACCTCTAGTTTACTCTTTATATTGTTACATTTCTCATATAGCACCTTACTCCCTGTACATGTGTATATTTATGTATGTAAATGTTTCTTTTATTCTTCTCAGCTCTATAGTATTTATTATAGTTTTATTCTGATTACTGTATTTTTTAGTCTTCTTTTTAAACTGAAAATCTGCTGATTGTTCCAAACGACATCTCATTGAACTTGTACAGTGACGTAAAGTCTGTCTGTCTGTCTGTCTGGGGTGGAAGTAACGAATTACAAATACTCACGTTACTGTAATTAAGTAGATTTTTTGGGTACTTGTACTTTTATGAGTAGTTTTTCAAGTGTGTAATTTCACTCATACTTGAGTACAATTTACACCATGTAATCTACTTCGCTACTTATAAAATCAAAAGCCGCTACTGAGTACGCCCACTATTTGAATTAATATTCAAACCTTTCATCAGCATCTTTGCAGCCAATAAGGCTGTGCAATCGCGACCGCGCCAATGAATCTGTGACGTAAACAAAGAATAAACTCCCCTGCAGCAGCAACACAGGTGTCTGGAGGTACTACACAGTGGAGTACAAACTCATTTATAGACTGAAGATTTGGAGACAAAGAAGCCAAAATGGAGAAAATGGAGCCGAACGAAGCCGGATAGACTCTGTTAATTTAGAAAACCAGCTCTTGCTGAAACTGAACAAAAGGTTCAGAAAGTGAAGTGTGACAGAAATGCTATAATGTCTAAGAGTTTAAGACACTTACCTGCCTGTTGTTCGCAGTGTACTGGGAAAAGTTTAAACTGTTCTATGCATGTTCAAAAACATTTTTGTTTTATATCTACATTTATTTACAAAACAAACTGCCTTTCTATACCTCGTTCATCTGAGAAATGTGCTTTGAACGTAGATATTTTATACTGGTGAACCGATTCGAATGCCTGCTATTGACGACACAATAAAACATCCATCGGTTAAAAAGTAATTAGTACTCTGAGTAGTTTTTGAGAAGAGTACTTTGTACTTTTACTCAAGTATTTTTTTAACGCCAGTACTTTTACTTGTAATTGAGTACATTTTAACCGATGTAACAGTACTTGTACTTGAGTACAAATTTTCAGTACTCTTTCCACCTCTGCTGGCTGTCTGTCTATCTATCTATCTATCTATCTATCTATCTATCTATCTATCTATCTATCTATCTATCTATCTATCCAGACAATTAAATTATAATAGGGGAGAGTTTAAAGTGAAAAATCAACACCCCACATGCAGCTAAATGATTCTCAATTTCACCTTTCAATAAACTTATGTGGAGCTACGTGCAGTGCAATTACTTCTTTCCCCCCGACCTTTTTCCGGAAAATCTACGCTCCGTTCCCGCGCGCTCCATCTCGGGATTTGTGCGCTCCTGCTCGCTCTCCCTCTCTCTCGTCGAGCGTGTGTCACTACGCGGGGTAGAGAACGAAAGAAGTGAGGACGCAAAAGGGATGAATACAATGATCTCGGAAATCAGAAAAGACAACCCCGTGGGCAGCTATTCTCAAGCCGAAGCAGCAGCAATTTACCCCGACTCCCCCGTCTCGTCGGCCCCGGAAAACGGGCAGCTCTTCATCCGTAGCGTCGCGTCCAGGAGGGACACGCAGACCACCACCGGCAGCGCGAACCCCGAGGACGGCAGCACGCAGCCCCTGGTCGTCTCCTCCTCCTCTTCCTCCTCCGCCGCCGCCGCTGCCGCTGTCGCCGCCGCCGCCGCCTCTTCTTGCACCATGACGTCGGGTGAATTCATGCAGTCCACCCCGCTGTTCGTGCCGAGGTCTAAAAAGAACCTGTTTTATAAGACTCTCTGCTTCCTCCTGCTCGTGCTCCAGGGTGGCGTCTTGGATTTCTACCTCATCGTTTTCACCGACCTGTATTGGTGCTCGTGGATAGCCACGGACCTCGTGGTCATCTCCGGTTGGGGCATCTTCTTCATCAAAAACGCCCGCAGTAAGCGAGAGAGGGCGTGCGGCTTCCACCAGAAAATCTCCATCTTCGGCTGCAACCTGGGCGAGTTCACCTTCGCCTACCTGGCGTGGCTCATTTACGTGATCGCGTGCACCCCGAAGGTGGTGCTGATTTTGGAGACGTCCATCCTCGACCTCATCACCCTCAAAGTGCCGTTCGGCATCACCGGTTTCAAGGTGACCGCGCTGCTGGCCGTGCCTCTACTCTTCTGCCTCATCAACTCGGTGGTCGAGGACAACAACGGGGCCACACGCTACCACTCCCAAAGCTGCTTCATGAGCACCTGCATGGACGTGCTGGACGGCTTCACTCTGGTGGAGATGCTCCTGAAAAACGAGATTCCCAACCCGTACCTGAAGTACACCGTGATCACCGTATACTTCCTCGCGCTCAGCGTCCCGGTCGTGTGGCTTTACGAGCTGACCGCCGCCTCTCGGATGCACTGCCGCTGGGTTTGGGCGCGCTTCCTGACCGGCGCGGTGGTCAACGCGCCGCTGCTGGTTGTTAGATGTTTCCTGGTGTTCCTCTACAAAAGGCCGGTGTCAGTGTTCATATTAAAGAACGTCTTCTTCCTGGCCTGCCGGTGCCTCGAGCTACTGGAGCAGTGCGCGAGCGTGCAGAGCTTCGCACGTGCAACCAACGGCGCCCGGTTCTCGCGCGGCGTCTCTGAGAACGACATGTCTTGCCCTCACGGATACGTCAACACGCTGGCAGTCAACACGCAAGCGTAGACATCGGGGACTGAGCAGGACTAGTTGAATTTCTTGGGAGTTTGGATCGAAGGCAACTGGACTTTTTTTAGGGTTCTGAAGACGTTATTTTACCTAAGTGGCCCTTAGGTAATTGCAATTGTATCATCTCGAGATAACGGAAAGGGAGTGGAGTCAAATGACAAGTCTTGTGTAATTTTTCAGTATGGCAGTATTAGGAGCTTGAATCCAACTAGACTTCTTTTATTTTTTATCTACAGTGGCCCTACAACCCGTCGTCTGATCTCAAGACAACGGAAAGAAACAAAATAAGGGTGAAATAAGGAACAAAGTAAGGGTTCTGTACTTAAATAGAACAAAGTCTTCTGTGTATGTTATCATTACTCTAGGACATGGCAGTCTTGAGAGCCTGAATCTGAGGCAGCTGGACCTCCTGAAGGTTCTTGAAGACATCATTTTTATCTACAGTGGCCCTAATACACCACCATATGATCCCCAGGTAACAGAAAAGGGAATAAAAATAACAGCAATCCATGTTCTGTAGTAAAGTAGAAAAAAAGTCTTCTTATGTTCTCAGTCATTACGGACATGGTAGTCTTGAGAACTTGAATCAAAGGCAGCTGGACTTTGTTTTGGTTCTTGAAGACATGATTTTTAAATCTACAGTGGCCCTACCATGCCATTTCATGATCTCAAGGAAACTCAAAGGGGGAAAATAATGGTGAAGCGTGTTCTGTGGTGAACTAGAAAAAAGCGAACGAACAATGAGTCGAGTTGTCGGTGTAGGTTCTTGGTCGTTAAGAACATGAGGGCTTGAATCAAAGTAGTCCTACTATATTGTCATATGAATTACAGATAACGGAAAGAAAGTGGTGATGCATGTTCTGTAGTGAAGTAGGAAAAAGCAAGACATTTATAAAGATTCTCTCTTATCCAGGACATGGTAGTCTTGAACTGTTGAATAAAAGGCATGTACTTTTAGGTTCTTGAAAACATTTCATCCTCTCATTGGAAATGATTCTACAGTTCTGAAAATCTGATGAAAAATTCCAAGTATTTACATTTATATTTATGGCATTTATGCCCTAATTACAAGGACAGTCTCCCTTTAAGCAACTTAAGAGTGAAGCACTTACTCAGGGACCCAATGGGGTTTATGCTGGAGGATCAGTTTGAACCAGTGACCCCTTGGTCCAGAGGCAAGCATCTTAGCACTAGACCACCAGTGGGGCTGACACCATAAAAGTGACTGAATCAAAATCATATCATCGCAGACATGATATCATTGGCCATTGAATCGATATCATATTATATTGTGATCTACACCTCTGTTACACAGGCGACTTGTTTGTTTTTTCTGCTTCAGTACGGAAAACTTATGTTTTTATCCAGTTATCTCAGGATCATATGACAGCATAAGAGGGCCACTGTAGATTTAAACAATTTTTTAAAATTGTTTTAATATGATTACTGTCCAGCAATGCCAAACATTTATCTATTTTTGCTTGTGACACGTCCATGAGCAAAGTAAAATCGCGTATTTTTGTTATTTCAAGCTTGCCAAAAAACAACTTGAGATCTTAAGGAAAGTTATTTTATGATCCAAGTTGTCATCTACAGTTCACATGAAAATTTACTCCTGATAATGACTCCTGACAAATAACTCCATAATCTCAAGTTCACACAAATATTGCTATACATATCGAAAAATAAGTAGATCCTACAGGAAATAATGTATGACCTCAAGATCAGGAAATAATTGAGTCTCTTGATCTTCAGATGAAGTATTATTTTGAGAACACAACCTATATTCTTCATGGTCATGAGTCAGGTTTTACTCTATGATATTGAGATGTTATTTGTCTCATGACAGGTTTAGCATCTTGGAGAAGCATGATCCTCATGGACCAACATTTGATTTGACTTAAATCAAGGATTGCCACAAGCAGAAATAGCAGCATGTCTGTAAGTGCGGGACAATTATCATATTTGTATGTCACTTTAAGAAAGAACCTCAGAGATTTGCAGCTTTGAGGTGAGATAATTTATCATCTAATGATCTTAAGATGGCAACTTTTAATATGTCAAACGGAACACAACAAGGAAAATAATGGTGATGCTTGTCCTCTCTGGACTTCCATAGTTTTCCCCTCCTGAGGCCACGCTACATCAGCCTTAACAGACCAACGTCTTCTACAGGTGCTCCGACCAAACAACACACCGTCACGTGCCAGTGAACCTCCAACCCCACCCCACCCCCCCGCCCCCAATCCCACTGATGAACCTTCTTGAGTGTGGTAGTGAACCAAGTCATTAGTGATCTGTGACTTACAGCTTTTATGATTTGCACTTGTCTCGTGAGGCACTTTAATTCGATGAGACTTTGGTTGGTGGAATGCTGCTGATATGCTGATGGAACTAGTGGTTTATTTTATGTATTTGACGATGTGAAAAAGTGTAACATTTCATGGACATTAGTAAGGCCAACATTGTGAGGTCAGTTTTTCCATGATGTTGACTGCCAGACACGCTGTCTGTGGATGTTTTCCAGTGCACTTATCTGTGGTGTAAACAGGCCTTCTTACCTTGTACCGTTGGTGTATATTTCAGATAGTGACCATGATGTATCTTTTTTCCAGTGTCTACGAAGGGCACGACAAGGCTGGTACTTACAAAGGAAACATGCATTAAGGTGTACAATATGGGCTAAGATGTATGCTGAAACCTTTAGTAAATGACACTAGGATTACTTTGTGAAAAGCCCACCACTACCTATGAGAGGAGATGTCATCCATTTTATTAACTAATAGCATAGTCCCATTACAGTGGCCCCAGCAGATGTGGCATCTCATTAGTTTCTACCCAGAACAAGGCTACCTCGCTATGCAGCTCCTTTTTTTTACCCCCCGAGTCATGAAACTATTTGTTTATTTGTTGATTTCCTGATGCGGTTCTTTACTACATGAAAACCACACCGCAGGCTACTATACATACCATTTATATCTGAGAAGCTGATCAATAGAATGTTATGGATATAAATCTGCTTTTGCTGCGTGATTTTGTTTCAGTAAACAGTGTAAAATGGCACAGTGGTAAGTCAGTCACAGGAAGAAATGTAGGTCTAAGGAAAGAAGTGTCAGCAAGTTTAGTTGAAATGGAAAACCCCTTCCTTTGATGCTTACGTTTGATGGCAGTTATCTGATGGGACATACTGCACAAAAATGTTGCTCTACAAACCGGTCTGGGAAATATGGATTAAGACAAAGTAAGTTCTTAAGGCGCAACAGATTCATAAACAGAAAAATGGTGCATCTCTTTCGTTCACACTTTCAGATGAGAAGGAGACGGCGGGGAGTTAAATATGCAGGCCAAAAGTGCATTATGAAAAATGGGATTGTTGTGCCTCACTGTGCAATCTGAACATGTTTTATTTTAAACTTTATGAAAAGGTTGTGTACATGTAAAGGAAAGGGTAACGGAGGACATTTTTTATGCAGACTGATTGGACCTATAGTGCATACACTTTCAAATGTTTTACAGAACACTCAGCCAGAAGGGCTTTAAATTACAGTTTATCTACATGTTTGTATGAGACATTCTTTGCACTATTAAAAGTTTAGGACAAAAGTGCAACTTTTTTCCCAGACATATACAGTTAATTCCAGTAAAAAGCACACAACAAGCAACCAAAGAATGCAGCTTTTGAGTTTGTAGTTACTAAGAATGTTCTATTGTAATATAACATTCAAATCCCTATGTGATCATTTCACCTAATCACATTCCAAGAAACTAACTGCATGGCAACTGAGATAATCACGAAGCCATTTGTTTTCACACAATAATGGAATTACATTTACTTAAACAAAATACATGCAACATTACAGAAATTCTGTAAATGAAAACGTGTGATGAAAAAGAAGTAACACAATTAAATTGTATGTGCTGTACCCTCTGTCTCCCTAAAATTAATGTGCAATATTTAATCTAACATTGCTTAAATGGACAATTCATAGATGCCCCTGTGTACATTACTATGTTAGAAACATGTGTTTGAATAAAACAAATTCCAAAAATATGTTGTGGCATGATTACAGCAATCCTACAAGTATTACAAGTATTTATCTACAAAATTCATGCAGCAGTGTGATGATGATGAGATGATAACTCATAAACCTCATGAGGTGCATATTAGCTTGTTAGCCAATAGACTGCCAAACAGATCTAACTGGAATATACAATGAATACAATTTTGGCAGCCAGTAGCTGTAGTCACAATTAAACATCTTCAAACATTTTTACATTTTATGGCATTAAGTGGACACTTATCCAGAGTGACTTACAGGGACAGTATCCCTGGAGCAATTAGGGGTTAAGGCTTTACTAATGGTGGCAGTGCAAAAAGTAAACCTCTTTGTTCAGAGGCAGGCATTCCACCGCTGGACCACTAACAGCCCTTCTGAGCTATTTCAAAGTAAGGCCTATAAAGTACGGTAAAAACAGTGGCACAGAGACTCCTAGGCCCATTGTTTGTAGAATGTGAACCATCTGTTCTCTCTTTCTTAAAGAGAAAATCAACTCTGCATTGTCTCTGTGCAAAAGCCGGACGAGCTGGGACCGTTTAGCAACAGGACTTCCTGTAACTTGGCCAGAGCTACTAGTGGTTCCTCTCTTACGACAGAGTCTCTGGAACTGTAGCCCTGATCCGACCATCTAGACTGTCTGTTTCCCGAAGCCTCTAACATTTCACTTTCCTCCATCTCCACTGGCTGAGATGAGTTGACGTCCCAAGACGCTGCAACCGAGGGTGGAGGAGCTGCCACTTCGAGTGACGCAATCTGGAAGTGTAGTAGCTGCTTGAGAGCCTCCTCATCATACTCAGCAGAGAAGCCATCGGACGACACTGTCCCGCCCTCAGACACCTCATTCCTGCATAGAGGTGAAGTTTGCTGTAGTGCAGGTTCAACTTGGAGGCAGGAATGAATCTCTGAGCCTGCAGGATACACCCCAGATGTGTGTACGAGAAGTGGTGGTTCCACGGATGGATAAAGGGAATATAGTTGGCTGGGTACTGACTGGACATTTAGTATAGAAGGCTCCTCAGGCTCCAGAACGAGGTTGGAAATTTCGTAAGTCCAAACACTTGGAGTCTGGTCTACATCGTGCACTTCCACCTCATACTCACAGACAGGGGGTCCACTGTTGATCACAGGATCACATCGAAGGATTGGCTGAGGGCACTGGTCAAGAATAGAGATTCCCTCCGACTGTGGCATGTCGTCTTCGTCATCTAGACACTCCCTCTCAAACCAGTCCGGATTGTCCAGTTGATAAGCCTGGAAGGTTTCTATGGCATCTTTCAAGGCTTTGCCCGAGGAGCAGTTAAAATACTCATCAAAGTCGATGCCCTCTATCTTGTGTATTTTCCCACACTGGTATTTCTCTAGATCCAGAATTCGAAAGAAGAGGTCTTCAAACTGTTTCATCAGCTTGTACTTGATTGCCAAATCAAACATGGACGGGATGTCATGTTCTCCGCTTATGTCCTCAAAATATGCCACCAGATACTTGCCGTAAGAGGCAGGACGCTGCATATCAGGTGTTATAAGCTGTAGAGCAAGGGTCAGCATGTCTCCCATTGGTGACTTCACGTCCTCCCGAAGGTAAAGCCGTGGCCCTCCACACATTGCCCCCCACTTGGCTTGGACTCCGTGTGAGCAAAGGACCAGCACCTTGTTGGCGGACTGCTCTATGCGGCGCTTCTGTAGTTCTGTCCACTGCAGCCGGCCCATGGCCCCGATGGAGGCTGTGTCCAGCAGGTCCAGGTAAACCTCTGTTCCACATTTGGCCCTCAAGAAGGCACAGAGCTTCAGCACTATGTCAGTGTACAGAGGGTGATCTCTGGAGTAGATGATCAGCACAGAACACTCAGCAGGGGCAAGAGGCTCATGCAGGGTGGAGTGAGAAGGCCTTAAGGTTTCCAGCACTTTGGATAAAAGGAATCATCGTTAAAGCTGACTGAACAAACGCTGATAGCTAAACCGACATTTCCTTATTTACATTTACATTCAGTGTGGCTCACAATGTGCAGTAAACTTGTTCTTGCTGTACTACTGGGTAAAGCACTGGTTTTAACCAGTCACACTCATAACACTTAAAAATGCAAATATGTTACACATTTATGCTTTTTTAAAGTATATATTTTAAGAAAAGTTATTTACGCTGCTTTTGTATACTTTGTTTAGTTTGTTAATGTGCAGTTACAAGAAAACGCAAGTTCCCTCAGGAGAAATAAAGATTTTCTGACTTCTGATGTTCTTGGAGTGTTCTAGCTGTGCAGTCATATTAAAATTAAGCATTGTGTATTTTCCACAGATTCACTATGTTGCATGGGCATGAAGGGATAATGTTTATTTTGGATAAAAGGCAAGTAGACACTATTTCATGAAGATAATATTCTATACTTCTTACCCTTCCGTTTCCTCCTGTAGCACAAAAACATTGCACAAAAAAGAACACTGCAAAGCAAGAGAATGGAGCCAGCAAAAATCAGCCAAACTTGCTTGTCTACTGGTTGTCCAGGATCTGGATCTGAGCACAACAATGCAGTGTTTACGAAATAAAGCATTTTTACTATTGTTATTCCCAACAATAGTGGAAGAACTGGAGTAGTGGTTGAATTTCATACCTGGACATATCATAAAACTTTGTTTTTTTCTGTAGCAGTCATTTGTACAACTACTGCAGAACGGCTGGATCTAAATGGAAAGATATTTAAAGAGAGACATTTTTACTAGCATCATGATGTATGAAGCTTTTTAATGTTTAAAATGATAGAAACCCACCTGAGCATCAAACATGCAGCATGTACGTGGCCAAGCCTCAAGGTCAAAGGTAACATTTAGGACTGACATGTTTTTCTAGACAAAAGGCAATGAAATGTTATTTCAATATTTGTCCCAGTAGTACTTATTGAATTGTTACTCTCATTTTCTATTTTAGGTTATTTAAAGTGCAAAAGAGTTTTAATGCTTTGATTAGGGATGCACTGATTGCAATTTTCTTGGCCAATTCCGATTACCGATTTTTTTGTAAGTGTGATCGGCCGATACCGATTTTTCCTATACCGATTTTTTTCCCAAATAACAGAAAATTAGAGCTGCTGCGAGTAGTCGACGACATAGACACAAAAAAATGGGTTTCAACTTTTTTAATGTAATGCGGTAGTTACTTTACCTGTTTACTAGATACTTTTATAATAGTGATATATAATAGTGGCAGCTCTACAGCAAATACAAACAAAAATCTAATTTTCTTTAATATAATGCTTTATTTTCATAACAAATTTTCTTTACAAATTTAAATAAATAAAATGTAACTTGCAAAATGTAAAATGTAACAACTCCGGTAACTCGACGTCCGAAAAGTAACACCTACTTGGCATTGTGTATTTTGGGCAGAGGTGATTTATCAGATTTCTGAAGCCTGTATCCTCAACTATGGAAAACGGCTGATCATCTAGGGCTGGGCGATATGGACCAAAAATCATATCTCGATATTTTTTGGTAAATGGCGATATACGATATATATCGATATTATTTTGGGTAATAACAAAAAAGAATTCTGGGTCAAAGCCACATGTACCAACTGTCACAGGGGCAGTTTTATTGAAAACATAAGTAAAAATATATATTGAATAAAAATGCTTTCTTATTAAAAAATAAAATGTAAATAAAACAGATACAGAGCAAAAAGAACGAGTGTAAAAGTGCTTCCTTTTTTACAATAACCTGTACAAACAACAAAACTGACTGAATAAAATTGTTCAACTCCTGGTCAGTGTATCCTGTGCAATTCCCAAATAACAAGTCAAATATTGAGAAAATAAATAACAAGCTAGGGCCTAGGAAAAAAAAAAAGTTGGTTGTCAGTTGAGTTCATGGGACGGTAAGGATTTTTTCCCCCCAGTGGCAGCAAGGGATGGAAAATTTATTTTATTTGTTATTTTCCGTTACAGCAGTGATGTCAGCAGTGATGCCAAAACTAGAGCGCGCAAAATTGCTCGCGCAAAAAATTTGCGGGCGTAAATTTCAAAGTCGAAAATGTAAAACTCGAGAGCACAAAATTAAGAATTGAGTGCGCAGTTGTGATAATTTTGTGCGCAAGCTGTATTTTTCCTCTCGCGAATGACTTTTTTTCCTCTTGATGTGTTAAATGGCCTCGTGCGCAAAGTAGATTACCGACGAGCGGCTTTTTTTCTTGAGTGAGATTTTTTCGTGCTCGGTTTGAAAGGGGCTGGTTTTGGCAGTTTGGGGACAGACAAGTGGGCAAGTGGAGCCACTGATTGCGTGCTTATTAAACGCGTAAGACCTAACTATTAAATTATTATTATAAGGTCTATAAACTATAACTTGGGGTTTAACCTACCTGCCGCTGTTCCTCTTCCTCCGTCATCTTCGGTTATCTACTTTGCGCGCAAGGCCATTTAACACATTGAGAGGAAAAAAGACATTCGCGAAAGGAAAAATACAGTTTGCGCGCAATATTATCACAACCACGCACTCGATTCTTAATTTTGTGCTCTCGAGTTTCACATTTATTTGCGCTACTTTTAAAATTCTATCATGATTTTTATGCGTCATTTTGGCGCGCTCTAGTTTTAGTATTGATGTGACGCCATACGCACCCAAAATTCATTTCGTCGCCGCACGATGTCACCCCATTCAAAGTGAATGAGAAACGCCTCCGTTGAGCGTGACATATGAACGCTGCCTGAACGCGCCGCTGGCTGTGCTGGGTAAGTACGCATCATTTGAAACGGCAATACGTAGGAGTGATCGGTCATCAATGAACAGGCTAAAATGTTTATCTTATCACACAATTGATCGGTGCATCCTAGCTTTTGATGGATTGTTGTGAATGCTGGAAAATTTAAAAAAGCCATTTACACCTTGTTAATTGTTCTTGGATTCCTCACTGTTGCTAATTCTAACCTGAACTTGTAAGTCTATACAATGCTCTGATGTGTTGAAGGTAAAGACAGTTGCTGCTCATGTCTCATGGTAATATTGGCCCACCATCCTGCAAAAGAAGGAGATCCAATAAAACTCCAGTCCATATGTATGTATCTCATGAAAGGAACATTTCATGGAAAGTTAACCGAATTTTAATTGTATAATTAAGATTAAGGCCGACACATGCATTCTGGTAAATATTTGACTACATAAATATTTTATTACAGACACTTTCTCACCCTGTTCAAGGCAAATACTGGTTGTTCGCATTACAGGGTTGTTACAACCTGAAGATAAAAATACAAATTATATTAACATTTAACAATATTGTTGCTATATAAAGAATGTGTGATTGGGCTATCTAAACAGTGTGATGTGGACTTCACTATTGTAAAACATTCACTTTATTAACTTCATTTGGAACATCAAGTGTTTTTACAACATCATAGTTGGTGTGATTTAGGTTTGGCTTGGGTAAATTCGAGACAGACACCCAGTATTGCTGCTCTGGCTCAACAACCACTCTATCCAGAGAAAAAGACCAATGAAATTGAAAAATTCAAGTTTAATACGACGTTCCATTGACCCACTGCAACTAGTAGTCAGACTGTCCTAATGTATTTCTCACCTGTTTACCATCTGGAGCTTGCATGGACTCAATATTTTTTAGAAACTTGTAATGGACACACAAGTGTGATCCATCAAGTTGTTTTGTCACCTGAAATTCAGTTCCTTTTAAATATGAAATGCTTCCTGAAAAAATATTAATGGCATTTATATGTCAGCATCTCAGTTAGTTTGTAAAATAGCCCCAACTTCTAATGTCTGACAATCAGTGCAGACAACCTTCATTTGAATCAACTTGAGATTACATTCGTTGAAAAAATAAAAAAATAAACATGTTAAAATGCGTGACCATACCTTTCTGCCTTTTTTCTCCAGTTTACCCTACATGATGCATACCCAACATTAAAAATACGTACCCTCATCTTTTGCTTTCCACTGAGCAACAATGACTGGCACCAGGAGCCCATTTTCATCCTTTCTGGGCTCCCAATGACCCAGAGATCCACTCGTCAAGTATAGGTGAACTGTTGTTTATCCAGCCACCCAGGATAGAGGCATTTATCTAAAAGAGCAATGTAATCTGCATTAACACAACATCTCACATTACAGTTCCTCTTCTAATGTTATGGAGTGTGTGTGTGTGTGTGTTTTAAATTCTTTACACAAAGAAGACACTCACTTATGTTCACTTCACATGGCAAATCCTTAGAAAGAAACAAAAAACGTACAATTAATCATATTAATGTTGTAACAATTTACTATTTAATAATAATAATAATAATAATACACACACACACAATAATAATAATAATAATAATATGGAAATAATAAGGCATTATATGCAATTCTGGGCAAGAATGTCAATAATGTAGAAAGTGGATAAGGATTGAAATGTAGACTATGATGGAAATCGAAGGCAAATATTAAAACTTCTTCATTCATAATTCTACCTCAGAAACTAGAGTAAAGCCCAAAACAATGACATATTTTAAAATAATGGTCAATTAACTGATATAGTGAGTTACTGAAAGATATTTTACATATTTAAAAAACGTTTCAGAGGCAGACTTTATTTGAGTATGAGTATAAACTCTGAGGAGACGGTTTTCGCTCTATATTTTTCGGGGAGGCCGGACTACTTACCTGCTGTGAGCAGTTGAGGGACGGCGAATTTAAAACGTAAAAAGTCGATCCGCAAGAAAGGAAAATGAAAAATAAGCTCGCTCTTAAGCACAAGAGACTCATTGTCATCTCACTGTAGACAGAAAATGTTGAAACAGACAAAAATTCGCTGTCAGTTGCTTTTTCATGACGTGTTGAGTAGTGTCGAGTAAGACTAGAGAGACACAAAACGAGCTGAACTTCCTGGACTTTATGCAAATACGCGCGGCGCACGAACACCTGACCTTACTGGAAAGCCTGCCTCCGCTTTCTTACAAGCGCGACGGAAGCGAAAGTGGGCGGTTAAACTAACACGCGTGACGTCTCTCTAACTTCCTTTATTTTGGGTATATCTAAAATATTTTATCTGTATATATGTATATATATATATATATATATATATATATATATATATATATATATATATATATATATATATATATATATATGTCTTATATTTAATCTGCAGTTACGCTATGTCATCACATTAGACATTATACATGGCATCCCCTTTAATGTCACTCTTTTTTCTTTAAAGATTTTAATTTAAAAATAATCTATTTTCCAAGATTATTGACATTAGTATTGAATATTCCAAGCAAATGAAGTGTAATGAAGTAAACTAATACTACTACTACTACTAATTACTATTACTAATAATACATAATAGTAATAATAATAATAATAATAATAATAATAATAATAATAATAATAATAATAATAATAATAATAATAATAATAATAATAATAATAATAATAATAGTTATTAATATCCTATCCTTATGCAACTTCAACATTTGGTGAAATGCAGCCTAATTCGTTCCAAATTAATTGAAAGAAACATTAAAAGAAACTGGAATGTTTTCTTGCAATCGACGTATTATAAAGAGTTTGCATACTACTGTGTATGATAAAGCGCAAAGTGTGTGTGTGTGTGTGTGTGTTTTTTTTTTTGCGTAATGGACATAAAAGTACACAGGTCTAAAACGGCAGGTGGATGACAGACAGGAAGGGATCATATCAGATGATGACAATGGGATATTTGAAAAGATAATGAATGTTGATTGTCTGTTAAGAATGCAGCTTCCAACACTGTCCTTCAGTCCAGTCCAAATATTTTTAATTTTATTATTTTTCTATCCAGATAGACCCCCTCACAGAAGTGTGGAAGAGGTTCAGAAAGCTTCTGGTCAGGCCGTTCAGGTGGGTTGGAGAGCCAAAGGCAGGTTAATGTGCACTAGAATATGCTTTTTAATAACACTAGATGTCAGTGTTTCGCTTCCCTACTGTTCGCTCGCGTTCAAAACGTTTTCCTGTACTGAAAGAATTTCTCCAAATTTCTCCAAATAACTTCAGTACACGAGCTCTATATTATTTGCACCGGGCTCATTGTAAAAATATCATGAGTGACTGAGAAATAAGCATTATGTAATGTTCCATGAGGCCGACCCTATGTCCAATACTTCCACTGTTCCAGCCTCTGAGCAAGACCCATCACTCCAAGTTGCTTCAGGGAGACTGTTCCTGTAATTAAATCTGTATATCTGCATCTTAAAAATGATTATGCAAACATTCCCTGCAACTGTTCTTGACTGTAGTTCATGGTTTTGTCAAATACATATTTTGAGTAAGGAAATATGTATCAGACAAAACATCTACATCAAATAAGAATTACATTGGAAATCCCCTACATTAAAAAATATTCCAACATTTCCTCTATGCATTTTGGAAGATAATTTAATATGTCTCACTTTTCATTTCAAATGGGATCACATTTGATTACTGGTCCATCACTTAAGATTAATGGCTTATTTCAAATAGGACCACTATGCTCAAATAATTCAAGTGGAACGGTTGTCACATTCCTCAGTCTCTGGACGTTTGAACACTATCCCAATCCTAGATCATAAACCCCATCTACTAACTATAAAAACACTCTACTGTGCTGACACAGTATAGGCTTTCCAACCATGTGAGAGAACAGAAGGAGGGTCATGTCATTTGTTAGTTCAAACAACTGAAACAAACCCACAGTGCACCCAGTGAGTCTATGAGGGCATTAAGTAGTATTGGCTGGTCCCACATCAAACCCTGAGATTGGGGCCTCAGGATCGTTATATGGGCTACCCACACCCAGTCCAGGTGTTCACCATAATGTTTTTATACAGTGGATTGATTTTAAGAGGATTAGACTGTGCTTAAATGTTGCATCCTTGGTTTAAAGTGAATTGTTTGGATATCATTCAAACAGGGTGTGGAGCGATGGACCAAAAGCCTCTACTATTAATTATAAATCAAACTGCAATCAGTTGCTTCTTCAACGTTCATCACTTGTTCTCGGAAGATCTGCATAAACTTGTGTGTTGTCTGTGTTCTCACCTTTGCACCTTTAAAAAAAAAAAAAAAGTGGTGCTTGTTTATTAAATATATGTTGCTTATGATTTCCAGCCTCACTTATTTCAGATGACAACCTTTTCAGAATACAAACTTTGCCACAGTTTTGCCATGCTTAGTGTGGACAGGGTCTCAGAAATGGTGAAAGTCACCTAGAAATCACAAATGAGCTCATGACTGTAGAATGTGTCTAGCACTGCACTTAAATAAACAGAGCAAAGCAATTTAAGTATTAGTACTGTGACTAGAAATGAGATCACCTTAACTGTTATGAAGAAGAATGGAATAGACAACGGACTGAGGTCCGATAGAGTAGCAAGTGATGAAGTGCCTGATTAGAGTTGGCAAACTGTCACCTTCACTAATGGAGCCTTTTCCTTACATGCCCCTCATATCCAAGTGTATGGTCTAGATGCCAGTGCTGCAGAGCTGTTACTAAGAAATGTCAAAACATTTTCACAAAACTATTTCAGTCTTTATCAGAAATGTAAGACATACACAGAGTTTCTGTTGAGTGAAGCTGTTGGTTTTATTGTTGTCACTGAAAAAATAGGCTGGTGAGAGTACAGTTACTCCCGAGATGGAGCAGAAAGCATATTTAGAGCATGATTCTCATCAAACCTGAATTGGTGCATTCTTTTAAATGCACAACCATTGACCAAAAAGTATCTCTACTTGTATAAATGACTTTCAAATCACGCAAAGGTCACATCGCTTATTAATAGTAGCAATAGTATCAGTGGTAAAATTCTGTTTTGTTACGCACAAAAGCCATAGTATTACATGTGTTGTTGCAAAAGTGCCTGATCAAGTATTGTAGCTAAAGTGGCTAATGCTATGAGTTTCCAAGACAGTGACCATAATTCCAAAAACAGAAATGGATGAAAAATGAACACTAGCCGGTAGGCCAACTGACATTGAATTAGTTGGGCAGAGGTGTAATATTTCTAGGGAAAGGAAATAAGTAATACACTTTTTAATCCCAAGGAAATCCAGAGCGCTGTCCACTTCTTTAACAAAAGCCACTTAGGATAATCTGAAATATATATAAAAACTACGAATAACACAGATGTAATAACATAATGACATATATACAGTTTGTTGCTGTCTCATGTATCTATGTACAATTGATATATAAACCATAGATATTAAACTTAAAATTGACTTATTGTATAGGCGTAATTAGAATGGGATTAAAATGGTCTTTTTAAATCAGACTTTCGAAGAAATAATTATGAGTTACATTTATAGATGAGTTAGTCTTCTTTCCTTTATGTAACATCAATCACAAAATCTACGATGAAGTTCTGTGCTGGTAGTATACTGTAAGAGTACAAAAAGGATAGTCACACAAACAGAACTCTTATGTAAGTAGGGTTACATTGTCCTTTTAAAAGTACAATAGTAAATATACTGCAATAATTTTACAATGTGGAGCCAAAGCCAATCTTCAGATTTCAATAGCCCCATTCACACATACATGTTGACCAGTAAATGTTATAACAATTTTCTGGAACAAATGTACATATGAACAAAAGCCCGAGTCAAAGTGGCATATAAGTTGATTTGGCAGTTTGCCCAGTGTGGACCTAGTAACCTTTCTGGCAGCGTTCCGGGAATGAAGACAATAAGCAAAAAATGGTGTTCATCAGAAGATGACGTCTTTAGGTTTATAAAATGCTTCAGCAGCATCTTTCCAAAAGGTGAATTTTATTGTGTGTATATCAAATGTAACACTACGCAATATTCAAGACTATTTAGAATGTTAGACCTGATTTTGGAGTATTTGAATCAACAACCTCTTGGTCTGTAGGAAGGTATCCTACCACCAGAATTCCACCAGTTAGTTGGCCCATTGGTATACAACATCCTCACATTATAACTACACCTTCAGGAAATATTTATTGATCATATAAACATGTTGAACCAGGCAATATTCCAGCAAAGAGGAAATAGAGGGAAAGGTTTTTCCAGCCAGCAGTGCTTTATAAGTTTATACAGGAATATTTCTTAACTCGTGTGAACAGAGGCTAATCACCACCACTCAATCAGACATTAGGATCATTTTTGTATGACTGCCCATTGTACTGCCACATAGCCAGACAAACAACTTTTTTACAGCAAAAAGCAACTGTTCCAAAATCCATTGCTCATATTTAAAAGCATTCACTGATCTTGGGGTTCAGCTTTTCATGAATCACTGAACAAACTGTTTTCTAAGATGAATCCTTCACTTAAAATGGAAAATGAATCACTTATGAAACCTCGGCGGTTCCCTCACTAGCCTCTTTGAGCAGTTAGAACTCTCCTATCACTTCCCTGGTGTTGTTTTTTCCTCATTTCCTCCTGGAATGGGGGTGGAATACTTTCTTGATGGATATAAGTGGATTGCTGTAATCTGTGGAGTGTGACCCCTCCGTCTCATTCTCTCCTGTAGACTGGAGAAGAATAGATGCCCATAAAGTCTGATGAAGATAGTCTGTCTTCTGGAGTTAAACTTGGCAGTGCTGGCAGCATGGGGCCGCTTCAGTCTAATCAGATGCTTACCAACACATATGAATATAAACAGTTACACAGTTCACTGTTTCTTCTCCATTTCTCCCACTCTAATTCTAAAAAAAGACACTAGAAAAGAAACAGTTGATGTACAGAATAGCAGCATTTTAAGCCGAAGCCTGGAGCTGGTTGCAGACGTGTAGACGTCTCAAAAGAAAAAACCTGTATTCTTGGAATTGAAACATCAAAAAGAAATCTTATTTTTTCAACCTCTACAGTCCGAAATACAGATCGTTTCTTAATTTGATGTCTAAAAGTCGGAAATTTTTCACAGAATGATTAGTGTACATTTCACTACTTATACTCATATATCTATGTGTGTGTGACAACTAAAGAATCAGCTACAGACCTTTGCTTGAAATCCAGAAACCCTGTGCATCAACAAAAAAAGTGTATTCTTTCTCTTATCTTTTCTATTTTGCATGTCTACAGGTCTGAAATCGGAGAACATTGAAATCTGTCATTGTGTGCATCAGCAAATAACTGCCATAGCTTGCACCTATTTGCCTGGTTGGTGGTGTTTCCAGTGTTTTCACCTCACCCATTCACAGACACATCTTAAAATCATCTGGTTGCTTTTCACCCCAGACTTTCCCCGTTCTGTAGGATCTCCTGTACATTCCAGGCATTCCAGTGGGCTGTCCTTGCTCCTGGCACTGGTGGAATGGCAGGGCCAAACGGAGCGAATCGGATCGGGAGCCACTTTTCCTTATCTCTGAGCCGGTACCTGCACTCTCTCCGGAATGTTCTGCGCCAGATGACACACAGTAGGCTATCTGCAGCATCTCTGCGCTCCTTTCCCATCAGAAAGGCTGTCGCAGAGCCAGGTGCCAGCTCCTGCTTAACCGCCCTGGCCTCACTCGCCTTCCCGACAGAGCTGCTGTAGGTGGTCTTCATGTTCATGAGCACCAGACTGTTCAGTGTTTGTTCAGTAGGAATGGTAGTGAGGCAAAGTGCTTTTACTCTTTCAGTCACTGAACCTGCTTGGCACATTGTGAATGAGTTGCAGCAGAGATGTTTGCTCATCAACTAAAAGTGAAGCTCGTTAAACGCTTTATCAGCCCACTTAAACGGTAGCGGTATAAACCCATCAGTTCAGTGAATACTGTGGCAAAATGTGCAAGGAATCTGGTACCTGTTACTCAAGTGGAACGGCATGTACATAAGCTGTGCTGTGAGGTTGGTGTATATCACTCAGGAAGGGATGAGACCCTGACAGCTTTAGATAACTTCTGTGGGTTTATATCGACGATTAGCACTTTAGCCCTGCTCACACCCTTAAATGTACAAAGGGCTATTTCTCTGTAGTCCATAAAGTGGTTCATTTGTGTGACGATGCCAGACGTGGAACCACGCTTCAAAGACGTCATCTCTCCAAACTTTTACTCGATGGGCCAAAACCAGACTGAGTTGTTGATGTATGATATCAGGCTGAGATGACATCAACCTTCCTGACTTAAACATTACCTACTTTGGTGTACTTACATGTCGTTTTTCTGTCTCACAACGGACCCCAATGCAAGATTGGTTTGGCCCAGAAGAAAGACTAAAATGAGTTACAAAGATATGCTTTTCAAAGAAGAAGAAAGAAAACTGTTTGCCTTCCTCTGATGTCCGCTTCATGTGTATCAGGGCACGTATCCTCTCCCTAATGACTTTTCTCCAGAGGATACGTCATGTTTAAATGAGAATATATTACCCTAACAAGGGTTTCCACATCCATCTGGCCATAATGGTCTTAGATACAAAATAATGGGCCATATAATGCATGAATTGTATTGTACATTATACATACTTTTTTTTTCTAATTTACGTAGTGGTGAAACTGAAAACAGTGTAGTGTGAAGTCATGCTTAAGGGTTTTTATCGTAATTGGTGTTAATTAAATATTCATTTCAAATGAGCAAAACTGTCTAGTTATTCTAAATAAGCGTTACTACCATAACATTTGTTAAACATTTTTTCAGTGTTAACCTTGTGCCTGAAGTGAAGTGTGTTATTATTACTTAGAGAGTGCCTACCACAGCCCTAAAATGATCAAACCCATATGTTAACTGGTCACAAACTGTAGATTCTTGCATAAGAAACGAAATCAGGCTTTGACTTTGCCTACAGCAATATAAATTTACCTGGGAGCCTCTTTTCTGCTTACAAACTGCTGTGTGCTTGAAGTAGATTTTGAAAGCGTCTGTGCTTTGACTTTCACCCCAAATTTCTCCCCCTAAGGGATTATTGATCATTTTTGTTCAATCACTGATGTAATCTTCTGATTGAATCATTCTGTTGAATTGCATATGTGACCCATTTTACCGTAGGCCAGTGACAGGTGCCTGGCGCCACTACAAGGTAATCAGTCCTCTGCGTTGCTAGTGTTCTGTTCTTTGGTCACATGAGTTGACGTAGAATAGTAAAAGTACTGTCTTTAACTTGCTTATCCTGATGACGAAAGACCTCTCACCTCATAGTAACAAGTAACACAAGTAGCATAGTAACACAACGACTGCGTACTTTACATGTTTCTGCAACCGTTTTTCTCCAGATACACTTATTCGATGCACTCCTGGCTGGCTTTGCTCTGCTGTGCACCAACTTTCACATTGTGACAAAGCCGGAGTGTGTTTTCCCATTGGCAGATCTCACTGGGAGGGTGACAGAGGCTGACCCTGACACACTGTGGAGTCTCTCGTTCTGTTAGTGGTCCATTTTCAAACAACGTCTCCTAGGCATTGGCCTACATTCACGGTTGTAGGCGACTTCATTCCAGTTGTCCCCACATTGGCTGAACAGCGCTCGGCCGCATTTCCATTTGCATCTCTGGCGGAGACGGCTAATGAGACATATTAGTTTCATGTCTCTGCAAAGAGATGATTCACTATCTTATTATATCAAACCATCTCTGGCCTAGTAATGTTGCATTATTATGTATTACGCTGCTGTTTGTGTTGTTCACAAAGCAATGAAAACCACAACATGTGGAAAACACAATCATTTGAGGCAAATATTGTGCAGTCACATACATAGCAGCCGTAATGACAGGGTTCAGATTAGTAATCCATTTGTCTATTTATGCAGGAGCAGTGAGACAGGGGGGAAGTGATGTAATTCTCTAACTGGCTGTTGTGCTGACAGTTCTGGTGCATTACCACTTATTTTTACCCATCTCTTGTGGGCAAAGGCTCCAAAACATACTTTCATCTATAATGTCAACATGTCACGCTATGGTCAGGTAGACTTGAAATGAGACGGGAAGGCCAGTTTGTTCTTAACACCTGAGTTGTGATTATTCAGAAACCAGTGTTGGTCAAGGACCGCTGGAGATCCGCCCTGTGCGAGATCCTCTCTAGAGCTCCACTGCTTTCTGTTGGCCAACACAAACCTGCACTCCTTTGCATGCTTACAGCAGTGTTTTCCCCTGAAGTGCTTTTCCAGTGCAAACAACAACACACACGTCTGCATGCTCACACATGTACACACACACACACACACACAGAGTCTTATACTACTATCTTTGCGAGGTCCTTCCATAGACTTCCATAATGATTAGAGGTATATAATGCAAAGCCAACCCTAACTCTAAAACCTAACTCAACTCAGTAACCAAACCTCCATGTCCCCACAAAGCCATAAAAAATAATACAAGTGTCTTTATGCATAAATACACACACACAATTACATCTAGTTATCTTTGTGAGACCCTTCCACTGTCATCTGCATAAAATAAAACCAAAAAAAAAAATGTTGCCACAAATTCAAACAATCTTAAGTTCTCTTAATTTTCACAAGACATTCAGGTCCTCATGAATGCCTAAATAAAAACCCCAAACCTTAAAAGCCTGCCACACACACACACACACACAGGAAAACATGAAAAAGAAAAAGAATTTTAGTGTCTTTACAATGTACTCCTCCATTGAATGAGCTTTCAACACCTCTTCCCTGGCTGAGTTGGTGTAAAAAAAGAAAAGAAAGCAAGGGCGAAAATAAAAAGACTGCTATGGTAAACAATATTACACATGCTGTCTCATGGCTTAAAGGAGGATAAGGACTTACGGCGCACACAATCCTTTTTTTGCTCCACGCCTACATCTTACAGAAGCCATTATTTGCTTAAGTCAAATATAGCATTAAGATGGCAGCACTAATCCAATAACTAAGGCTGTTTGACACCAGCGGCCGCCATAATGCCGTTAAACGCGTATGTGTAGACTTGATGTCCTTCAGATTAATGTGATTGTTATTTGTTCAGATAATCCTCACATCATTCTACAAACTACAAAACAAAAATGAAGACGTGTACGATGGATAAAAACTATGGAAGTGCAAATCAGTGCTAAAAAAGACAGATTAGGATTTCTTATAACAACTATAATACATACTATTATTATACATACATAAGACATACCTTAGGGATCCATTGACAACACAAAGTCCAGATAATTATTTTTCAGTAAAATAAATCAACACTGTCACTACAGAATACTTTGTTTAATTCGTTTAGTGAAGACAAACACATGAATTAATAACTAAATGTTTATTAGTGAATCCTGTTAATCGACTGAAGAACATATGGTGAAAACAAAGGTGTGACTTCATCAGGCTGAAAGTCTGAGTTGATCTTGGATAAGAGGAATGTTGACGAGACCCCTATGAGGATTGCTAATATTTTCCATGCTTCATATCAGACTCAGAATCAACAGCCATGTTTAAGAGCTGAAAAACACCTGCCCACTTTTCTACCCCCTTGTTTGGAAGGAGTGCTCCTCTTTCCCAGGCCCTCTCCAGGTCTGAAAACCGAAGACGTTCCATCAAACCAAAACATTCCTTAAAAAGGGTTATTTAACAACCAGAAAAAGCTATTCAGAATATTACTCTGCGTAAACTATTTAAGGTCTTATGTAGAACATTTCTGTGTGGGTTTTGAGAAGATTCCTCATTTAACACATTTTAGGACTGAATTATTCTACTTTGAATTATTCTATGGACATTTTAATGTTTTCACTGAAATGTTGGACACTGGCCAGAGTCGACAGGTCAGTGAGGATGTACTGGTCTGTTCCTGATACCAGCCAAATGGAAAAAATGTCTGTATGTGCATTACAGGCTTGCCTTCCATATCTTCAAAACAGTATAACCTGCCATTTTTGTGGGTGGAGTGATGATCTGAATGCTTCATGAACATGGTAAAAACGATTATTGTCCTGATAATTGTGATAATGACAACTGCTCTAGGATATGGTTAAAAGTAAATGCTACATGCAAGCATTATTCTGCCAGTGAATGATTCAAATTCTGCACAACAGAATGAGCAACAGTTAACATGTTAGAGAAAATGTGTAGTACAATTGTATTCCATTATCATTAAAAGAGTGGATAAGTGGACAATGTTACATAATAATAATAATATATTAATAATAATAATAATAATAATAATAATAATAATAATGAATGACACACTGAATTTAGTATATGCACAAATCTAAGTGTCTTTCTCTTCTTGCCAGATAGTTTTCATGAAAAACAACAACAGTCCACCAAACGTGAGTTTTAAATCTCTGTATGTCACTACAGTGCTTCGTTCCAACATAAGCATATCAACAAGAGGTGTCTGGATCTGAATTTTGATGGTTAATGTGACTGTTCCATCTCTCATTTTAAGCCACTGCAGCCACGGTCTGGTATTTTTGGACATTGGTGATTCCCAGTCAGCAGTAGAGTGTTGAGTACAAAAGCAGGTTTAGCTTTAACAGGGAGCCGAATCAAATTGAGATCAAATGTCAATCCTAATTGCTCAAATTGTTTCCTCTCACTGCAGCATTCCTAAAGACATTTAAAGCCAGGTGCTAAATCATCCTAGTCTCAGCATAAATGTCCCCAGTTTACACACAGAGACCATACAAAGTTTTCAAAACATTGTTGACTGGTCTGGACATGCAGAAAGATGATCACCACAGCACAGGGGGTAGAGAAAGAGTCATTTCATTTTTATTTTTAACCTGCAGGAAAGATTACAGACTGTTTACAGCATGAATAGAGAGACTCGCAGTGTACACCAGACAGCTGACTAATCTTTCCACTATTCCACATTATTTTTTATCTGTGTTAAAACTGGTCAAACTTTCAGCTAAGAGAATGTTGGTTAAGTTAACTAGTTCTTTAATAAAGTTTTCATCACAGTAATAAAATACAACGCATACAGTACATTGACATGCATCAGTTTTACACTGAAAAAAGTACATTTCTCTGTAGTCTTTGACCTTGCCTTGCTCTTCCTCTTGTAGTCTTCCCAAACAGCTTTAAGTAGCACATTTTGCCCAGTTTTGCTATGTCCAACATAGTATATGTGAACCAAAAAGCATTTAGAGTGCACCATTGGGACATTTATGGCAAACAGCAGGAAAGTCTCACCCCAGAAAGCACTGCATGGATACTCTCTAGCACACACAGGCCATCTGAAACACAGTACTCTATGACATGGTCGTAGCTTTTTAAAGACATTGGCATGCACCACTTGGAAACACAACCATCACCATCTTAGTCTTAATGGGCACTTCTCATACCCTGGTAAGTACCTAACCACATGACCATCTCCAAACTAATTACATGACCATCTCCAATCACGGCACCACTGGCGTCCTCATTTCCTGTTCGTCTAGACACCTCTCACACTGACTTCCGCCGTTTGCCGAACACGTTGTTGATGAGCTTGGCCATGGACTTGGAGCCACTGGGCCGTCGCCGCCGTTCTTTGGCTTTGTTGCCAATGCTGGCATTGCGCACCATCTTAGAAAACATGAGTGCAACCTCTTGGTAGTGCTCAGCGGCAGAGAGCTCGTAGAACTGGCAACGACCGTCTAGCGCCAGCCTCTGGCCTTCCTCCCTAGCCACCTCTCGCATGTGGCACAGGTCCTGTTTATTCCCCACCAAAAACACCACTGAGTCCGAGTCCCTAGAAGAGGGGAGGGAAATAATTTAGAAGACTTCACGACCACCATGGTTATGACTATGGGCACAGCGGTTCTGTGAATATTTATACTTAGCAACATTGCAGTATATTGAAGAATAAACTATATAAGAATGACCTGTGGATTCTTACTAACAGTTGATTGTTTACATATTTTATTGAAATTATTGTGCAATCTAGTTAAAAAAATAGACTGAAGGCCAAACTTAGAGATTTCAGGAATGTTTCCATTGATTAGTTGAAGCCAGACCTCATTTAATCAGCTGTTTAGATTTCTGCTTAAGTTTCGCCCTTTGGGACAATTCTTGGATTACTTTGCTATGAGCAAACTAAACATTTCCTACGAGAAGCAGAAGATATGTTCCCAACCAATGCAAATCAGCTGATTTATTGCATAACAGTCAAGCATCTGACAGTTCATGGCTTCATTGCCAGGGCTTCAAGTAATTTTTACTTCCACTAAGTGGTTTTTGCTATTCTAAATGCCAAACAAGATGATTAAAAATTTGTGGGTGGCTTTTTCCACTGAGGAAAAAACATGTGTGAATTATCATTAGACTAACAGATCTCCCACTCAACACCCACTAGCAGCTTCACTGCCATTCTGTTATTCTCCATGTTGAAAAACATGAGCTGGAGGAGGCTGGTCAGCTATTGGCCGCCCACACAGCCGAAAGGCACAGAAGTGACTTGTGAATGGTGAACAAAAATAGCTGCCTCCTCTGCTGCCTAGGCTTATTCTGAGCGATGAGTGTTACCTTTTGGCTACTCCCAGGTTCAGCTCACGGATTAGGTGGACTATAGCTGTGGCAGTGAGAAACGAGGAGCGATCGCTGATGTCATACACCACCACAAAGCCGTCAGCCCACTGGATCTGCTCGTTCAGGGTGGATTTTCCCTCGCAGGGCTGGAGAGATGTGTACAGACCATTAGTGTAAATATTCAAGGTTTAAAGTTCAAGGTTACTGTATTGTCATCAGCAGCTTTATGCATATACAAAGTGTGATGAGCCCAATCTCCCAATTGGAACGTTACTGTTGAGACACATATATGGGCATAATCGTTCATTGTCACACAATTTCCGTCATCTGTTTGACTTTACATTTTGTTTTATCAATTAATACGATTAATC
>JAVGVS010000002.1:11671415-11693915 GCA_032718565.1 Distichodus sexfasciatus | reverse complement strand
CCGTCCCCAAGCACTGCTCCCTGGGCACCGCCCATGCCTGCTGCTCACTACATCCTCACGGATGGGTCAAATGCAGAGGTCACATTTCGCTGTGATGCACTATGTGCTGTGGTGTGTGTGTTCACAATGACAAATAATCACCCCTTCACTCACTTTTGTTTAAGTATGTCTTAGTTGGTGGTAACTTGGTCTTAATGACAGTTTTTGATTTAAATCTAGCTTTACAGATTGAAGAACAGTCGTGGACTAAAAAGCACTGTTGTACGTCACGTGATCAGAGCATCTGCTAAATGCTGTAAATGAAATGTAAAATGTAGCGTGTCAGTGGAAATACCTCAAAAGTGTGTGTTTATGTGTGTGTGCCTGCACGTGTTACTATACACTGTATCTTGTATACTTGTATTTAACCTGTTTGTTTATACTTATTATGAAATGATTTAGTAATTCTACACACACACACACACACATACACAATGACCTCTCAAATGTCCCAACAAAACCCCTCTAAATAAGGGATAAAAGTGATTTTAGGGGACATAAAGGTCCCCACAAACACACACACACTCACACACACAAACAGTATTATTAATAATTATAGGTGTTCGTGCAAGTACTATCACCAAGATAGCATATGTGTGTGTGGTTAGTAGGTTTGAAAACAAGCGTGTATAAACATATGTAGTATATGCATGTTTTATACAACATATATAGTAGCACACGTGTTGTGGACATGATCCACTTTTTGATCCATTGATCCATTGTTAACACCATCAGCAGCAGCAGCAACCCTGCAGTCTGCACGGTACACAAAATGATCTAATCAGATCTGTAATCTGTACACAAATAGAACTCATACACTGTGCATTGTGAGTTAGCTGATCATCCGTCCACAGTCACATGAGTTCAAAGCAATACTTAAAGAGCGGAGGAAATCAATCAGAACACATTTCAAGCAAAAGCTAGAGGGATGCAGTGTTGGTGCAGCTGGTGTTGATCATGCGCTTGAAAGAGAGGTGCTCCAGAAGGAGGACCAGGTGATCCTTGTCTGGAGCCATTTAACAGTTTGGTTTTTCATAGTTCACAACAAAAGAGTAGCCAAAAATATTCACAAGTTGTGTGTGCTTGTGTTGTAAATGTTTCTAAAACCCAGTTTCAGATGTTGGAAATCCGAAGACTTTGCAAATAAAAAATATCCATCCAAGAATGATTGATGCTTCAATCTCTGGGGTAAAAAGAGGGTTGTGTCATAACTGCTCCCAGCATCATCTAGAAGCTAGAAAGGAGATCTGTAAATCATACGTAGAATCCTGTAGGGAGTTATGTGCAGATTAAATCACATCGACTAGGAGCGTGCATCAATAAATTGTGTTAACTATACAGACCAAAGCCTCTGCATATTTTTATCTTCATAAATCAGTTTATTACATAATCCTCCAGTACGTCACTGTGTCTACAAAAAGGCCACTGTAGCCACAATCACAAGCCACAATAAACCTGTCATCAATAAATTGTGTTTGCACTCTTTCTCCCACTGATGCTTTTTTCTTAGGGGTCATAAGAAGGCTCTCTTAGGCCTGTCTGCACTGCTAGTGTTCTACTTTTGGGGCATTAACCCCAGAGGAATACCTGACTGTTGAACATTTGGTTCCTTTGTAATTTAAATATATGGAAGTGATTATGAAGGAAGGAGTTTGAAATCTTTGAAAGCCCTGCACTTTGTGAGACAGATTTGATGTTCATGGGAAAACTTCAAATCCTACCAACATGATCCGAATGACAAATGTCTTGAACTGCTGTTACGGTAAACTCCAGGATTTAAAAAGCAAAAGACGTTAGACTCAAACTGTGTGGCTTCAGTGAATCTCAGCCAGCTGTGATATAACACCTTTATCATGCAGCTCCTAAACAGAGGATCCTCCTAGTTTTTGGGATAGTGTGTTTATATGAGTTGAGTGGCAATACAAATCATTGGAATCAACAGAAGCCAACATTTACAGTAGCGGAAGGCAGTAAGAATTCTGAAAGTGGTGTCTGAATATTCCATCAGCAGACTCTTCAGACCTGGCTGGGGAAAGTAATAACATTGCATAATTTCCTCAGTTGCATCACTGGCTAGTTTTGGATGAATTAAGCTTGGCTTTATTGCCATGTCAAAGTGCAAATGGTATTAACTGGTGAAATTAGAGTTCAAGCTAGACTAAAAAATAAATGTGCAGAAAGGTATATGTGTATCTAGTTCATGCGAGAGTACATTTAGATGAAAAGATGCTCAAATGCAGGTTTCTGAAGGTCTTTGGCTGACTCTTTAAAACTCACCTCTAAATTGAAAAGAGCTGTGAGAAAAAATGGCAATTGAAAGTGGTTGAGACTTTTTAGTCCTCGAAATACTTCTCCCACTGATCCACACAGACAGTGCGTGATTACAGTGTGAGAGTTGCTGGAAATACGCCGCAAGTGGGGAAGAGAGGGAGCATGAATAATTGTGCTTCGTTTTGTGTTGCAACATTTTCCATTTTTATTCTGATCGACCTCATTTCGTGCAAATGGACCTCAGGCTGATCGGTCCATCTCCAGTCCTGCGAGAGTGCCAGAGTTAGCCTTTCCCTAAAATCCATATCCCATTTGCACCCAAAGCCCCTATCCATAATATGCTCGCAGAATATTATGACCCTGCCAAGGATTATTTTCATTAATCAGTGTGAATTAAGAGGGCCTCCAATTCCAGTCTTCAGATTGCGGTGAGCAGGTCACCCACACAAAAGTGAGGCTACAATTACAGAACGCTCCAAAAAGCAAGACCCATGAGAGCCAAAAGGCTTTTGTTACTATCCACCCTGACGCTAGATCATAATGTTCAAAACTTACAGAGTCTGATAAAAAGGGCAGCAGCAGAGAAGGTAATATCCGGTTGAAAATTAAAGAAAACATTGGTGCTGTATTTGAGTTGAGAGAAAGTGTTTGGAAGTTAACGAGTCGGAACATGGCATCTCCCTGAACTCATATTGGCTAAAATTTGCCCGTAGTTACAGGTTAATGCTCCATAAATGGTAAAGCACTTTCATTACAGCTGTATCTCTAACACTGTCCAGTAGGCCACGACTCTGGCACCGAAAGTGCGCTTAGAAGTGCATTTCATCAAGATTGTCCAGTGTCATAAAATTAAATATTTATGTCAGGGTGCCATTTGCATGTTAGATTTTATAATAGCAGTGATGGAAAATGTTACAAACCACTTTACACAAAGGTTATATCTTTTTTATGGTCAGCCAGTTCATGTTTATGACAACACTCATATAAGCGCTCTGATAGCAAGAAAAAAGAAAAGCTTAAAATAACCAGCCTTATAAATGTATCCTCAGCTAAGGGTCAGACTGATTGGATTATTTATATTTTCAAAGTAAAACTCTGAAACGGTTGATATCATTCTAATTATATCTGTGTCATCTCTAAATAGAGATAAATGATTTTTTCTGTGAACTCAACACACTCAGACACTCCCACAGCTCTCAATTCCCCCACACAGTTCTACTGCTGGACATCTGGACGAGTCAAGAAGACCCATAAAGCCTTGCAAAGGTTACAAGAAACCATCTGCAGCTGATCCCTGTAACTATTTATAGAGTCTTACTGGCAACAGGAGAAATGTTAAAAAAAAAATAAAATAAAAAGAATTATGGTGATGTTGAGGCGTCAGAAGCATTGGTAACGTGCAGGGAACACATTGCGGAATTTTTAATGAAGTCAATGCCATTTCCTGCACTCTTGTTCATTTTAACAGGTTGTTAGACGCCTACTTTTACCTAGACAAACACTTGATTCAATGACTATTTCAGAGACGGATTCAACAGTAAGTCCTCATTCAACTAGTCCATATTTGCATCAGCGTGTTTTAAACTCACTGCTATGGCTAAGATGCTGAAATTAATTTGACATGTTATCATCAACAATGACTTTAAGGGTGCATTATTTTTAATACGGTCTAACTGTGGAAAACAAGTCTATGATAGTTTTTTTATGTTATTGTTTAATTTGGATGAAGTGATAGCCAGAGGTGGACAGTAACTAAGTACATTTACTTGAGTACTGTACTTAAGTAGAGTTGTTGAGTATCTGTACTTCACATGAGTAGTATTTTATTTGGAAACTTATGACTTCCACTTCACTACATTTGAAAGACAAATACTGTACTTTTTACTTCACTACATTTCTATCAAGGTTCTTGTTACTCATTGCTTTCAAATCTGTGGATAAAGTGGATGTTATTCCCCCTTATCTAAAGGCTGATTGGTTGTTTGGCAGGTGACAGTCTATCAGTAAGGTTACATCACACCTGTAGACTGGAACTATAAAACCAAGTTCAGACAGTTCTGCTGTTTTCTGTCTTGATTAAAACATTGTTGCTGTTGGAAAGTCATGACGCTAGAGGTGTAGAGCTGGGTTTTAAGCAGGCTGGAATGTTGATTTTATGCTGTGAGCTGCATTTACAGTTATTGCACTGTCCTCCTGATTAACATACACATATATGTGTGCACACTGCCAGAGCTGTGTCAGAACACTACCATGCTGTTTTGTGCGGGTGTGCAGTCTTACAATTAATAAATAAAATAAACTAATGACTGGCTTTCTTTATCAGTTTAGGTTGAGTTTCTTTCTGTAACATTCTACCATTTCTTTATTCTACAGCTTCTACAAGTTAGTCAGAGGCAGTAGGGATTACAAGTGTTGTTGTGATAATGCAACAATGTGGTGAAAGAAGATGTACTTTTAATACTTAAGTATTTTTTAAAACAAGTACTTCAGTACTTTAACTTAAGTAAAAATTTGACTGTACGACTTTCACTTGTATTGGAGTAACATTTGACTAGTGGTATCTGTACTTTCACTTAAGTAATGAAGTTAGCTACTTTGCCCACCTCTGGTGATAGCTAACGTTAACCTAGCTGATGGATCTTCTAAGCCAGCTAACTGCGCTAACTTTTCCATAGGAAATAAAACTGTCCTGTGAGGAAATTGCTACTTACTTTTTGCTTATTTGTAAAAAATCCTTATGTCCATTGTGTCTGGGGAGGGAGCAGATACTGTAAACAATTGATCATCAGCCAATCTATACTACTGTAACTTAAAGTAAACGAGGTAAAGCTTCCTCCTCATTTTTCATTGTTTAGTTGAATTTAACATGACCTTGGGCTAATTTTGAGGCCATGTAGCCAAAGCATAAGGTTTTAGCAAAAGCTGTTTATAGGATGGCAATGGGGCTGACGTTGCCTCCTTCAGCTTTGAGCAGCCTGCACTGATGCTTCACTTTGGTCATTTATGCTTGCGTGCTGTGAGTTGTTGTAGGTAACAACTAATATTTTGCATGGTAAATCTGGGGGGGTCCAAATTAATAATTTTGAAATGTGTGTGGGGGGACACGTCCCCCTCAAATATAATTGTCACAACGCCTATGTGTTGAAGTTGTATTACTTAAAGCCCTACTATAAATTTCAGAAAACTACAGTAGATAATACTGTACTGTACTTAGCAGATAATACAGTTGGTAGTTTAGTGGTTAGGGAGTTAGCCTTGTGATCGGAAGTTCGCCAGTTCGAATCCCGGACTGATAAAGGTACCACTGAGGTACGTATGGGCGAGGTTCCATCTCCAAGCACTGCTCCGCTGGTGCAGCCCATGTCGGCTGCCCACTGCTCCTTCATGGATGGGTCAAATGCAGAGGTTACATTTCATTGTGGTGCACTGTGTGCTGAGCTGCGGTGTGTTAACAATGACAAATAATGTAGTAATGTACTGAAAGTACATGCAATTTTACAGATCCGTTGTTACCACCAAAGAACATTGGAAAAATTGGACACAAACATTTAAAAAATATCTTTACATAACTGACTGACAATCAGATTCGGTCTGTTTTTACCTAAAAACGGAAACCTCAAAACCTCTACACTCAAAAACATGAAGACATGTTTAGCTGCTACCCAGTGTATAATTATGTGTCAGACACTACAACAGGATCGTGTTCACCTTCACCAAACCACAGTTTTTCGGTAGGATGGCAGCAAAAGCATCCACAGTTCCAAACACTGGGCTGCAAAAATGCCAGCAAATGACGTGAACAAGCAGATAAACAACTGGTTCACATGTGCCATGAGCCTCGTGAGGTGAATCTCAAACGTGCTGCAGGAGTAATGCCTAAAGCTTTGACATGTAATTATGTAGGGAGTAGATTTAATAGCTTAAAGGTTTACTCTGGCCGTGGGTGTTTGGGCTGGCGGAGAGATATTCCAGACTGGCTAACTGAAGCACCCGTCTAACTCATTACATCTGTAATCACAAAGTGTCCTGTCAGCCAAATTATGACATCAGTTTTTTTTTAATAAAGCAGCGACTGAAGGTTCAAGTAGTTTGTTCTATTAGCAAATTAGCCATGAAAAATTTGATTAGACTAAATTTAAAAATTGTTCCACATAATTGTGATGCCTGGCTTTTCTTCCTTATTTTCCCCACCAATTTTTAGGCCTTTAACTCTATCCCGCAATTTTTATTCCAGAGACACTGTTTATGTTTTAAAATGTTCAGCCCATTGACCTTAAATATTGCGTTTCTTGTTAACAATCCCACTGAACCTGGTCTCCCCCCACTCATCCCCGCCCCACTCCCACCTTCTTTTATCTACTAAAGTAATTGTAGTTCCCTATTTTGACTACAAGAGCGCTTTCATTGTTAAGGCTGTCATTCCTCACTTTGGCCACAAGAGGGCGCCTCCACTAAGACTGTTATTCCCATAAGGGGGCGTGTCCATTAACAAGAAGGTGCTATTACATTTCTTGAGGTTAGCTTTATTTCATGCACGAATCTCATCTCGGAGACGTGTGAGAATCTATTTCAAACGCTGTCGCTAATGCTGTGATGCGATTTCTCTCCATCTTGTCAGCTAAACTAACGATCTGAAAAAAACACGTGGAAATAGGAACGGAGGCAGAAGTGCCTGATGATGCTTTTTGAAACTTAGCCACAACGAGCGATGAGAGAAAGCGCTCTGGAAGTGAGGTTTTGACCGTTTGGTGGACACAGGCCTTAAAAGAAACACAGAAGGTCTTTTACTGAGGAGAATGTTTACTTGTAATTGCTCCTTTTCAGGAAGGCAAAGGTTTGTTTGACATGGAATCTTTTCTATGCAAGTCCCTCTCAGTAACAGCAGACTACTATAGAGAGATAAAGAGGATGTTAGTGTATTTTGAGTCTGAGCAGCACAGCATGCTTATTGTCCATGACCACAGTTCCACAGAACTGCCTTATATCTCACAAAAGCAGAGCACTCTGGCAGATAAATCTACTTTGAAGCTCCATACATCAGACATGGTCCCAAACTAAACTCCTGCTCGCTCGTCATCCTCCCTCTCTGAGTGCAACTTTCATTTAAAACTGGATTTCAAACAAATGATTCTGTTGTTAATATAAAATGCTATTTTAAGCACCTAAAACTCTAAAAAGCACCAAATGTGAAACCATGTTAATAATGAATTGGGAGGAAAGCCAACGCTAAAGTAGGACAGTGAACTTTCTGATTGACCTGGTTCTAAATACAACCTGGTAAGTGGGAACAGATCACGTTTTTCCACTGCACCATTGGCTGGTATTCACCAAACAATTTGTTTGGACTAAATTCAACTGTCAAGGAAAAGAACTGTAGTTTGATCTTAGAAACGTGTGTACAAAATTATTAAGAATTAAAAGCGATTTCAGTAGCTTTAATGACATCTTAAGAACATAATTAATTCCAGGTTGTACTGGGTAGTGTGGTCTAGAGAGGTGGTCATACATCTATTACAAAGAAAGTCATTTGGTTTGCATTACCCAAAAAATAATAAAAAGCATTACACCTTCAAAAACTGCCCTGTATAGTAGTGCTGAATAGAGTAGCCAGAACCCATACAAAAGTAAAAGTAAAGATTATATGAAAAGAAATTATTTCAGGAAAAATTTAACATCACCCCCTGGAATACTGCTTGAGTATTGGTACTAAAGTATGAGTGAGTCCAGTCACAGCGCAAACTCTAACTGTTACACTACCACTTCTTGGCCCCTGCCCAAATCACCATCACATTTGCATGGAGTAGCGCTGTACCAATTCAAGGTTAAGTAACGACTGAAGTCAACTGAAATGAGCTGGAGTAAAAAGTTTATTGCTTTTATTAGGGGGCCATGCAGTGGTACCACTGCGTGGAACTTATTTTTCTGCCTTAAAACACATTGTGTAGAAAAAACTGTAAGACCTACAGCTTTGAAATTTGGCAGGTAGGTCCGGTACCCCACCCACTACTCTTTGCACCAAAATAAGCTATTTTGCATTTTTCCAAAAAAATTTGCATTTTGCCTAATAACTTTTGAACCGTAACTCAGATTCTCAAAAATATTATATCATCTTATTCCTTGGGTTAAGACGAATCTTTTAGACCCTCGCATCTATTTCTGCCATATTGGATTTTTCGCTAATTTGCATAAAATGAAAACCCATCTTTTTCGAACTAGTCCCTGGCTTTTTGTCCAATCTGCATGCAGCTGGTATCATTTGAATCCCTAGACACTCTTCTTTAATTATTATTGAGCACATTTTTAATTTAGGTCTTCATATTTCTCACCGCTATGGGCCAATCACGAAGTCAGTAGCAAACCCCACCCACTACTCAGGCCAAAAAAAAAAAAAATTGCACCACTCTGCCAGTTGGTGGCGCTATAATAGCACTATTTTGCGTTTTGCCTAATAACTTTTGAACCATAGCTCCGATTCTCAAACATCTTAAACCATCTTACTCCTTGGGTCAAGACGAATCTTTATAGACCCTTGCATCTATTTCCACCATATTTGATTTTTTGCTAATTTGCATAATATGCAAAACCATCTCTTGCGAACTAGACCCTGGATTTTTATCCGATCTGCATGCAACTGGTATCATATGAATCCCAAGACATTCTTCTTTAATTATTATCGAGCACATTTTTAATTTAGGTCTTCATTTGGCTGTAATATGCAAATAAATGTGGTGGGCTTGGCATAGGACTGCAATGCCACACACTGAGTGTCATAGAAATCTGGCTCTGGGTGGACTACAGCTTTGAAATTTGGCAGGTAGGTCTGGGACCCCACCCTCTACTCAGGCAAAAAAAAATTGCGCCACTCTGCCAGTTGGTGGCACTATAATAAGCTATTTTGCGTTTTGCCTAATAAGTTTTGAACCGTAGCACCTTAGATAAAAGGATGAAACGTGTCATTTTTCAACATCTGTCCACTTCGATTTGTCAAAAACTGATAAAACTGCAAACTGCATGGCCCCCGTAATCACTGCTTGCAGTTATATTTATAACTGTAGTTAAGTAGAGAATTCTGTGTCAATATCAGCTCATGGCAAGTGATATGGCAATGTCGTGAAGAGTCAGTCCAAGGACAAAATGTGACCTTGTCTGGCAAAATGAATCACAGTGACACAAAATTCAAACCCGAAACTGAGGTTTTGATACCATTGAAAATAGGAGAAAATGAGCTTTGAAATGATATTTTTGGTCAAAGTCATATCTTGAATGGTTGTCAAAGTCATTTAGATACTTAGAAAGTGCTATTAATCCAGACTGAAGCTGAAATTATTTCAAAATATTTATTTAAATTCATATTTTGGCCTTTTTGGGAGAGAACTGAAACGTTTTAGTGAATGATGGCATTCCACATGAGAGCCCTGAGGGTTTTTTTACGTAATAATTTCTGTTTTTGGGGAATCATACTATATCCATCAAAGTCTTGTAATTCTGACAGTATGTCTATGGTTTCTGTAAGTTAAAGGGGTTCTGAGTTATTACAAAAAAACAAATAATAAACAACACAAATGTGTGCATCGGTCTTGAAGAGTTTAAGTATTTTGACAGGTTTCTTAATAAAAACTTAAATAGCAATTTAAGTAGCTTTACACAAGTGTCTTGACTATGAAAATTTAAGAGATGTATTTTGAAGACCTTTTCTTTCATATAAGATCAAAAAAGAAAGATTTTCAACACTTTTTACTTTTATCGGCCTGTATCTCAAAATTAGAATGTGCGACTTCCAACTCATTTTGCCAGACAGGGTCACAAATACTCATAATAATACTTAAATACATTAATAAAGTCCAGTTACACAGGTACTACAACACCACTACTGAAAAACAAACCATCTTCCATTCCCGTCCGGGGTTTGTTGAAATGAGGGCACGGAAATGGCATGTGACCTTAAAAGTGTTATGACTTCGCTTCAAACAGGCAGTCACTCTCACAGAGGATCGATGAGTGGGAGACTATCCTGCCCCACTTCTGCTGATGAGAGCCCCAGTTCTGACTCCACTGTTTGATGTGTTGCCCCATAGCTGGGGGCAGCAGGGGGTCATAGCGTTGGCCATCTGCTGACCCACGTCACCACAAGCTTCACATAAAGGTCACCAGGCTGGACACTGTTTTCAAACTGCAAGGTGACATAAAGGAAAGGTAACAAAATGACAAATTTAACAGAGCAGAACTAAAAATGGGGTTAAAGTAGAAATAACGCCATTCAAACATGAGGTGCAAAATATTCAGTGAGTTGTAATTAGCTGTGGTCTTTGTTCATAGCTTAAAGCAGATGTATGTAAGAAATGTATGGCAAGCTAAAATGTCACCAAAGATGAATCATATTAATCTGAAATATTGATTTTACTGACAAAATTAGTACAGCCAGAATGTTGACATTTTAAAATTTGCAGCCCATAAATCGTGTTCAAGTTTAGGTTTTGTGTTTTGGCCTGTAGCTGCACCCAACGCTATGGGCCAATCACGAAGTCAGTAGCATTTCGGCATCCAGGTTGCCAGTTACCACTGAGCTGCAGCTACAAGCATGCTGGATTACAAATGTCTGACGTTACTAAAACTAACAGGCCTCGCTATGACTCTCAAAAACGTCTTGACTAAAGCAGAAACAAAACAAGGATCAGCACAGGAGATACATTTGAAAGAAGGAGACGGCTGAAAGAGGCTAATATTCTCCTGGACAGATAAGATTTAGCCAATGTTGACTAACTTGTATCACCACTAGAAGTAGGGATGAATATTTCAAATGTTTTTAACAGCTGAATAATGTTATTCATGTCTGATCATAGATTGTAGCCCATGTGCAGGTGGGTCATGCAACCAACTGAATTGTTTGAGAAAGAAAACCGGTGACTTGTGATGACTAACATTAGCACTGTATATGCTGAAACAGTGTGGTAACAGTGCAAACATTAGCATGCTAATTATGGAAATTCCAACATTAGACACTAGACTGGCCAAGTATGAGGATCTGCCAACCTATCTGACACCTTCGAGTCCGGGGAGGAGGAAGGGAAGGAGAAACAACGTGCTACAGTATTTAGAATTTGACTATAATACCAGTTTTGGCCACAATCTTACATATAGTTCCTTTAAGTACCACATCTTCACTCTAAGTAAAACTGTCTGGATGTGTGTTGATGCAACCTTGACAGTGTGTTTCAGTGTGTAATCTAGATGCAGTCCTCATTTTGACTAAAGCCCTGCTTCCCGCTTAGCATCTTCGGTAACATTAGCCACATGCAGTTGAGAGACATTCAGTTGGACTTGACACTTTGTGAACTGGTTGCTATTTCGGTTGAAGCAACAATGTTGACTAGTTCACCAAATATTAAACATTTACACAGACATAATAAGTAAGTAACTGTAATTCCTCTTAGTACAGCACCCACCATTAACAATTTGGCCGCAGTTAACACATAATGTTGTTTAGTTGACTTTATGTCAGCGGTTTATCAGAAACAGTCACCCCAAGTTGTTTCAATGACATGCATTATTTCTGCAATGTTGTTAATCCATAATAACTTCTGTCCTCCTTTTAAATTACTTTTATATTCCCCTGAGTCATCTTCAAGCAGTGTTGTCTCATTGTATGTTGAAACTTTTTCAGTGTTTAGTCTCAGTCAGGCCTCCCAGTACGCAGTCTGGTTATATTTCTTCATGTATTGATCTCTGCCCAAGGTACACGCTTTATTTCATTACTGCAGAAGAAAACAAAAATCAGTCACTGCGTCCATGTCCACTATTGCTCCCCGGGCACTGCCCATGTCAGCTTCACGGATGGGTCCTGGAATGTCCTTTAAAGGCAAAGCTGCTGGTTTTCTCTAGGTGTTTAATGACAGTTTTCTTTGGTGAATTTGATAGCTTTATTGTGAGCTTATTGTGCTCCAGAACCTTGTAAACCTGGTGAGTTTTATCTTATTTGGCAGCCGTAGTTGTATAAACTTGTATCACTGCAACTTGTCTTAAAATTGTAAAGCCCTCATTCTGTCCATTCTTTTAGTGAAAATGATGTCCTCCATTTGTTCTGTAGGTTTCTTGTCCACAAAATAAAACTTTGTAGTTCTCTGATGTTAAAAGTCTTCCTTCCTGTGCATATTTACTTATTTTACAGAATTGGCCAACATTTACTTTTGCCATCTCCACTCTGCCCACATCCAGTGTGCCTTGATATCTAGATCTTACATTTTGCATTATGGTGGTGTATTGTAACGTCAGACTATACTTTATCTCCAGGTCCAACAGCACCTGGACATCCTTTCAGCTGTAATCCAACCACGCCAAAAACTCTGGCAGTATTTGTACCTGTCCGCTTTTCATACTCATTATGACGTTCAGACATCTTCAGGAAAATATCCCCTGTTATCATTCTCACGTCTCTGGTTGTCTGAGTTCAGAAAGTTTTCTTGGGAAAATACTGGGGTCTGTTACTGTTTTGGTTCCAACTGGGCCTTATTTAGCTTGAACTCTCTGCCTGTCTTGTGCATCTGTATGCGGTACAGCTCATAACATCATGGAGATGCACAAGTTGCCTTTACAAAACAAAATGTTTGCACCAGGTTTGCAGCAAAAGAGTGGACAGACAAAAAAATAACTTACTTAACGGCTTGAGCCTGATCGCCTCCGGTACCGAGGGCAGAACAGGAAGTTGGCTTTAAATAGTGGGTAAACGTAAACAAACACATGCATGCGGCACATCATCACCGATAGAATCTCGTCTAAAAATCTCAAACAAATTCCACCTAAACATAACACAATTCCAACACCAAACACATAAATAAACAAAGAACAAAAACACGGCGTAGGTCTACGTGGAAGAAATACGGCTGTAGAATCTATACTGCTACGGCTAACCATTCATACCGTATATCATATGAAAGCCCAGACTCCGCACATTATTATTATTAATTATTATTATTATCATTATTAACATATTTGCTGATTCCACAGTAATCTCACAAGTGTTACCTTTATAATGATACCAAAAGCATCGAAGTAGACATTGTGGTTTCTGAGATATACACGTTATTTTGGGTATCTTCTTTACAGCAAAAATCTGTAAAACAGTCTCAGGGCTTAACAGGTTAAATGAAATTCACATTTTTACGTAATTCACAATTTATGGAGTTGACGTTTACTTATTCAGTAATTATTATTCTTAAGATTTTCAAGAAATCAGCATATGTTGCATAGTGCAGATACGGATTAAGAGCCTGCAGACTACATTACTACACTCATGTGTATTCTGTCTGCACCCAAAAATCTTTCTTGGTCCCAGTGAAACAGAGAAGCCACAAGAGCAACAGGAGTTAGTCAGTGACATTTGACAGATTTACCATTTCTCTTGTATAAATGCTAAATAACCGCAAGGGTCAGCAAGCAGCTTGTAACACCTGCACGTGACCAAATGAAAAGTGTGTTTATTCCTAAGAGCAGAACACAACACCGGCGTACAGTAACACGTGAGTGTATTCGAGTCAGATACACTTCCAAGACGAGCGCAGATCATTCTTCACTGCCTGTTATTATGAGCGTATACTAACGTTTTTTTCACTGTTACAAGAACACAGCGTTCCACCAACATGAGGAAATACGTGTAAAGTGATTAGGGATGAAAAAGGCCCCGACCGAAAACGCTTATGTAACTTTCCTGATTTCCTGCATGATACAAAGCTGAAAATATCTACCCGGAACAGTCACACATCTGAATAAACAATGTTAAAATTATAATTAGCAACAAAACAAGCTGTACCGGCCGCTACTTAGTAGGTAAAAACTCCTGCTTCCTGGGCTGAATGCCAAAGACACTAACCACTGGCTCAACGGCCTTTCATCTTGTTGCTCTAAGAATGTTGGAACGTCACATGTATAATGATGACAGTTCTGTCCTGTTTTATGACAATGTCAACGTGAATAATAATAATAGCATTTTAAAGGTCCCATATTATACATTTTTTCAGCAATTTAAAGTAGGTCTGTGAGCTCCACTAAACACGTCTCTGAAGTAGTTTGCTGAAAATACCTATCAAATGAGGCATTTTTACTCCTCTATTTCAGTCCCTTTCAGAAGAGGCTGTTTCTCATCAGTATTCCTAAATGCATATGAGCCACTGCTGCCCACATCACAGCACGGCGAGAGTTTACCTCACGTGAAAATAATCAACATGGCTGCTGCTAACAAACCATCCATACAGCCATACATACAACACTCCACCGGTAGATTTCTTCATTATGATTCCTACCCTAGCGCTTGTGAGGAAACGTGGCGGATCAGGAAGTGCTAGCAGTTCGACCTGGTGGGCGGAGCTTCTCAGGTCGGAGGTGGAGTTATTCAAATGTCCCCTAATGTGATGTAATGTAGAAGTAGGGGAGAAATCTAACGGCTCATTTAAGCACACGATTTCTGATGCAACTGACCATTTTTTTAATCAAACTTACAGTGTGTGTAGAGGCAGTACAGACCCACATGAACGTTCAAAGAACAGAAAATGGGATTTTTTAAAAATAATATGGAACCTTTATTGCATCTTCTTCAGTTAAAAATGAATGAGAAATTGCATGAACAGAAAATGTGAGTCTGTTTCTAAAAACAAGTTCTTCTCCAAGCATGTTGCTGGTTTGTGTAAATTACAGGTGCTGGTCATATAATTAGAATATCTTCAAAAAGTTGATTTATTTCACTAATTCCATTCAAGAAGTGAAACTTGTATAATGTATACATTCATTCCACACAGACTGGTATATTTCAAGTGTTTATTTCTTTTAATTTTGATGATTATAACTGACAACTAATGAAAACCCCAATTCAGTATCTCAGAAAATTAGAATATTGTGAAAAGGTTCAGTATTGAAGACACCTGGTGCCACACTCTCATCAGCTAATTGACTCAAAACACCTGCAAAGGCCTTTAAATGGCCTTAATCTAGTTCTGTAGGCTACACAATCATGGGGAAGACTGCAGATTTGACAACTGTCCAAAAGACGACCATTGACACCTTGCACAAGGAGGGCAAGACACGAAAGGTCATTGCAAAAGAGGCAGGCTGTTCACAGAGCTCTGTGTCCAAGCACATTAATGGAGAGGCGAAGGGAAGGAAAAGATGTAGTAGAAAGAAGTGTACAAGCAATAGGGATAACCGCACCCTGGAGAGAACTGTGAAACAAAACCCATTCAAAAATGTGGGGGAGATTCACAAAGAGTGGACTGCAGCTGGAGTCAGTGCTTCAAGAACCACTACGCACAGACGTATGCAAGACATGGGTTTCAGCTGTCGCATTCCTTGTGTCAAGCCACTCTTGAACAACAGACAGCGTCAGAAGCGTCTCGCCTGGGCTAAAGACAAAAAGGACTGGACTGCTGCTGAGTGGTCCAAAGTTATGTTCTCTGATGAAAGTAAATTTTGCATTTCCTTTGGAAATCAGGGTCCCAGAGTCTGGAGGAAGAGAGGAGAGGCACAGAATCCACGCTGCTTGAGGTCCAGTGTAAAGTTTCCACAGCCAGTGATGGTTTGGGGTGCCATGTCATCTGCTGGTGTTGGTCCACTGTGTTTTCTGAGGTTCAAGGTCAATGCAGCTGTATACCAGGAGGTTTTAGAGCACTTCATGCTTCCTGCTGCTGACCAACTTTATGGAGATGCAGATTTCATTTTCCAACAGGACTGGGCACCTGCACACAGTGCCAAAGCTACCAGTACCTGGTTTAAGGACCATGGTATCCCTGTTCTTAATTGGCCAGCAAACTCGCCTGACCTTAACCCCATAGAAAATCTGTGGAGTATTGTGAAGAGGAAGATGCAATATGCCAGACCCAACAATGCAGAAGAGCTGAAGGCCACTATCAGAGCAACCTGGGCTCTCATAACACCTGAGCAGTGCCACAGACTGATCGACTCCATGCCACGCTGCATCGCTGCAGTAATTCAGGCAAAAGGAGCCCCAACTAAGTATTGAGTGCTGTACATGCTCATACTTTTCATGTTCATACTTTTCAGTTGGCCAACATTTCTAAAAATCCTTTCTTTGTATTGGTCTTAAGAATACGACGGCACTTGAAATATATCAGTCTGTGTGGAATGAATGTATACATTATACAAGTTTCACTTCTTGAATGGAATTAGTGAAATAAATCAACTATTTGAAGATATTCTAATTATATGACCAGCACCTGTAAATGCAGTGCTTCCTGATAAATTGTTTATTCCAATGAAGAGCAACCCTTTATTTCATAAAGAAACTGTACCGGAGTGCGTTCCCCATGTAATACACAAGAAAGGTTCAAGCAGCCAAAGTCGTAAACATGAAAATGGTAAACGTAACTTTACTAACTTGTGCAATGAAAAAAAATTCTACTAACATCTCAAATATGTAGCTACTAGAGCTGTAATATTCAGCTCCTTTTTAGGATTCGGCTCCCTCTGAGTCACTTGAGTCAGTAGCCAAATCGCCAGCCGAATCGTTTGTTTTTCATAGAAGAAATTATTTGTGGCTTGTGATGAGAATGAATGCACTTACAAATAAATGAAAAAGTATCAAGACAAGGCTACCAGACGGGCACATATTTATTTTCAAGTGGCACAAGAGGAAGTTAACCAGTAGATTCATTCTGTATGTGGCTTGGGGAGCGCTAACCCGCTTGTGTGAGTGATTCAGATTCGGCAGTATGTTTAAAAAATACTGGTGTGAAATAGACAAGGATCAGCTGAGTCCTGTTTCAAAAAAATCTAAACATTTTACTAAGTTGCTTCAACAAACCTGTGGATACTAATGGATTTCCTGATTCAACACGTGATGTTGTCCTGCTTGAGGTCCTGTGATTAAGTGTGTGAACACCTGGACGCAGTGACCATGGATCAGTTTTCAAAGGAACGGCACATCGGTCCTGCCCCAAGCTTTTCTCTTCTTTCTGTGGCTTCAGAGCTTTCAGATCATAGCATCCAGACTCTTGAGGGGCAGAAGAAGAAAGCAAGAAGGATTCAGGAGCTTAACCTCAGGCTTATGAGTTCCTGCTGCACAATGCCAAGGACAACCTTTTGGTCCACCACCAGCTTAACTGTTCTGGCTTTTCGACAAAGAAATGAATTGGAATGTGCACCTACAGAGGAAAGAATTCACACTGTTTTGGAGAACTCTGCTGCTGAAGCAACCTTTTTGACAAACATGTCACAGAAGCATCTAAATTGTAGGATTTGTAAGTTCCTCAGAATGTGTCAGGATAAAAGTTGTGACATGAAGCTTATATGCAATAACTCCGAGGTTCTAGATGTTTTGGGAAAGACCATGATGTATAAAACACTTTAGTTGCTGACCTGAAGGTCTGAAAGGAGTAAAGTAGTTTAAATCCTACTATGAAAAATGAAACTCTGCCTTTAAGACTCTCATCAGTTTCTCAGGCAGTTTTAGAATTCTCTTCCCTTTCTAAAAATATCTGGGAAATTGTTGCTTTAAAATATTTTAATTATATGTTTAAAATAGATTAAACGATAGTATGAATATTCATTCATTCATACATCATCCAAACCGCTTAATCCCGACCGGGGTCACGGGCACCGGAGCCTATCCCGGGAATTTACGGGCGTAAGGGAGGAACCAACCCTGGGCAGGCGCCAACACACCGCAGGGCACTAGTATGAATACATTACATTAACAGTTTCCTAATCTATTTTCAATTTATAATTAAAATACTTTCATTACATGTTGAAAATAGATTAAATAATGCTATTAATCCTCCACTTTTACCATGGCTAGTTGTGCACGGAACGTGAGGATTACACCAGATGGCTAAAGACTCCCTTAAAACAGTGTTAAACATTTTACATGTATCACTTTAAAAGCACTATAATTTTCTAGTGATGGCACCGGTCCGATACGTGAATCGGATATCAGTCCGATAACGACTCCAGTAGCTGAATCATGTATCGGTGGCATTGAGCTGATCTAGGGATCCGATCTGTAAATGCGTTGCTGCTTAATTGGTTGTGCATGGGAAGTGGCACTGCAGTAAAGCTGGTTTATTGTTCAACATTCATGCAAATTCCTACATGTTGATATGACAATGAGCAGAACAAGCAACGCAACACTCTACAAAAAAGCAAATCACGTGATTATACTGTTTCATTTCCTTAACAACACCAGCTCTCGCTCGCAATCTCTGTGTTCCTGATGGTTTTAGCGCCACAGGATTGGGAGATTATTTGTCATTGTAAACACACCACACCACAGCTCAACCTACACCACAGCAAAATGTGACCTCTGCATTTGACCCATCCATGAAGGAGCAGTGGGCAGCTAACATTTGCAGCACCCAGGGAGCAGTGCTTGGGGACGGTACTTTGCTCATGAGTACCTCAGTGGTAACTTTACTGGTCTGGGATTCAAACCTGCGTCCGTCTGATCACAGGGCGAACACCCTACAGTTCAACCAAGGAGACCATTCAGATTAGGAAGGAAGATACATTTTATTGAGAAAAAAACAGGTTGTCATTTTAGTGTGTATGTGACAGTTTGGAGGGAGCCCGTCGCTTGGTCGTTGGTTCCCTCGTCTCTGAAGCTGGCAGATCTGGCTGGGAAACCAGGTAGGAAAGCGAAGGAGCCTGCCCCGTACCAAGGCGGGAAGCCGGAGGTGGTGGAGGGGAGGAGGCGGGCGAAATCGGAACGGCTGTAATGGCAAAGAAGAAGGCCAGTGTTACTGCTTATATACAGACTAGGAGTTATGCGATTGGACGTACCGACGCTCATTAGGTCTCCTTGTTTGAACTTTTGTGTTCACTTTCATTTATGCCACCGACGGCCCCATCGGCACCGACACGCTCAGCATAGCTGCCTTTATGCAGAAGTCTGTGCACACGGCCCACGGGGAACAGCAGTCCCCCATGAAATGCTCAAACTCTAAACAAATCATTTTTGAGATGTTATTTTAATGCAAAATAATTTAGCATATACATATGGGTGTGTAATTATTACATTATTTTAGTTGGAAAGCAGTATTTAAGTCTAGTATTTCCTTAAGCAGAACAGAATCATCTCAGTCATGAATTCAGACATTTTTTAAGCATTATTTTCTGTTTTCTGTTTAAAAGAGACTCAGAGACTTTACTGGATTTGTATCGTATCGGCAGATATCCAAATTTGCAATATCGTTATTGTATCGGACATACAAGAGCGGTAGCGTGCCATGTTTAAACATTTCCAAAACTCTCAAGTCTAGAGTTCAGGGCAAATGTTTGTGCCATTGCTGAAGTCAGTATTTAAAAAAAGAAGACCTGGTGAACTTGGAATTCTTCCCGGCTGAAAAGTGAAACTCTTCCTGATTATTTCCACTTGGAAAAATCCATAATGAAAATTCACAGTTGTCATTTCTTTTTAAACCAGATCACTTGTTTAGAAATTGCCCCGATATTCGGATTCTGCAGGAGTAACTCTACACTGTTTATTTCAAAAAAAGACATTTGTGTATTTGTATCCAGCCAAACTGCCATGTTGGTGAGAGTGGCGGGAAAGATTCAGGACCAAACAGATCCATCTGAGGTCAAGAACTGAGAGAGAAGCAGCTTTTAACCACACACTGTCTCCAGCCTTCAATGCAAACTGCAGGATGAGCTGCGACGTCACGTCATCAGATTTATGGTCAATATTGTGAATAATGCAACTAATGTAGGAAATGATTCTCTTTTTAATAACTAAAAACAACCTTTTGAATCCCTGCGTTTTGTGTGCGGTAGTTTTTCGGAGAGCAAAAAGGCCACATCTGTGTCCAGTTTCTCATGGATGGGGATTTATGAATACGCTCCATGTGGTAAAGATGTTTGCACAATTGCTTGTACAGTAAAAAGCAATTTGTGTAATCACACTCTGTGAACTGTGACTGTTATGCAACTGACATATTTTATTCTATGTTTGCAGCAGCAGCGCAGCAGATCACACAACTTGCAGATGAGGAACTGCCTCTGATCTCTGGATTAATGGCTTTAATCTTTTTGTCAATATTATACAAAACTAAGAGCCTTAAGTTCTGGTCATTTTTCACACAAGATCTGAAGAGAGCAATTCTTCAGAGGTACAATGTCATCATTTTAGAAAAGAAGTCTGTAAATAAGCAGAGGGCGTTGAACACTTCTTCTTCTTCTTCTTCTTCTTTAAATTTTGCTACGTTTTAAGTATGACACCATTAGTAGACAGCCTCAGAGCCAAAAAAAATCTCCAAAACTATGACCAATCATAGCTTTAAATTGCACATGCACTTTACCTACTCTCATCCAAATTCATTCATTCATTCATTCATTATCCGAACCACTTAATCCCAACTGGGGTCGCGGTGGGGGATCGGAGATTATCCCGGGAACTTACGGGCACAAGGCGGGGACCAACCCTGGCCAGGCGTTAACACACCGCAGTGCATTACTTTATTATAATTTTCGAATTATCTATTTGTTATTGAGATTTCTTATTTTAAATGTTTATTTTAAAATAAAGGTCAGTTCACACCTTAGGAGGTCAATTTAGAGTCGTCAGTTAACCTACAGTGCATGCTTTTGGACTGTGGGCGGAAACAAGAGCACCTGGCGGAAACCCACATGAACACGGGGAGGGCATGCGAACTCCACACAGAAAGGCCCTGGAGCTCGAACCCAGGACCTTCTTGCTGTGAGGAGGCAGCGCTAACCACCGTGCCACCAGTGTGATGTTCAGTGTTATTATATGTTGTGCAGTGGACACAGCGAAACGGTGTCTCATCACACTTTGTACATGTAGAAAGCTGCTGATGACATAAAGTAGCCTTCAACCTCAAAACCTGACCAAGTCAGCTAGAGCAACTATTCACTGAGCGTACACAGTACCTTTTTAAATAATAAATATATTTCTATCAGTTATGAGTTGCGATGGGTAGATTTACCGCAGTAACACACTTGTGCCGCATAATTTAATTTATCTACTTATCCAAATACTAAATGTGCGCGTATACTGTACCTGCTGCTCCGTGCAGACGCGGTGTGTGTTCTTTCAGCAGGTCAGTGCTGCCACCAAGTGTCCAAAATAGAAAAATAGAAAAAGTGAGTGATTATTTGTCATTGTGAACACACCACACACAGTATACCACAACGAAATGTGACCTCTCCATTTGACCCATCGGTGAAGGAGCAGTGGGCAGCTAACAAGCACCCGGGGAGCAGTGTTTGGGGACGGTACCTTGCTCATGAGTACCTCAGTGGTAACTTTACCAGCCCTGGATTCGAACCTGCGACCTTCTGATCACGGGGCGAACACCCTACAGTTACGACACTAGCTGGCCGAGCAGGTAAAGTGAGTGATGAACACAGCATACAGGGTACCACAAAGTGACTTGTACCATCCATGAAGGAGTAGTGGGCTGCTTTTTTTGGGCAGTGCCAGGGAGCAGTGCTTGGGGAAGATACCTTACTCATGAGTACCTCAGTGGTACCTTTACCGGTGCAGGACTTGAACTGGTGACCAGGGACGTCACTACGATTGAAAGACAAGGGGGGCTTAGCCCCCAGGGTTGTAGGAAGGAATTAGTGCGTATAGAGTAGGGCTGGGTTCAAAAAATCGATTCACCAATCAATATCGATTCTCGTTCGAAAAATACGATATCGATTCAAAAATTCGCGGATCGATCTTTTCCTGCGGCTATGCACTACTTCTCGCGACCGCGCAAGGAGAGCTATAAAAAGAGTGAGACCGGGGAAACCGAAACCAAATAGAGCCGTGGCTGAAGCTGCGCCGCTCAAATCACCGTCTGGCCTAAAGGCCGATGTTTGGCAACACTTTGGTTTTAAAACAAGTTATTTTATAACCAAGCAAAACTAGTATTGACGCAAAGAAATCTCTAAATTAATCAATATCGAATCGAATCGAGAATTGAATCGGATCATGACCTTGTGAATTGGAATCGAATCGGTTCAGGAAATCAGCAACGATACCCAGCCCTAGTATAGAGGACTGAAAATTTTTCACCAAATCTGAACAGGCTTCTTTAATTTTATTATCTCATGTACGGCACTTATGCTTTTATCTGGCTCACTTTGTCTCACTGGCTTCTCTGGAAGATCCTCTGCCTTTGGTTTCCTTAGTCTTTAGGATGTCTACCTTTAAAAAATAAATAAATAAATAAATAAATAAAATAA